>CM034535.1:48765230-48960019 GCA_020002185.1 Paraescarpia echinospica | reverse complement strand
AGATCCAAATTTGATTACATATATTTTGATTTCAACATAACTGCTCTACGTAGTTCTTGAATATGGGGAAATTCGTTTTCCCTTCCGCCATTTTTAAAAATAACTTGCATGTATGTCGCTAATGTACGTAAGTAACATATGTGAAGTTGTTACCCCAGAAGATTTATATTTGGACACAGAAATAACAGCTGTGTAGTTAAAGAGAATAAAAACACCTATTGCTTGAATCATATTGTATTACATCCTGCTATCCATGTCCATGTCCACCAAGCCAAAAAAAAATTCAATGAAAATTCCACATTTTATGCTGTGCAGCCGGATATTTTCGAATATGCATATTTCCGGCGCGCTTTTCGGGATGCCGAGATGTGAGGTCACATATGACCTATATATTCGCATCAGGCCGACCCTTTCCATGCGTTCAGAGCATGTTTACAAGGATAGCTTTTGGATCGAAACGAGCGTCAAAATGAGTTATTGTGCGATGTTCCGATGTAATACAAACACTAGTCATCATAGAGGAACAAGCAACTATTTTACGGTTCCACATGAATCCAATTTTATTCAAAACAATGATTGCGATTGGGCTTACAAGTCGACTAGGTTTCGCCGAGCTCCGGCGCGTTTTCAGAATAATTATATCGAATGCAACCAACGGGAGATAATTTACACCAATAAACATACATAGCAAACATATACTGTATTAAGCTACAGAAAGTAACTTATAGAATCTCATAATATCACTAGAATAGCGATATATGAAGGAGGATCATTGACATCACGATACCACATGATCGCCTAGCTCATTAAATTTAAATTTTTCTCGGGAATCGCTACACAGACCTGTTTAAAATTTTCTGTACTTTTTTAATGTTCTCAAATATTAAACACAATGTTAAACTTTGTGTACACATGGAAAACGGATTTTAGCTAATGCCTTGTTTTTATTTCCTTAATGTAGGATGTAGTTCCTGAAGTATGGAAATAAATAATTTTGACGGCCGCCATTTTCTAAAATGGCGGATATGAATGTCAACAAAGGTCAAATGCAAAACAAAGTTGAATAAATTTATATCGCTATTCACACATCTTTATTTTGATACCAACATTACGGCTTTAGGTGACGTAGTTCATGAGATATAGGGACAATAATATCGATGGCCGCCATCTTTACAAAAGGCGGATGTGAATATCGGACAAGGTCATAGATAACATATTTGAAATAGGTGCCTCCGAAAACCTATATTTTGACCAAAAGATATGAGGATTATTAGTTTTGGCGGCCATTTAAAAAATGGCCGCCAAAAGCCTTCAGGAGGTAATTCAGAGATGCGCCGGGGTTTAAGTATCTTTGTATTGGTGTTTACTTACTGTGTGCCAAGTTTCATGTTTTTATCATGATTTTTCACTTGTCTGCCGCACTAAGATCAATCAACCCAAACTGGAGTCATTCGTGCTATAGGCAACACGAAAGCAAAAAAACAGCTGGTGAATACAACGTCAAGGCTGATAACAGCAAACGGGGAAGCAAAGATTGGTATCATCGTACAGCTCTTCGTCCAAACATGGATGGTTGAATATTCACTCGAAGGCTGGTGAAATGGTTCGATAACCAACTTGGCTAAAAGGAAACTTGAGATATTACAATATTTTTAGAAACATCACCGTAATTTTATGTCTAGAAGAACTGGTATGCTTCGTCGTCTTACGAAATTATGAAAGTGGCGGATGCGAGACTCATGGAAGAATAGGTTGATTAAACATTTGTACTCATCGAACTACCATGGAACAGTCCAACGAACGCCAAGCAGTAAAGGTATAGGTAAGTTCGTATATAGCGCAGAATCAAGTTCTCAGGACTTCAAAGCACTTTACATTTTACTCCCTAGCAGACCTGTTCAATTGAACACCATCTCGACTTCTCTGGGAAGCATTCAGCCACGCTGCAATTAATGCGCGAAGACTATTCGCACACAAATAACCACCACTGTCTATAGCCAGGTACTCATTCATACAGCTGAGTGAACTGAAGCAATGTAGAGTAAACGAACTTGCCCAAGGTTCGACACCGCCGCACAGGATTCGAACCCGCGTTCTCTCAGTCGAGAGTCCGGAGCTCTACATCAAACACATTTGATGGTAAACTTTGTAGTTAGTAATAGTATTGATTTTAATGTGAATATAACACCCTATTTGGACGAAAATAATTGTTCTGATGCAATTTTACATTGTCTTTCAGATTACCTCGTCCAGGAGTAAATCCTACTCGGGAAGATTGGAGGCCCAGGCGACTGCAACGATAACAGCGACTCCCTCCATCAACGCTCAGTGGCCAGCCGTGCCAATGCGCAAAAAGCGACCACCCAAGAAGGACAAGAAAGGTACGCCGAAGATGAAGAATTAACGTATGCTAAGCTAAATATAATAATAATTCTTACTTTCTTACGTTATCATAGCTCCTTCATCACTGAAACAAAAACGTTATATATGTATACGAAAAGAGGCGCGTATATTCACAAATGCATACACACATGCGCTTGGCACGCTCACGCGCACTCGCGTACATTCGCAAACACGCATACACCGACGCACACACACACACATACACGCATACACGCACTCACGCACACGCACACACACACACACACACACACACACACATATATAAACATCGCCACGTTTTGTTTTAGGGTTCTACGAGTCATGATCACGTTTTGTGTTTGGTTTCCATGAGTTATCATAACGTTTTGTGTTTGTGTTCCACGAGTTATCATCACGTTTTGTGTTAGTGTTCCGCGAGTTATCATCACGTTTTGTGTTAGTGTTCCACGAGTTATCAACACGTCTTGTGTTAGTATTCCACGAGTTATCATCACGTTTTGTGTTCTTATTCCCTATGTTATCATTATGTTGATGTTGCAATTTCTTGTGTAAATAACGCCGACAGTAAACAAATATTATATTGCTGTGAAATTATAACAAGGAGCAAGTGGCATGGATGTATTTTCTAGATATGAAACGAAACGTATTTGGTTTGCTTTCTCTTGCATGTTTATAACACATTCATATTCTCATAGTTCAATGGACTACTAGAATAACTGCTTTAAAAAGACGAGAATCTCTTGTGTTACATTGTTTATTTTATGACTTACTGAATTACTTCCTTCCTTTTGTTATGCATATTAACTATCCACACTATACATAATTTTCAGACAAAAACAAGCATGTGTTATAAAAGGTACATAAGCTTATCTTCACATATTAATTATATTGCACAACATTAGCCACTGCGACAACCCGCCTCCGAGAAATGTTGGAGCGGATCGTGAACGCAGTCAGTGCCTTAGCGATCGCGAGCGCGCGACAACACATTGACGTGCTCTTTCGCGTACGTACATTTCGTTGTAAAAATGTACTAAAGAATGTATTTTTGCAGGAAAGAAAACCGGCATAACAAGCCTTGTACTAAGTGTGGGATTCCCACTTTTTGTCACGATTTCTGGAAAGGTTTGCAAGTGTGAAGATCCGGATAAACATACCGAGTTCAGTAAGTGAAATACAAAACGATCTTAGCCATAATACACCCCTCCCCCCACACACACTCACACACACACACACACACACACACACACACACACACACACACACACACACACACACACACACACACACTCACACACACACACACACACACACACACACACACACACACACACACACACACACACACACACATACACACACACACACACCGTACACACACAGTAGACACACACGCACACATACACACGCACGCACACACACACACACACACACACACACACACACACACACACACACACACACACACACACACACACACACACACACACACACACACACACACACACACTCACAAGTTATAATATATTGAATACCACTAACGCGGTTTCTCTACCTAGGTATAACAGCTGGGTTGAAATCTGTCAGTCTCGGTCTATCCGTGTTTACATGGCGATTCAAGAAAAAGGTCGCTGTTTCTGGAGCGACGGTACGAGAGAGGTGAGTGGTCGGTGACGATGTTGAACATTTCGTTCAAGCTAAGTGTTATCTCCATTAATCAGGTGCAAATATGTATGGTATTGTGTGATATCTGTGGTCCACCACCCACGTATTCATGTCACAGATAAGGTTCAATCCAGCTTATGTTTTTACCAAATCAGTTTAATAGAATTCGCAGTTGTAATGTTTCGTTACTTAGTTGATATCGGTAGCGCAATATTGGGATTTGAAACCAATCATGCTGTATTCACGCCAGTCTAATGCAATGAATGTATGTTCACAGTGTATGCATGGCTAATCCCGTCCCTTGCTGCCTATGCGAAGACACCGGGGAGCCAGGAAACATTGATCCTAGGACAAAAGAATGTCTGTGTAAATGTTTTTGCGATCCACCGGATAACACGATGCCGAGTGTTAAGGTAGGTGCACTTTGACTTAACATGACAATTTGATGGATTTACATTGACATTTTGCGAATACATTAGCAAAATAACAAACGTGCGAGTATATTTGAATGTTTACCGACATCGAACAACTCTGTCGACAGCCAAAAGACGGCGAATGCAAATGCGAAACGTGTCCGGATGATTCTCTCCAGAAATGGGCTGCAAAGATAAAGTGTCCGTGCACATGCGCAGATGGTACAGAGAAGGAGATGGAGGAGGACGGATCATGTGACTGCAGCTGCCTTTGTCACGACGGCATCACGACAGACACGATAGCAGCGGATGGTTCGTGTCCATGCAAGTGTACGTGCAAGAACTGCGAGGAATCAACGCTTGAGCCGGACGGGTGCAGATGTCCTAACGATGTCTGCCCGCGGTGCAGCTCGGGGGAGCAGGCGACTTGGCAGAGATGTGAGTGTAAATGTACGGAGCCTTGCGGCCACGCACCTACCTGTGCTTCCGGGAGACGTGGTTCGACGTGTGACCAACCCGACTGTGGATCCTGCCAAGGCTGTTCCGGTCACGGCGTCTGCTCCAAGGAACCCGGCTGTTCTGCCTCGTGCCGATGCAGCAGCAGGTGGGAAGGTATGTAACTTCGAATATGTTATGCTCTCCATCAAATAACCTTTTTAAAAAGTGATCAGCCTGAATAGCATCGGCTGTTACACTCGTCCAGTTTTCTACCGCGAATGATATTTTCGTGGCTTTCACAGAGGTAATTGCCTAATAATACTCTGCCGTCGTCACAGTCCTTCCATCTACATCCACCGCCTCCACTTTCCTCTCGTGACCCTTTTACTTAGTATTTTCGATGGAATTTTCTTCCTCAAATTGTACAATATTTACACGTTCTCATACGCAGGCAGTTGTTGCGAGCGCCGGGCGCCGCGCCGAACGTGGGGAGACCCGCACATAGAGACATTGGACGGCATCGAGTTCGACTACTTCGGCATCGGCCAGTTCTGGGACTGCAAGAGCGAGAAGAACGACTTCGGCTGTCAGGTGCGCTACTTCCACTACAAGCAGACATCTCTGACGGGCGCCATCGCCCTCAAGGCCGGGCTGTCTGTCGTCACCATCACGACACCCGCTGTCGCACTGCCTGGCGATGTCCCCACGGTCAGGTTAGTGTTGCACACGTCAGCAAAGGCGTTGGTAATGTTATAATTAAATGTCACATGTTCAAATAAGATACTGCTAGATTTTGCAAGATGACTTGAGGGTAGGCTATATAACAGATCGTCAATTCAGAGTCAATACGATATGCAAGTAGTCTACTTCGCCAATGTCTCGTGTGATTCAAATTATCCCACCTTGTGCTAGCTAGGTAACTAGCTTCTCTTTTAAGTTGCGTGGCAATCCAACGCATTTAGATAATTAATGGGATATTTTTGAGAGATTGTGGATGTAGTTGTTTTTATTGCGGGCGGGCATCACGTAGGGTTTTGCGCGTCGATGTTTAAATTACAGTAACTGACTACCTGCTTCAAAACAGCAATATCACATCAGTAACCAAGTTGTAGTATTGCAACTTCATACATGTAGCAACCGTATACAGTACACTTTGCTACTGACCTGCAGAATTGATGGCATCGTGCAAGACGCCCGCATATCGCTAAAGAAGGCATTCAGCAACAACAGCGTTCTGTTGGACATCCTTCCCCGAAATGTTTCAGCTACGGCGGTGATGCAATTTCCGGCACGATGATCTCACTGCAGTTCCAAACGGGTACTGCTAATACACAAAACAGCACAGATTTACTTTTTGTTCGGATGCAGAAACTCCAAAATGCCAAATAGTTTTAGAATGCATGCATTTCCAGAGATATTATACAAGAGTATGAATAGTGTCAGGTTATATATATTGTTCCGACGCCGTAGAATGTTGAGTAATTACATGTTTGTTTTCGCTATTCATCTAGGAACCTCTGTGACAGTGGCGACATCTTACAGCGTGAATATGAAACGTCTATTCCTTAATGTTGGTTTCACGCCGACGGCAGCATTCTATGAGAAGACGACTGGACTATGTGGCTACATGGACGATGACGTCGCGAATGACCTTATTGGTCCAGACGGAACTCTGTACAACAGTACTGACGAGTTTGCGGAGAGTTGTGAGTATACAACTAGATATCCGTATAGTGTGTGAAGCATTGGACAGTAGAAGTAGTCTATGTTATGGCACACGATGCACGCACAGTATAGATGATTTCAGCTATATTGTTCGACATGAAGTAACGCAATTCAACTCATACTTTTCACGCTCTAGTAATGTCGGCCATGCAGTGGGCCAAAGTATTGTGAGAGTGACGTATTAATGCATGCACTATCGAATAATATCAATGTAGAAAACTAGGAAAATACTTTAAGTTATGATGCGTATGGCGTGTTTTCATTATAGCTACATAATACGTATGTATATTAAAGACAGCCAATGGCCAATAACATTATGTGACTTGCAGGGCGAATAGCCATTCCACAGCGGGCGAATGCTGGCAAGTTGGGATCGTGGTCGTGGACGGAGTCAAACTTCCATCCTGACGACGTCATGGATTCGTCATACACGGATCCTTCCTACAAACCCGTATACACCCTCGAGGGATATTCTGCCAACATGATTAGCACAGGTAAACGCAAATTTTCGGGTGTTGTGTATGTATCTGCTCCAAGGCCTCGAGGTCCGGTCGCCTCAAGCTCTTCTTTAATTTTACCTATTTTCCTGTAACGTACAAACTGGTGACGCATTCTAGAAAATCATAGTGGTCATAATTGTTTCCCATAGTTGTTTGTTCAATGAATGGTTATAGGTTAGTACATTATCAACACCTGAACATGTACTCGATTGAAATTGTAGAAACGGCCAGTCAATATGCCTTCACATATACACATATGTAAGCGAGCATCGTGCTGCGTGCGAACGTATTAACATGTTCCGCTTTATACATGTTAATGTCATAGAATATATAAATTGTCGGCAAATTATTTCATACGGCATAGAAGCGTTGTGTACGGGTTCGACAAAAGAAATCTTGCATGTACGCCAGTTATGAACAAATAACTAACCGTCACGTGTACATCAAAAGTACGTCTCAGAAAGGAAATTAATAAACTATACTGATTCAAAGTGTATTCATTGATATGTTATATTAAAATAAATATAAATGTTATAAAGGTGGTAATGGTTGAATTCGTCGTGCCTATTGCAGCTACTACCCTGTGTCAGAAGCAAGGTTTGTCCGGTACACTTCTCAAAGGTTGCATCTATGACGTTGTCGTATCCAACGACACAGCTTTGGCCGAGCAAGAAACACTCAAGACAGGTCGGTGGCCTGGCAGAATACACAACACAACACAATGTGTGTGTGTGTGTGTGTGTGTGTGTGTGTGTGTGTGTGTGTGTGTGTGTGTGTGTGTGTGTGTGTGTGTGTGTGTGTGTGTGTGTGTTTGTGTCTGTGTGTGTGTGTGTGTGTGTGTGTGTGTGTGTGTGTGTGTGTGTGTGTGTGTGTGTGTGTGTGTGTGTGTGTGTGTGTGTGTGTGTGTGTGTGTGTGTGTGTGTGTGTGTGTGTGTGTGTGTGTGTGTGTGTATAAATAGATGCATGACATTTACACGTCAAAAGGAACGACTTCCGGAAGTCGGCTTGGAAGCTCCATGATAGTGACGCAACAATATACTTCCGGTTGAATCAGCCATTTTAACGACGACATATTTGTTTTAGAGAGGACACAGACATGGTGTCGAAATCATATTGCCACAATATCATATTTGTTGTTGGCGTAGGGCTTTCTAGGAATGTTCCGCTTATTTGGTGAATCTATGAACAACCTATAATGGAACATTTTCATTTTAAACAGTACTTCTCCATATAGTCGCAACGAAATAATATGATTAAATGTACCATTGTTTGCTGTTTTAATAACTCTTAAGAATGATCATTCATGCGCATTACCCGTCGCGTTTTTGTCTCTTGAAGGATGCCCCAACCAGTGCTCAGGGAAGGGACGCTGTGTCAATGACACTTGCGAGTGTTTGGCCGGATGGTCAACTGAAGACTGTCACGTGGGGTCATGCGGCAGTTGTTACCATGGCAACTGTGAGGCAGGATTCTGTCAATGTCACATCGGCTGGGACGGAGTCGACTGCTCGCACAAACCGACGTGTGACAAGGTGAGATGAACATAAATTGACAGGTCATGCACATGATGATATTATTTACTTGACATAAATGCATAGGCCAACTTGGCCCCCGCTGTCTTCCTTGCTGTTGCTGTTCATAGCTTCAATCCAGTGTCGTGTTTACTTGGTGGCTCTGCCTCTCCCTTGGTCTTCCTCGTTTTCTGTTTCCTTTAAAGTCTCGCTTGAATTAAAATTATGTTCAGTGGTGAGTATCACCGCTCTTTATCTGGTTATAGTGTAGTAGACTTCCCTGGTAGTATACGATAGCCACATGCAACGCATCTCAGAAACGTCAACGCAATGTGGCATGGTAGTGTGCAGCACCAATTGTATACACACACATACACACACACACACACACACACACACACACACACACACACACACACACACACACATATATATATATTATATATATTTCTCATCTCCATCTTGTTCTCTCTTTCATTCACCCTCTCTCTTCCTTCTCTCTGCCCCTCTCTAAATCTCACTCATCCATTCACTCTCTCAGTGCCATTCACAAAATAGGAATTAACATAACATAGAACGTACGAAGCATATTTAATCAATCCAACTGAACAATATATTATGTTTAGACTAATTAGGTACAAGAGAATTCACCAGTGGGAGTTGTTGTTGTTGTTATGTTATGGTGTCGATGGTGGTAATGATGATGATTATTATTATTGTATCTTAACAATGATGTCGTTATAATATCGCCTGACAATGACGCTATTATGATATTTTATGCATTACGTCATCAGGTGAACAACTGCACGGACTCGCTTCACGGCACATGTCGCTCCCATGACGTGTGTCTTTGTCACGACTGCTTTACCGGTGCCGACTGCAGGTATATATACGTAATTTAACTAATATGCATACATTGCTCTAAAATAATTATTATCCAGATAAAAAAATGTATTATTTGTGCAAATGCCGTTCTGAGGATATTACTTTATTATACAATTCATTTACATGTGGTTGTTATCTCCGTATTGTCGCTTGTCATTCGAACTGGTATTTCATTTGGTATCCGAATGTTGCAGGGCAACATGTAAATAAATGCAATATTCCAGTGATATTCTGTTGTGCCGTGGTAGTAGTGTTGCACTGTTAATGCCCGTCTTTCGACAGTGAGACTGCGACGTGCTACAACCAACGCAACTGTTCCTCCAACGGCGTCTGTGTCGACTTCGATGTGTGTCGGTGCGACTTGGGCTGGACATCGTCCAGTTGTTCTCAGCCGTCCTGTGAGATCCTCAATTGGTGTTCCGGTCACGGGCTGTGCATTGCCTATGACGTATGTCTGTGTGAGTCCGGTTGGACGGACAACAGCTGCTCGACTCCGGACTGTTCCGCCCAGAACGACTGCTCCAATCACGGCGACTGTCTCCAGCCGGGAACTTGCTCCTGTCATCCGGGGTACGAAGGTGCTGACTGCAACGCCAACACTGGGTGCACGTCTCTTGATAACTGCAACGAACACGGACTCTGCTTATTCAAGGCAACGTTGAAGGACAACATCAAGCAAAATCTAATAAAATGCAGGTTTGACAAAATACTTTTTAATCGACTGGTAAGCACCATGTAATGTACATACTTAAATGCCCCCACACGCACACATATGTTATATCATTGAAAAGATTAGTACCTCCTTGTCACCAGGAATCGCACTGCACCAAATATGAGGTGAAATACAAAACAAATCAGTCAAATGATGATTTGTCGAAGTTGTGCATTTTCGCAAACGTCTTTAAATTATAATTGTTGGGTCTCTACTTTGCTTAATTACAACATTACATATCATATACTTATGGAAAGTTGATTGACTGACTCGCCTTCAAAATGTGGAAGTCAACCGTCAACATTTAATTTAATGATGAATATTCGAACGTGTGCAATTCCGCGAATGTCATCATTATAGTAAGTACATATATCATATCTTCGTCCACCGTCAAAACATGTCCTTCCTAACGGACCAGCCAACAACAAAGAAAGACATCGTTGACTGGGAGGGAGTAGACAAGAAGACAAACAGAAGGACATGACACATAAAATAAGCAATCCGGCTACACAAAATGGAGCCACCATTTGATCGAGCGAGGCAAATACTAATGTGTATAATGACGTCATTCGAATGATACGTCACTTTCTCAGGTGAAGGTTGCAAGATATGAAAACGAAAGCCTGTAAGGAGATAGTTGACTACGTTTGGATATATGTTAATAGGATCCTGAACTATAACACTATCCTTTCTGAACTTTTACAGTTGCGACCCTGGCTTTGGCGGAGACACGTGCAACAGCTCTGTGTGTGAACCGAGTTGTTCGTCTAACGGCCGCTGTGTTGAGCCGAACTTGTGCAGTTGTGACGCCGGTTACACAGGACGGACCTGCGAACAGTTCTCGTGCAAAACACGGAACTGGTGTTCAGGTAAGTGTTTTATAAATGGCGATATATATATGTGTTTGTGTGTGCATGCATGCATGCGTGTATGAATGTATGTATGTATGTATATATGTATGTATGTATGTATGTGTGTATGTGTATGTGTGTGTATGTATGTATGTATATGTGTGTGTGCGTGTTTGCGTGCGTGCATGTGTGCGTGCGTGTTTATATATGTATGTATGTATGTATGTACGTACGTTTATATGTATGTATGTATGTATATATGTATGTATGTATGTATGCATGCATGCACGCACGCACGTACGTACGTACGTACGTATGTATGTATGTATATATGTGTGCGTGCGTGCCTACGTACGTACGATCCTACGTCCGTGCGTATGTATATGTATGTATGTATGTATGTATGCACGTACGTACGTATGTATGTGTGTACGTAAGCATATGGATACACGTGTATGCATGCATGTATTCATGCAAACATGCAGGTACGCATATTATACTGGAGCGTTGGTATTATGATAACTATCTTGTGTTACAGGCCACGGCCGGTGCACGTCGCTGGAACTGTGCACGTGTGACGAGGGCTGGTCTTCCGAGAACTGTGACACGGCCAACTGCACCAGTCTCGACGACTGTTCCAGTCAGGGCCAGTGCGTCGCTCCTGACAGCTGCTATTGTTACGACGGCTTCGAAGGCACAAACTGTAGCCAGCCAGTTAGTGATAACTAAAATACGCCCGTATTTAACCAATCTGACTACTATTGCACGATGAGCGAGAAGGCAAAAAGTGGGACGTCGCTCCTAGATGTGCATGCGACGGACGCCGACGAAGGAAAGAACGGGGACATTCACTATGTGCTGGAACCGTTCGGTGCTGAAATTGATGCGACATCCTACTTGGTCGTTGACAGTGTAAGAGGCCGTGTCACCCTGTTGTCACCAATATCACGCAACCTGCTGTCGTCAGACACTCTGCTGGTCTGGATGAAGGCCGTTGATGGCGGAGTGCCGCCGAGAGAGGCGAAGGCTCCAATTCACATCCGGGTCATCGACGTAAATGACCACTGTCCTCAGTTTCACAGTCCAGACTCAGGGACCATATTCTTCGTCAACATGTCAACGGAGGTCAACATGACTGTGGTCGTTATCAAGGTGACAGACGACGACTTTGGAGACAACGGTGAAATCACCCTTAGCTTCGCAGCCAGCACAGATAATGTTGTCCACGAGACTTTCGACATCGTCTCAACTTCCGGTCGCATCTCGTCGCTAGTCTCTCCGCTGACCGTCGGCACATTTCCCGTTGTCGTCGTCGCCACAGATGGCGCCGCCAACCCGTGTTCGAAGCAGCTGCCAATCATCATACAGGTGCTGCCTCCTGATGTCGAACCCCTGACAACACCACCACCAACAACGACACTGATGACAACGACTACGATGACGACCGCAGCGCTAACTACACCGACAACGACTACGAGTGTATCTTCGTCCAGACCAACTGTGTTTACGTCATCGCCAGAGAAACAAGAGAAAACAACATCAAATGTTGCAACACCTCGAGTCCCAAGTGTCCCGTTGACGTCATCAACATTGGAACCGGCAGCGACTGCGCACACATCTACACAAGGAGGACATCCACCGAAGGAAACAACGACGATAACAACCCGATCACTGACGTCTCATGCCGTCACAACGACGCCTGCAGAGGAAACAACACAGCAACAACACGATCACTCTACACCGACAACGACTACGAGTGTATCTTCGCCCAGACCAACGGTGACTACATCATCGCCAGAGAGACAGGAGAAAACAACATCAAATTTTGCAACACCTCGAGCCCCAAATGTCCTATCAACATTGGAACCGGTAGTCACTGTGCAAGAATCTACACAAGGAGGACATCCATCGAAGGAAACAACAACGACACCAACCCGATCACTGACGACTCATGCCGTCACACCGACGCCTGCAGAGCAAACAACACAGCAACAACACGATCACTTACCTGCCAACGAGTCATCAAGAATTGGTTTTGTCATAATTGGTTCTGCATGTGCGTTCGTGTTGTTGGTGGCTGTGCTGGTTATTGTCCGCATGAGATTCCAGGTCGCCAATATGAGGGCCAAATTGAGAGAGAGGCCAGCAAGTATTCAACCGCGCTGGCATTCTCACTTCCCCGACCGCTTTCAAGCCCAACGCGAGTGGGTACGATGGAGTAGATAAGAACGGAACAGATTCGGCGATATTTGCTGCTTAGAAGCGCGATACTAATGTTTGGTGATGCATACAAAAGGCAAATGTACTTACATTTTATATAGCTTTGCTATCAAGAAGGGTAAATAACAGTGAATAATTTAGTAAAACATTCAATCCGCTTAGGCATGTGTTGATCACAACATTCTAATGAAACGTTTATCAAAGTGGAACGGCATATCTAGCAAAGCTATGAGCTGGTTTTCTTCATGCCTAACTGATACATACCAAACTATTAAGATTCGGAACTGCTTTTCGGCTGCATTGCCCACTTTTATGGTGTTCCCCAGGCTTTTGTTCTTGAGGATTTGCTTTTCAGTCTTTAAATTTACGCCACGCCACTAAGCACTGTTATCCAAAGTCATAATATGGCTCATCATGTTTATGCTGACTATACACAGCTCTACATTTCTTTGGCTACCCCGGATAAACATCGTTCCCTTAACCAACTTGGTGATTGCCTCCAAGATATCTTCCACTGGGTGACTGGCAGCAAATTAAAGTTAAATGCAAATAAGATTAAATTTCTCATCATTGGTAGTCCAATACATGCCCAACGTGCTGTTTTATCATATCCGTGATCTTCGCCATATTTTCCGTTATATGTCATCTTCTGTTACTAAACCTGTTGCAGCAGCACTTGTTATCAGCAGTCTTGACTATTATAATCCCCCCCCTTTACATTATCGCTAGCAAAGACATTACAAAATTCCAACGTGTCTAGAAATGTTTCGTAAAGGTAGTTACACGATCTCATTTTTTCTCGCTCACTGCCACTTCTAAAATCACTGCATTAGCTACATGTGTATTTACATTACTTTTAAGATCTATACAATTACTCATCAAGTCCTATCATCCAAACAACCTGCATACCTGCATTCTATGCTCACTCCAGCAAAGAAACCCAAACAACTACGGTCGGTAGACTCTGGTCTATTTTGTGTTCCCATAGTTAAAACGAATGCTGGAACTCGAGCCTTTTCGGTTGCCGCACCAACTCTGTGGAACTTACTCCCTATTGGTGTTAAGTCAATAAGCAATATAGTTTCATTCTACCGTCATCTACAAAAATTCTTTTTAATATTGTGCAGCCTCCTTAGCTTCTTAGCAATTCCATCCACCTGTTGACGACTTTTGCTCTGTACATGACAATGAGAACCCTTAATCCTTTGGATTTGTTGTTCGGATTTGTTTCCGAGGATATTGGAGCTAAAGAAGTAAATCCACTATTGTTATTATTATCCAGGATCGAATAGATGGTAGAGGTTCATAAATGTTATAGTTATGTATTATATTGTAACTGCAAAGCATCATATATTTCCCAATACTAAACTTTTAATTTGAACAGAATGTTTGTAGATTGATATATACTGGTATATCAGTGGAAGCATATGTTTAGGGGCAATTTAATGCTCAAAGATACATCTTTATATTGTATTAACAGATTTTGGGTTGTAATTGTGATAACTATACGGAACACCTAGCTATGTGTTGAACTGTTTCTTTATTTAAGTATGTGCTCGTGTATTTTCTAATTAACTATTTTTCTTACATTTCACTACAGCTTATGGTGTACAAAAAGTGTATATGGAGTAAGTTTGAAATACTAACAATATATCAATATACTGAATTAGCCGTTGTTACTGAGGTCGAATTCGCTATCTTTTACAGTGTAATGAACGGTGGACTAAGGTTAATATATGCGTCGGTTATGCAGATTACATATATGTATTTTAATAAATGCTTGATAGTTGCACTGATTGATTATGTGTTAATGTGTGTATGTATGTGTGTGTGTGTGTGTGTGTGTGTGTGTGTGTGTGTGTGTGTGTGTGTGTGTGTGTGTGTGTGTGTGTGTGTGTGTGTGTGTGTGTGTGTGTGTGTGTGTGTGTGTGTGTGTGTATGGATGGATGGATGTATGCATGTATGCATGTATAGTTGTATGTGTGTGTGTGTGTGTGTGTGTGTGTGTGTGTGTGTGTGTGTGTGTGTGTGTGTGTGTGTGTGTGTGTGTGTGTGTGTGTGTGTGTGTGTGTGTGTGTGTGCGTGTGTTTGTATGTATGTATGTGTATGTATGTGTATGTATGTGTATGCATGTATGCATATACGCATGTACGTATGTATGTATGTTCGTTTGTTTGTGTGTGTATGCATGTATGCATGCATGCATGTACGTATATAAATATGTTCGTTTGTTTGTGTATATATATGTATGTATGTTTGTACGGATGGATGGAAGTATGTATGTATAGTTGTATGTGTGTATGTGCGTGTGTATGTGTGTATGCATGTATGCATGGATGCATGTATGCATGTATGCATGTATGTATGTATGTATGTATATATGTATATATGTATGTATGTATGTATGTATGTATGTATGTATGTATGTATGTATGTATGTATGTATGTATGTATGTATGTATGCACGTGCGTACATGATGTTTGTGTTTGTCTGTCTGTCTGCGTCCGTCCGACCTTCCGTCAATCAGTCAGCCTTCAGTCAGTATATCCGTCTGTCCGTCGGTTCGTCGGTCCGTCGGTCCGTCGGTCCATCGGTCCATCGGTCCGTCTGCGACTGTATGTAGACCCATGTAAAGCCCTCGGTTGGTATTTTGCTAGTTAAATATAATTGCGAACAACCTCATGGTTATCATGAGCTGCCTGCTGTTAACGTACCTTCTGCTTGCTTCAAGGACGTGTATCATACCAAAGTAACGGATGCAACATGTGAGTGGGAGTGGCCGATGATGTATTAACACGGCGTGATGTATGACGTTATGACTTCCTGACTAAACCGCTTCCTTCCAAAACCTATAACAGGGGCTCTTTATCATTGACAGTTTGTTGATTAAGTACCAAGACAATCGATCATAGAATGAGCAATATAATATTATGTAGTTCTTCTTAACCCATGATCCACCGATATTAAGTATGTGGCGGGTGCTGTCTGTCACATACACTGGCCTTAGGGCGTGAATATGTGAACAGTGGCATTATTAAACGTCGTTAATTTTTGATATTAAATCGACACAATGCTGCGTTGCCATTTCTATTCAAATTGAAACAGTTCTACGTGTGCAGGTATTTCATCAACACTGAGATGGCGGATGTCTCCAACTGTATTAGCGGTTAATTGCAGAGCATCGTAGAACGTAACCACTAAAACGTTAAGCAAATATAACAAAATTTAAATATGGCGAATGAGTAGTTTGCGACATAATTACTGATCCATAATCAACATAAAGAACTGTATCGATACAGGTGCACCCTGGGGAAAATAAACGGCTTATGTTAAATTAGTAGCTATGAAACCAGGGACAAGTTTTTGGAAACTGCAAAGATTTTGCAAATACCAAAAGGGCGTCAACAGTCATGGCAGAGAGGAGACTTACCCCTGAATCCATCTAAGATGTCATCAGACATAGATGACTCCGGCAGAATAGAATTTTTTGCCGTATGTCAAATGAAAACTTGGAAGACTTTGAAAGATACAGAAAAGTAGGACGGTCACGGAAGAGGTGAAGTTACCGAGTTAAACAGGAAACAGGACTCCCGACTTTAACAGCAGAGCGGTGTGCTCTAGGCAGGACGAAATGGAGGGGTGTGACATCCAGCGGGATAGCGAGAGATCAAGTTGGTGTGGGCATTTAAGTCAAGTAAGTCAAGTCAACAGTACACTTTCACTTGAACTAGATTATCATATAAAAACTAGGCAATCACTCAATATAATATTTACACGTACCCTCTCGTGCCTATGTGGCTCTAAGGGGACCAGTAAAATACAATTGGATTTTCCCACGGTAAAAACTAACGCCACTCCTTTGAAAATGTGTGGCAGAGTTTATGACTATGCTATCTCGAAAAGCATTTTACTATTTTTTTCACGGACTTTATATGATGGACAGGCATTATCACATACGTTCAGTTTGTAATCATGACGTTTTGGAAGAAGGCAAAATTCACGATAATGACGTCACTGGTGTAATGTCAATTTTGAGAAAAATGTTAGTTCGTGGGGGCGGCCATGAACAGGTGGTCTTTTATAAATGACAAAAACTAATTTAAAATGCCTTGAACGCTTTAGCGACGGAACATAATACAAAGGAATATAAAGAAGTATACTGTTCCATAGTGTGGAGGTAGCCACAGAAAAGGCTCTGCCGCCCAGCTATATACTGGACATGGGCACCTCATGCACCAATCTGCTCTCGAAACGAAGCGTTCTTCGAGGATTGCTAAGGATACAAATGGAATGCACATCGTATCTTCAAAGCACGACAAACATACGACATTTAACAACACTTTGAACGCATGCAAGATAATATTTTATTATAGTATTGCAATAGATTGGGAAGCAAATCTTCGAGCGATGATGTCAATATATTCGGAGTTGATATCGCAGTCATATCCACTTAAACAGAGGCGAACGGGTGACGTAACGATCAATGCTAGGTGGCTCAGCAGGCACACTGGCGTTGACCATCTGCGGCAGATAGAGGTAGACTTTTCCGTCCTGCTCAAACCAGTACATCTGCCAACCAACAACGTGCTCAACGAACGTGACGTTATCACCCTGGCCACTCTCTTCAAACCGACAGAGTGCGCTTCCGGTGTTAGTCGGGACGATCGCCCACAGGAAGAGAGTTCTACCAGCGTTGAAGAACGTTGGTCTCGTGTCTACCGGCGCAGCAAACACTTGCAGCTGTTCGAAGGATACGCCTTGCAAACGAAATACAACAACCGCTTGATTAGTATTGCAGGCGATAGCCACATAAGTGACACCTTTGTAATAGGCATGAAGTTGCGCACCTGTTAAACTCCCACATCTGGACGAACGTGCTTCCTGCAACATGCGACAGAACGTAACAGAACAGTCCAACAGTTCCTTGGTGAAGAACCTTGTCTGCTCGTTGTGGACATTTTTGGAATACTGTATTAGGCCGAAATTATCCCGTGATCTGAATGGTGCTGCTGTTATCGAGCTATTGTGTTATTTTTGTTGTTGTTGCTTTAATAATTCTTCCTGCAAGTAATTGCACTATCTAGCATGTTGTTATGCCATGTATTCCAACAATTTGAATGTTGACTTTAACGAATTATTAGCGCAAGTCACCTTAGTTGCTTCGCCTACTTCTGCTGAGGTCCTAGTGGGAAAATGTGTTAATTTTGCAAAGGTTGTTCTTGGAACAGGATCACTTGGCCCGTCAAGCTGTTATGCATTATGTATAACTACTTGTTAAATCGTTGTGATAACATTGTATACCAACGTACCAATATAGAACACAAACAAGGATAATACGTATGTATAAAACAGTAATTCGGTCTCATTTAGAATGTGCATACAAACTCTGAGGCCCTGTCTCATACAGGACCATCAAGGAATGGAAGAACCTATCTGCTGATTGTGTAAATCCTACGAACGAAAGCATGTTCTTCTTCTGGTTTTTGGTTAGACCATAACTCACAAATATCTCAGAAGGGTACATATAGAGAAAACTGCTGGAATTACGATACACCAAATGCTTCTTTGTCAACTTGCTATCTGGGTTTTTCTGGAATCGTGTTACACATTCGAGCACGAAGTAGATCTAACTTGCAGCAAATGCATAGCGATATCTAGAAAACAAGGTAGTACAGCCAACTATGATAATCTAGTATACCTTCCCAGCTGTACACCTTCGTGTAGGATTCGTTATTCGCAATGGTGAATACGTACAGATATCCGTTAACTTAAAACAATCTCGTCGGAATCAGGTAATTTTGTAACATGCTTAGCATTTAAATACATGTTTGCATTGACTGTACGTTTACAATGACGACCCGGTACAGTCCACAGATTGCGTTAAGTAGCAAGTCCATGTGGCAAGTTATTAAACTCGAACGGGTCATCCTTTGGAATACATGAATACAAATTATTTAGCTTGCAGTCTTTTTGCAATTCAAAATATGATTAAAATGAAAGGCTGTTCCATAAGGGAACAGCCGTAGGGGTAGGAAGAAGAATTCAAATTTTGGGTTAAGTTTCCAGCTCACAGAATTTGGAAGTGTCGCGTATCAGCGTTGAACATTTGTTGTTGGGTGAATGTTCAGTGCATTGAGATTTTCCAACAATGGTCATTTTACCAATGTAGAGAATGGGCGTCAGATTGCAGTGCGATTGAATGGAAGGTGGGTCACATTCAAATGCACAGGAAAGATGTAGACCATGAGAGATAATTTCGTGGCACGTAGCGCTTCTGACATGACAGCGATCGGCAGGCCACCCATGCTGGACATGTAATATAGCAGTGAAGAACCGTTTCTGTCGGGAAAGCCGACAGCGGTGGCAGCGAAAACATCGCCATTTGTACTCGTCACAATTGAAGTCTGGTACGAATATTCTCCTACAGGCGCTCCGGGAAGAGGTATAAGGAAGTTCAATTTCTCTGTAAAAACACACACATTATATTATATGTATTAGTACTACACATTGTGTTCGTATCGTATACGTTTATTCGCACTGGTGAATGGTGGAGCAACATGATTCCAGAAAACGACATGTCGTCCGGTGTGATTTACGGACAGTTGCACGAGAATGTTTCGCATATTCAATTGGCAGCCACGTGTATAATCCTGGTCAATTGGCGGAGTCGTTGTGTGTTTGATAAACGTGCGATAAATTTTAATTTGCTCGTTTTTAACCAGCTTCAATTTGTTCGTAGGTAACCAAAATGTAGCTCAAGCTGTAGTATAAAAGTAATGGTAAGTTCTTACAGGATATATAGAGAGTAGCCAGTCCACAGGTCTGCTCCAAGCGCTTTATACCTTACTCCCTCGCAGACCTTTTCAATCAAACAGCATCTCGACTAAGCATTTAAACACGCTGTAATTAATGCGCGAAGACTACTTGAACACAAATACACACCACAATTCTAGCTGCGTGAATGTGTTTAAAATAGAATTGAAAGATGCCTGATATACGTAGGTGGAAAATGGTTTATTTTATGTATACATATATATATATATATGTATATATATATATATACATATATATATATATATATATAATTATGTATGTCACGAGACGCCCTCCCTCACCGGCTTCTGTGACTTGTTACAGGTACAAAGTCAGCTGACCTTGTAACTGCCTGGTTCATCGAACTGGTCAATAAATGGTTCGACCTTATGTGCAGTCGACACCCTGCAATGGCTCTAAGCAATATTGATCCCTCAGAGTATGCTAGTGCTATATCATTTCTCAAATCTGTCATCCAAATTTTTACTGGAATACAAATTGGTAGTAAGTGGAAACCTGTTCAAACAGGTGTTATTCTATCAACACAGTTTATCATAGACATTCAGAATGACTAACTTGACAAGGGCCACAGTTATATATTAACAGCTTGATTTACCCAGGATTGTCTAGACAATCTGAGTAGTGGTTCAGGTTCCGCCATCCCCGGAAGTGACCTAAGATCAAAGGCTAATGAGTTTTTTATAAGTAGAATTCCTACGTTTTTTAGCACTAATGTTTTAGTAAACGTCAAAGTGATTGATGGGGGTCATGAGAAAGAGGGTGTCGCCCTCTACTAACTAATGAGGCACTGATAAGGGAAATAAATAGGGTGAATATCGGCCTCTAGTGACTAATCAGGTACTAATTAGGTAAAAAAATTAGGGTAATTAATTAATTACTAATTAGTAACAAATGAGTAGCGCAATTATTGGAGGAGAACGTTAGCAATGACTAAAAATAGTAAATAGCGACCAATTAGTATTAATTAGGTGCACGGGGGAGGTGGGAAAGATTTTAGAGTGAAGTGACGTCCCTGGGGATCAGCGAGGTTAATATCATGACGCGCGGGAAGGTTCTAGAAGGTTCTAGAACCTTCTAGAAGCTTCTAGCCCGGTGCGGTGGTGGAGGTGGGGATCATCGGGGTTAGTCGAGCGGTTTAGATTACGCCCGGCGCGCTGGAGATCAGGAGGGCAATTGAGTGGCCTGGTTTTCACGACTCACTGGCAAATGGGGTGTCGTATGTCAGGCTGTAGGAGTTTTATGTGCATTGTTTGACGGAAGGCCGGATAAATGTTTTTCGTGTCGCATAGGCGCCGATGTGGGTATTGCCTGTCAGTGCTGGCCGCGGTACGGCTGATTTTTTGGTAACAGCCGATGCACGTGCATTAGCGGTGCAAAATCGTTATAGCGGCTGGAGGCCGGAGCTGTCAGGATACGCGTGCATTGGAGTTATCGTTATAGCAGCTGGGGGCCAAATGTGTAGGTGGAAATATAGGCATTATTCGTGTGTGAGTTGGAATGCTGGTGGAGTGCGAAAGGAAACACAGAAACAGCAATAAACGGTGAGAAATAAATTTTATCGGTATACAGATGAATTTATTATGAAGACGGAAAGGGGTCATGGGGGTGGACCAAAGCCGTTGCGGCCGGGGGGCTGTGGAGGAAAGCCTAAATGAACGGAAAGATGTGCTGGGATGGGTGGCGCAACTGACGGGAGGAGAATTTCAGGGCGTGGAAAGATATCAGCAAAGGAGAATGGCTGTGTGAAAGTCTCTTCTGGTAGGGGGTTGCCTGCAGCTAGAAATTCTAAATCGGGGATGCCACTGTAGCCGTCGTCGAAGTTTTCTTCTGGTTCTTCGTCACTGTCGTATTGTTGTTCTTGTTGTTGTTCTTGTTGTCGTCGCGGCTCGACGGCTAAGAGGGGCCGGTGGTGGCGTCGTGACGCGGTGAAGCTGATTGTGTGAGGGTTAGGACCGACGAAGTGCATTATAGTGCCCCGTCCGATATCGTAGCGTCGATGCGTTAGGCCAGGGTCGATCACGTAGATGTGTCTGCTGTGGGACGGAGGAAAAGTTCAATTAGCGTCGGGGTGGCGACTACTGGCGCGCGGGGCTCGCCCTACCGGGTGTCCATTCCGATGAGTGTGGTTGGCGAGGGTTTGTCCCATAAGGAGCCGATTGACCAGTTCGGGGGCCACGACCAATAGGCGATATCTGTGGAGAAGGAAAAAGTGTTAAGGGGTGTGATGTGGTCGGCGACGTCCAAGGTACAATGTGGCCCCAGGCCTATCGGCGCGCGGCCTTCTATCAATCATAATCAGATCGGCTGGGCTCAAATTCATTCTAGATCTATTAATGAAGCCGTTTCGGTGCGAGGGCCTCGCAAGGGTTTGCCCGCGCCCTATATGTAGTGTATCGAAGCCGGCGATGTTTCGTCTGCAAGTATGACAAAAATATTAAAGTAACGGCGCGTCTCTTTTTAGGTGGGGGCCTGTAAAAAAAGCATTAAGTCTGTAGCGGGGCGTTTGTAAATAGTGGGGCGCACGGAAAAGCAGCTATAGGCTTTATCGAAAGTAGGCGTCTGTAAATAAAGGTAAATAAAAAAAAGCGCTATTTAGTTAGTATCGTTAAACGTACCTTTCGCCGGGGCGGTGTTGGGGTGGGGGTAGACGCATAGATGGTGGCGGCGGAACAGCATTATCCCCGGCGGCTTGGGGAGGCGTATTCACGTCGACTTGGGGAGTCTCAATTCCTGCGTTTTGGGGAGGTAGCTCGCTGTAAAAAAATAGTTATTTAGTTAGTGAACGTTATAAAAGAAAGCAGTAATGTGAGTGAGGAAAGTCAGTGTTAGTTGAGTTAGCAAAACGTACCTGGTTTGTGCTTGTTGAGAATTGGCCGCATAATTGCCAACTTGATCGGTCGGCTCCATAGTGAGAAATGAATTGCGCAGTTGTTGCGCCGCTGTTTTGCGCGCGGTAACGTGTTGCGGCCTAGACACGTACGCCATAGCCTTACATAAGGGGCTGACGTCACTGTTTATATAAAGCGCTTATGTAACTGTTTGTAAGTCTTTAAAACGGCCGTTAAATGTGAAATGTGAGCAAACTAAGCGGCCTATAATAGTCAGTGGGGCCTAGAGAATCTTATGGTAACTTTATATTAGGAAATAAAAGTGGCGTTCTGTTAGTGCACTAGGCTGACCGAGAGAATTTTTTTCAGTTTTAGTAACCTTGTAAGAGTCGGCTGCTTTGCGGCTCGCGTGCACTCGCTCACGGGGGCCGCGTGCGGGCCGCGTGCAAAGCGCTTATATAGGGACTGGGCGGAGAACGTCTAAGTATCGTCGCTGTCGTGTTGCTACCGTTGCAGTAACTTTGTGTGTTGCAGAGCGTTGTTGATCATGTCGCCGCCTGTCGCGCACGGAGAGGCACCGCCAAAGAGGGGAAGCAAGCTGAGGGAGGTGCCAACGGTGGCGTCTGGTGGCAAAACGAAGCCGGCGTACGAGGCCAGCGCGAAGGCGCTTCCGACGGCCGACGTGGCGCCTACTTTCGAGGCCGTGGTGAGTGCGTCCGAGGTATCGTTGAAAGAGTTCGTGCTGGCGTGCGATGGCACGTATAAGATTGTTACGCCCGTAACAATCGTTGGCGTGGCTTGGAAAAGCAAATGCACGTACATCGGCTGTGGCGTTTGCAAGCGCAAAGTGAGAGGTCTAGAAAGCGGTGGCCGGGTGTGCGCTGTACACGGTGTACAGTCAAAGGCGAAGACGTATTTTTCGGTGCGCGTTTTGGTGGAAGACGAAAAGGACGCCGACACTGAGGCTGGCATTTGGATCACCCTGTTCGATGAAGCTATTTCGGCGATAGGCGATTACAATGCCGATCATGTGTCAGGCCTGTTGCCCGACCAGTTGCGCAGTAGCTTTGTGGCGAGCCTGGTTGGCACAGTCTTGGAGCTGACCGTGCACAAGGTCGTGTGGGGTGGCATACTGGACACGTATACGGTCCGTGAGGCGCGGGTCGTGCCGAAGAAGGGGAGCGAGGCCGGCGTGTACGTTTGAATGACTAACGTTTGGCTAGTGTTCTGTAGACCGTTGTAATTGCTGCTTTGGTTATTCTTCTGTAGGACGCTGTAATTGCTGCTGCTTTGCGCGGACTTATCGACGCTGCTGACGAGTGCGCACCCGCTGCCGAGAAGTGCGCTAAGAAGGAAACGACGCCACGCCTTGCCGGCGCCAACGACCCTCTACCGCTGGCGAGAGAAGAAGAAGGGATATCGTACTGGCCTGAGGCGGAAGACACGCAGCCCATGCCACCGCACGACCTGGTGAGCGACGCCGGGACGCCCACGTACGTTGCATTAACCCCGGTGGTGGTGGTGGTGGCGCCAGACGAAGCAGCAGCAGCTGAGCCATTAACCCCGGCGGCGACAGCGGACGCCGCAGCGGCCGTGCCATCGTCGCCACTGCCTCTGGCCGTGCTGTCAGTTTCGTCGGAAGACTTCACACCGTGGGCCCGCAACAAACGCCCTGTGATCGTGGGCACGCTTCAGGCCGATTCGGAGTGGAGCGTTCTGCACTCGTACGCCGGTCGTCAGCGCTGTATGATGTCCACGTTTGCCGAGCTAATCGGCGAGCGCGTGATGGACACCGCGCGCCAAGAATGTGGTGAGTGCCCCCCTGAGGAGGGGTGCCCCTTCGTTCACATCTGCGGCTACAGGGGAAGGAAGCCGAGCCGGCGGTACAACATTCTGTACGAAAACGTGGCGGCCCTGAATGTGTGCTTTTTTTCAACATCACTCGACAGCTTTCTACAGCAGACGTTGTTGCTCCCCGCTATTCGTATACTCTCGGTACTGGAGGAGCGTTGCGTGCCCTCATGCGATAGGTGGCCGACTGTCTCATGGGGACGGATTGGACGGCGCCGTTCGACCGTGCTCTGTTGGAGGTCGCCGTGCAGTATTACCTGTTGAAAAGGGCATGTCTCGACGTCTGACGCTTAATTTTTTGCCTATGAACATTTAGTAATTGAACATTGCATTTCGCTATGGCATAAAGCCTTATTATTATTAGTAGTAGGTACGCCGATGAACATTAGCAGGAAATTGAATAGTAAAGCCGATGAACTTAATCGGGCGGCCTATAGTCCGCTGTTGCGCCCCTAAAGCGTTATTATTTACTCCGCTGTGGCATAGGCGCCCGCCGAACACTTAGTAGCGATGAACATTTTGCTATAGGCCGTTTTTGGAGGCGCAAAGCCTTATTATTTACTCTGCTGTGGCATAAAGCCTCTTTACTGTTTACCGTGGCATAAAGACTTACTGTGGTGGTGATGTAGTAGTAGTAGTACGAGACTGCTTAATAAAACGTATGAAAACAAAAAATAAATTCCCGCCTCCTGTTGTTGCCATCCAAAAAACACGCACGTCGCTGACATTCAATGCCTGTCCAACTGCTGCGCACAAAAAAAAACACTCCGGGAGCAGCTGACAGCCGAAATTTCTACTACAAAACGTAAACAAAATCTTTGCCGCCGTATCCGGGCGCCACTGGCAGGCGAACCGGGAGCCAGCAACTGACAGCCGAAATTTCTACTACAAAACGTAAACAAAAACTTTGCCGCCGTATCCGGGCGCCACTGACAGGCGAACCGGGAGCCGCTGACAGCCGAAATTTCTACTACAAAACGTAAACAAAAACTTTGCCGCCGGGCGCCGCTGACAGGCGAACTGCCAAACGTAAAACTATCCCTCGACGCTGCCACCTGTCGGCCACCACAAAAACGTTGCTCCCCTGTCGCCACCTCGGCGGTCCACGGACGACGGGGGCAGCAGTGCCGCCACCTGACGGATAACAATTGTCACATTACTGTACCAGGAGAAAACCGCCGTCGTTTAGAAACCCCCTAGCGGGCGTTAGGGCGGCCATATAAGTGGCGTCGACGCGCCTCGTCGTAGTTAATAGCGTGCCGCCTAGACCGACGATGCACGTGTTTCCGAAATGCGATCGATCGTTCGTCCGTCTTTTTCATTTGTCGAAGCATCTAAAAACATGCGGCAGCGATGAATACGTATGCCCGAAATGCGATCGATCGTTCGCGCTGCGCGCCCAAATGTTGCGGCATCTGCGAATTTCCGGCGTCGCCGCTGAGGTGTGTCCAAAATGCAATCGACCGTTCGACGGTCACGCCGATAGCCATTTATGTCGCGATGACGACGTCGTCGACGACGACCTACAGAGCGTCGTGCGCGACTACTGGGCGAGCATCCGTACGTCTGTGGCGCGCGGACACGTTCAATCTAGGTATAATTTCCATTTGTCCGGCCACGGGGATACGGCCGCGCACGAAGCCCAACTACGACTGATGTTCGAGGCGCAGACTCGGGCCTTTAAAATAAACTTATCATACGGGTTTATTCTGCGGCACAGGGAGACGGGCCGACTACGTTACTACCATTCTTCGTGTAACTGTTGCGGCCGCTATCTCGAGTCGCCCGTCCTCGTTTCCGACGCCGCGTCATTCGAACGCTTCCTCGACGCAACCCGACAGCCCGACGTTCTGCAGTACGTGATCGCGCAGCGCCCCGACTCGGGGTGGATCGCCGAGTTGGTACCGAACCTTACGTACTTCCTCAACGCCATCATCCACCATCCTATCGGATGCGCCCGTCAGCAGTCCCTCTCCGCCTATCTGCGCCACAACGCGGGGCTCGTCAGCCTAGTGAACGATCGCCGCGGGCGTCCGTACGCCGACAACCTGTGCCTCTTCCGCTGTCTGGCGCTGCATCGGGGCGCCGACATTCGCGCTGACGATTTGACGGCCGCCGCCTTAAGACTCTACGCCGACTACGGCGACCAACCCTACTGCGCGTTCGCCGGCGTCCCGCTGAACGAACTCGACCGGGTGGAGGCGACCTTCGAAACGAATGTGACCGTGTATCGGCTGTCGGCGAAGGACGCCACAGCCGAAGTGGTCCGCCGCTCCCTCCATCGCTACCCGGCCACCATGAGCGTCAATCTGTTCGAAACGCACTATTCCTTCATAGCCGGCGTGTCGCTGTTCTGTCGTTCGTATCGATGCGGCAAGTGCGGCGATGCGCTGTGGCGCACCGCCAGTCGGCTGCTGCGTCACGAGGCGACGTGCGAGGGCGGCGTTCGCCACGTCTTTCCCGGCGGCGTCTACCATCCGACGCCGTCCGTGTTTCAGCAGCTGGAGGACGAGGGCGTCTACGTGGACGAACGCCTGCGCTACTATCCGTACAGGGCGACGTACGATTTTGAGTGCTACTTCGACGATCACGATCTGCCGGCGGACAGCGCCAAATGCCGGTGGATCGCGCGACACGAGCTACTCAGCGTGAGCGTCGCCTGGAACGTCCCCGGGCACGAGACGGCGCGCTGCTTCGTGAAGTCCGGCGATTCGGGCGACCTCGCGAAGCGCCTGATCGACGCCCTGGAGGCCATGAGCGAGGCGGCGTGCGCGGCTCTGCATCCGTCGTTCGACGCGACCTTCGAGGCGATCGACGCGCTCGACGCCGAATGTCGGGCGCACGCGACGGTGGCGGAGGCTGCGCGCGATAAGAGCCCGTACACTGTGCTCGGCGACCGTCTGTGGCAGCACCTGCGCCGCCTCCCCGTCCTCGGCTTCAATTCGGGGAAGTACGACTTGAACGTCGTTAAGAAATATCTGACGCCCCTGTTCATGACCGACGAGGCGCAGAGCATCTCGTCGGCGTTCACGATCAAGCGTCAGAACAACTTCATGTGCCTGGCGACGGCGACGCTAAAGTTCCTGGACATCACCAACTACCTGGCCCCCGGCGTCAGCTACGCCCGGTTTCTGAAGGCCTACGGCTGCGAGGCGACGAAGGGGCACTTCCCCTACGAGTACCTCGACGACCCGCGTAAACTGGCCGAGACCCGGCTGCCGCCGCGCGAGGCCTTCTACAGCCGCCTGAAGCGCGAAGGCATCTCGGCCGCCGAATACGAGGGTTGCGCGCGGGTATGGCGCGACGAGGGGATGACGACGCTGCGGGACTACCTCGTGTGGTATAACAATAGGGACGTGGCACCGTTCCTGGAGGCCGTCGACAAGCAGTTCGCCTTCTATCGGCAGCGCCGCATCGACATGTTCAAGGACGCCATCAGCGTGCCGGGCCTGACGCTGCTGTATCTGTTCAACGATCTGCCGTCGTCGCTCCACTTCACGCTCTTCAACGAGTCGAACAAGGACCTGCACCGGCTCCTACAGTCGCAGATCGTCGGCGGCCCCTCGATCATTTTCGCGCGCTATCACGAGGCCGGCATGACCGCCCTTCGGCGCGAGGAGTACGGCGAGTCGGCGCGACCCTGCCGCTCTATTGTCGGCTTCGACGCAAACGGCCTCTACCTATGGGCGATCACGCAGGAGATGCCGACGGGGTGGTACACGCGCCGGCGAGCAGACAACGCCTTTCGGCCGGAGCGCGTACACCGCTACGGCCGCCTGGCCGTCGAGTGGCTGACGTGGGAGACGGCGCGGACGGGGGCTCACATACGTCACCAGCTCAACGGGCGCGAGAAGCGCGTCGGCAAGTACCGGGTCGACGGCTGGTGTGGCGCGACGCGGACGGCGTATCAGTTCCAAGGGTGCTTTTTCCACGGCTGTCCGTGCACGGGGAGGGAGACGAACGCGGTGAACGGTAAGCCCATGAGCCAACTGTACGCCGAGACGGCCGCCGTCACGGCCTATCTTCGCCGCTTCGTCGCCGTCGTCGAGATGTGGGAGTGCCAGTGGCGCGCGACGAGACCGCCGCCGCCGCCGCCGCCGCCGCGGAGCTGGACCGGCGACGGCGCCATGACGCGGCCGACGATCCTGAAGGCCGTGCTCGACGGCACGTTGTTCGGCCTCGTCGAGTGCGACATCGCCATTCCGGCGGCGCTGCGCGACGCCTTCGCCGAGATGCAGCCGATCTTCAAGAACGCCTACATCGAGCGCGACGATCTCAGCCCGTTCATGCGTCGCTACGCCGAAACGCACGACCTCCTCGTCCGGCCTCAGCGCACGCTCGTGGGGAGCTTCTTCGGCGTCAAGATTCTGCTCGCGACGCCGCTACTGCGGTGGTATCTGCAGCACGGCCTCGTCGTCAAGCGCGTCTACCAGATCGTCGAGTACGAGCCGGTCGCGTGCATTCGCCGCTTCGGCGACACGGTCTCCGCCGCGCGACGCGCGGGCGACGACGACCCCGACAAGGCCTTCATCGCCGACACGTTTAAACTGCTCGGCAACAGTTCCTACGGGAAAACGATCACGCGCGTCGACCTGCACCGCAACATCAAGTTCTGCACGGCCGCCGGCGCCTCGACGCTGATCAATAATCGTCGCTTCCGTCAGCTCGACGTCGTCGTCCCCGACGGTCTCTACGAGGTGGCGCTAAACAAGCGAACCGTCCGGTACGCGCTGCCCATCCAGATCGGCTACTTCGTCTATCAGTACGCCAAACTGCGCTTGCTGGAGTTTTATTACGACTTCATCGCCGCCTACATTCCGCGCCCCCTGTTCCAGTACTGCGCGATGGACACGGACTCGGCATATTTGAGCCTCGCGGGGCGCCGAATCGACGAGCTCGTGGCGGCGGCCAAGCGCGAACACTACTTTCGACACCGTGGCGAGTGGTTCCCGTCGGAACACTGCGACGCGCACGCGGAGGCGTACTTGCGGTGCCGGCTCGCCGGCCGAGCGTGGGACGCGCCCGACGAGCGCCCGACAAGCGACGAGCGCCCGACAAGCGAACGCCGGGCCTCTTCAAAGAGGAATGGTCCGACCGCGGAATCGTCGCGCTCTGCAGCAAGACGTACTACTGTTTCGGCGGCGACGACGGCGGCGACAAGTACAGTACGAAGGGGCTGAGCAAGCGTCAGAACGACGTCGACAAGGACGCCTTCCTCGACGTGCTGCGCCGCCAACGGAGCGGCGGCGGCCGGAACCGCGGCTTCCAAGTGAAGGAGTCGTCCGTGCTGACGTACGTTCAGGAGCGCGCGGCGTTGAACTACTTCTACGCCAAACGGCGCGTGCTCGACGACGGCGTCACCACGGCGCCGATACTCGTATAACGAGGGACCTCCCTCCCTACCCCCTAGGGGTAGGGACCTACCTAGGGGTAGGGACCCCTACCTTGGGACCTAGGGTACTATGTGTGTATGAATGTGTGCGTGCGAATAAAAATGCGAACACTCGGTACAGTTTTCATCGTTTATTTAACTTCGGTAATAGCAAGCGATAGCGCAATAATACAACCTCACTACTTCGGTCTTGCCTGCCTAGCGCGGCGAGGAGCCCGCGACCGGCGGGTCCGACAAAGTCGGTTCGGATTCTCGGTCGTCTAATAATAACAACAAGCGATAATAGGCAGCGTTCAATGAGGCTTTAGCCAGTCGAATACGAGACAGTCGTTGGCCACCCTATCGGGGCCGAACAGGCACTGGAAGCCGCTTAGCGGCATTCCGCGGCACCGTAAGAGCAGGTAGGTGACGCAATATTGTCCGCACACGTTAGATACACCGCTCTGCAGTCGCTTGTCGTTGTGCGTCCACGAGTCGCAGTTGCGGGTCAGGAAGTCGCGGAAGTCGGCGTGCAGCGGCGGACGGCCGTACGAATCGAAGTACTCGCCTCGCCGGTCGGCGCCCACGTAGACGGCCACCCAGTGCTCTCCCGTTTCGTCGCCGTCGTCGGTGTTGCACACGAACGCCGTCGGGTAGGCGGTGAGCCGCCGCCCCGGCAGCTCGTCTTTGGGCACTACGCCGACGACGATGTTTTTAGTGTACGCGTCGATCGCCAGGCGACGCATCAGCTGAAACGTGTCCATCTCAGAAGTCGTACACGACGTTCTGGTTCTTGTCGACTTCGAGCACCGTCTAGAACTCCCCGTACACGACGACTTTCACCGTCCGGGCGAGCGCGAGCGCGAAGTGGATCTCGGCGCGCAGGTTCCCCGTACGCACGACGTTGAAGTGTTCGCCGTCGCAGTAGTTGGGCGACAGGTCGAAGCCGAATATGGTGTAGCCGCTGCCGAACTCGCCGCGCGTCACATGGAACCCCTCTTCCTCGTACGCCTTCCCCGTCGCGGCGAACAGGTTCATATAGCTTCGGATGTAGCGCCGATGCGCGAAGTCCGGCTGCAGCGGCTTGCTCGGCACCTGGCGTCCGTCGACGTAGAGGTCGAAGAAGTTTATGTCGTTGTGCTTCGCGTTGAACGGGTTTTTATCGTAGGCCCCGTTGTAGGCGTCGTTGTCGATCAGGCACATGAACACGCGTCTCGGGAGCGTGCCCAGATAGACGTTCTCGTGCGTGTGCATCATAGTACCCTGCGGTATCGAGAACACCTTGCAGTCGACGCGGCGCATCGGATACTTGGCCGTCCCGTGCGTCAGCGCCTTGATGTGGCCGAGCTGGACGGCCGGGTTCAACTTGACCTTGCGCGCCTGCAGGTAGGCCTCCAGCAGAACGATCTTGAACCCCGGATCGACGACGTCGCCCATAAGCGCGAAGGCGTCCTTGCTTCGCACCAGTCGCATCTTCAGGTCGACGCCGTTCACCAGGCACCGGTTTTGCATGAGCACGTCGACGTGCAGGCGTCCTATCATGTCGAACTCGCGGCTACCGTGTACGAAATCGTGCCGATGCGCGAAGCCGCCGTTGTTGTTGTTGGTCGCCTCCATGCGCCCGGCGGTGTCCTTGCACCACAGGTCGGCCTCGAGCTGCGACTTTTTGGCGTCGGGCCCGTAACTGAGCAGGGTCTCGAGGTAGGCCCGAAACGGGTACGTATTCGACGACGGCGTCACGAGCGTGCCGTTCAGCGTCACGTCGACCAGCCTGAACATCGAATGCAGGAAATTGTTGACGGGCGCCACGACGCTGTCGTTCGCGAGCGCGGTACCGTCCCCCTTCACCACCTTGGCGCGCACGTACAGTCTAACGGACGACAGGTCCAGATAGTCGTCTCCGGATCCCGGAATGAGAAACTCGATAGGGCCGCCAGCGTCGAGGGCCGTCAGCGGCTGGTGATCGATCCTCTGGCCGCTCTCGATGCTCGTCTGCGTCGTCGGCACGCTGAACATGTCCAGTTCGGACTTTACGCCCTGGCACGACTGCCGATGCACGAACGCCATCCTACTACGTCTGCTTCGTTCGACGGCGCCTCCCCTTACTGTCAGGCGCCGCCTTGCCGGTCGGCCTTATGTATCGTCGCTTTTTTTTCGTAGGCGACCCCGACGAGAAGGGCGCCGAGGTAAAGCTCTTTACGACTACCACCGATGCACTACTACGCGGGAAATACGTCGTCGCTCGGCCTCTTTCGACGGCGCCTCTTCTTGCTGGTCGTCGCCGGCTTGCCGGGCGGCTTTATGCGTCGTCGTCGCTTTTTCGGCGGCGGGGGGCTATTCATCAGGCCGTCGAGAAGGTCGACGCCCGCCTCCCTCGAGTGCCTCTTTACCGCCTGTTTTAGATTGCCGCCGGCGACGACGTCCTGCGCCACGCGCACGCCCGTCTTGAGCGCGCGCTTGCCCAGCGCCATGGCCCCTCTCTTGATAAGCGGCATGGCGCTTCGAAACAGGCTGCCGAAGAGATTACCCAGTCCGTGACCCCGCTGCGATCGGGCGCCTACGAACACCGGTAGGCCACCGCCGACCTGCCGCGTGTAGTAGTCCTCGTACACGTTTCGCGTCATCGTCAGAACAGTTTCGACTTGCGGCGTCGGACGTGAAGCGTCGTCACGACTTTTCCGTTCTCGAATGGTATCGACTGACCGAGGTCGTCTCTTATATCTATTTCGATCGAATCGAATTGGCGCCGCAGGAGCGGCGCGTATTGGACGCGGTCGAAGATGTTCGATACGATGCTGCCGTTCAAACCGTGGACGGGGACGGCTCGGATGAGGGGGGCAAATACGTCGCCGACGATGCGCGTCTCCACGATGTCCGTGTACACGAACAGGGTGTCGACGCCGCCGCTCAGGTCCACCGGGTGGAGCGCCTCGCACTCGAACATGTACCCCGGGGGCAGAGAGCCGCCGTCCGCGGGCGACCCGTAACTCGCGATATAGTTCGACTCGAAGCCTAGTATCTGTTTCAGGCGCCCGTCCCGCGGCATGTTAATTTCGACGCCCGGCGATAGAAGCAACGTCATCCGGTTAGTGATGGCGCTGTACACTATTCGCACCTTGACCGTGTCGGTGCTCAGTTTCGCCAACACCTCGTTGATTTTGCGCATTAACTTTTTAGCGTTGCTGTAAAAGCCGTGCGGAATGTTGGCCTGACGGGCAATTTTTCCCCCGTCCTCGGTGGTGAAAAAGCCCCCCTCCCCCCTCTCGCACGCCACGAAGAAGTAGGAGTCCACCGGCCTCACATTGTACCAGCTATGCGTGTACTGTAGCGACACCAGGCCGCATTCCCACTCCCCCGACAGGTCGACGCGCTGCGGCAGATTCGTCGTGTAGTGCGTCAACGTGTTTTCGGGGTGCGCCTTCATAGACGCGTTGCTCGGCAACGTGACGTAAAAGTCAGACGACGACGCCATCGCGCCTCCTCATAGACGGACTCGGCAGTAGGTAGCCGAGGCAACTACTCAGCAGCGCCGTCCACAGGTTGGAGTCGACCGTGCCGCGCGTTAGATTGTATATACTGACGACGATCACCGTGTACAGGACGACGATCTGGCACAGGAAGACGATCTCGGCCTTAGGGCATTCGTTGCCGCAGAGACGCCAAGGAACGCTCGTGACGGAGGAGGCGTCGACGGCATCGGGCGCACCCACAGAGACGCATGAGTCGTCGACGGGTGTAGCGACAAATGCGCCTGGGTCGACGGCGGTGGGCGGCTTCTGCATTGGCTGCTACTGCTGCTGCTGCTGTCGTCTCGTCCGTACACATCGCGCTACTGCCGTCCGACGCTACGGCGTCGTTCCTTTATCCGCGCTGGCACACCATAGAGCGAGTTCGTCGACGGGCGTGGGGGCGACGGTGGTGTTGGTGGCGCGGCTCTCTTCTCCTCTGCAGTCTACTAATACAGCACGGTCCCCTTATAAAAAAAACGAAAAGCCGTTGCACAGCCCCACCTCGTGCAGTCGCCAGCACCCCGCGTGGCGCATCCAACGCGTCGTCGTCATCCCTTATAGGTCACGCAGATAAATCATAGAGCGAGTTCGCCGACGTTGCGGGCGACGTCGATAGCATCGGTCGCAGCGACAACGGTAGCGGCGCCGGCCGTCGGAAGAAAGTCTCCAGCGCTCTGCGTATTCCGTCCAACAACGCGTCGCCATCAGCCCTTATAGTCCACGAGCTCCTTGGCGTCGATCCAGCTATTGAACGAGGCCAGATAGCCGAACCATTTGACGAGCACCTCTTCGCCCTTACCGCGTCGTCGACGACGTCTCTGTAGAACGGCTTCCACCCGATATAGTTTGTCCTTCTCAACGATCACTTTTTGTAGCTCCGCCCCGTAGAAGGTGCCGTCCATTATCGTGCCGGCGTCGTCCATCAGTCGGTAAACAGGAGGGTCGGTCGGGTGCGAATCTACGACGGTGAAGAACTCTTCGCTCCAGTTAGCCATGTACCCCTTCTTGAAGACGCCCTTCGCCTTGCTGATGCGTACGCGATCCCCCGCTCGCAGTTTCGGTTTGCTTTTGTTTTTTTGACACCCTCCTCCGCCGCCGTACAGACGCTGCCACACGCTCTCCTGATTCGACGCGTCGACGCTCGCCGGCGTCCTACCGATGCTTCGATGGTAGGCGTTGTTGTACGACCGCACGAAGTCCTGCAACGGCTCCACGAACCTCAGCGTCTGATGCTTCGTGAAGTACCGCCACATGCGCGTCTTCAGCGTACGATTGAATCGCTCCACGACGCTCGCCTTCGTCTCCTCGTTGTGCGTCACGAAATGGTGGACGCCGCGCGCCTTCAAAAGCGCCTGAAGGGGCCTGTTCAGAAACTCCGTCCCCTTGTCGGTCTGCAGGACGTGCGGCGGCGACGACAGCAGCCCCTCGAAGGCCGCGACGAGCGCCGGACCGGATTTGCGCTTCAACGGAACGCACCACGCCCGCTTCGAGAAGACGTCGATGACCGTCAATAGGAACGCTATGCCGTCGTTGTGCTTTTTCAGTTTAGCCACGTCGACGAGATCGGCTTGCCACTGCTGGTTTCGGCCGCCCACGATAACGCGACGTCGCTTAAATCGGCGCCTAACCGGCTTGTGAAGCGTATAGGCGTCCTGCGCCGCCAGCCACCGCCCGACGACCGGCTTGGGCAACGCGGCCGACCGGTGCAACGCGTCGACGCCGCCATAACTGCCTGCCCGTTTCGGGTCGAAGTAGGCGCGCTTCAGTAGGCCGTCGCGTTGTTGGCGCTCTCGTTGCGCACCACGAGTCCGCCGGGGCACCACCGCCATGGAGCGCGCGGCGCCGACGACGATACGGCGAACAAGAGGGCGGCGACGATGACCGCCGCAATTACGACGGCTACGACGACGACGAGTACTGATCTTCGGGCGGGGGGCATCCTCTACGGGGGGGATTAAAAGCTGGACCACGGCATACGCTCGACGGACCGAGTGCGCCCCTTTCGCTTCTGCTCGCGCTCGACGGACCGAGTGCGCCCCTTTCGCTTCTGCTCGCGCTGTATATACGCCCGACGCTGGGGATTGCCGACGAATTCCATAGGGACGTTCAGGCGCCTTATATGGTCGCCGAACGCTTCCCAGCCAACCGGCGCGGGGGACCTCTTACGCGTTCGCATGAGATCGTTCACGAGATCTACCATATTGCTTCCGGCGATAGGCGTACCGTCGTACACGAGCTCCGCTCGATCGTTCCAGCGAATCAGCGGGTCGGCCTTCAGTCGCGTCAACAGGAGGCGGGCCTTTTCTTTCAGCACTTTCGGTACGCTCTTCACGACCTCCCTCTCCATCTCCCCCGGTAATTGATCAGACGTAGGCGGCGGCGGCGGCGGCGACTGATCGGACGACGACGACTCGTTCTTCACTACGGACACGCGCATCGGCTGCTGCGCGCGAGACGCCTCCATGTCGTTGTAACGACTCAGCAGTTGATTGTGCGCCACCACCTTTTCGCCTTCGGATAAATCTGCACGCTCGAGAACGGCTTTCATATCGCTGTCCAGGCTACTCATCACACGCGACGTGGTCGTGGTCGGTTGCGATAGTAACGGAAGTAGGCGCTCCACCAACCGGAGGTCTACCAGCGCCATCTTCTTCGCGTGCTGCATCAACCGAAAGCCTGCCTGAGGAGAGGCAGAAAGGTGCTCGCCAACGGCGCCAGCAGCGCCGTCAGAAACGCGCCCGAACCCGTCTGCAGGACGGCCCTCTTCCGTTTGATGGCTACTTTTTTCGACGCTAACTTGCGCAAATTGTTCCTATACTTTATCAGCACTTTTCGGTTGTTAGGCGTCAATTTCACGTTCCCTCGCAGAATGTTATACGCGCAGTCGGCCAGACTGCAGATGAGGTCGGCGTCCGCGTGAGTGATTACCGCCTTTCTCAGAATCGTATTCCCCTTGTAGCGGCGCAACAGCTGCAGGGCAAGGATGTGCCTCTTCACGCGCTCTGTCATCCTGTCGAATGACGGCGGCCGCGGCGCGCCCCGCCTTTTTTATAGTCTCGTCGGCACATAGACGTACTGAACGGGGTCGTCGGGGAAAATTTCTGTACGCAGGAGCATGGTTTCCGGCGTTTCCTGTTTCAGATCCACCAGGAGGTAACCGTAGGCGGCCGACGTGGCATCCTTGTACGCCTCCACCATGTAGTTGATACCGCCCGGGTACATCTGCTTCGCCAGGTGACCTACTTGTCCAGCGTCCCGGGGACTCTTGAAGAGGACCATATACTGCGCGTTTAAACTGATTGTGCGATTTTCTTTCCCTTTCGGAAAGAGATTCTGCAAAAGCTGTACGACGGACGCATTGCAGTGGTGACTTTTTTTAGTAAACAAAGTCGTGACGCTACTATTGGTCTCCGACATCAGGTCATCGAGCACTAGAAGCGTCCTCGTTTTGGTGTCCAGAAGCGACGGATCCGGCAAACCGTCTACAAATTCTACGCCGGCCATAGAGTCGTAAGCGGTCTGCCACTGGCCGTAACACCACAGAATTTTCTCCGGTGGCGGCGAAATCATACACGAAGCAAACTTTAACAGGCGTACAACGAAAGTAGTCTTCCCGCACCCCGTAGGGCCGGACACTATACACGTAAAAGGGTGCTTCCACTTTCCGTCCATAGCAACATCTGGTGCGCCGACAACGTCACGATCGCCTATATGCACCACCATCGACGCTTTTCAGTCACTAGGGAACATGCTTTTCTTTTTTAGTCACTAGATGTCAGCACATCGTTATAAAGCGCACGCGACACCGCATAACCATTACATAACCTTTTAGCTATTGCTAGTGCTACCCTCTAGTGAATGCGCTACTCATAACCATTACATAACCTTTTAGTCATTGCTAACGTTCTCCTCCAATAATTGCGCTACTCATTTGTTACTAATTAGTACTTAATTAATTACCCTAATTTGTTTACCTAATTAGTACCTGATTAGTCACTAGAGGCCGATATTCACCCTATTTATTTCCCTTATTAGTGCCTCATTAGTTAGTAGAGGGCGACACCCTCTTTCTCATGACCCCCATCAATCACTTTGACGTTTACTAAAACATTAGTGCTAAAAAACGTAGGAATTCTACTTATAAAAAACTCAAAAGCCTTTGATCTTAGGTCACTTCCGGGGATGGCGGAACCTGAACCACTACTAATCTGGTCAGCTGTGTACGCCTGAAAAACCATATTCCCTCTCCAGTCGAATTCTAATACGCATTAAAAATATTGACTGTAGCCCAGTTCCTGAAAACTACTACTGGAAATTATGAGAATGAGGAAGAAGAGTTTGTGGCAGACTTTCTTGATTAGCAGCAGGTCTCACCTAAGCTTGCAGAGTCAGACTTACAGTTACGGCCAATGATCTTTTCTGAAGCGAAATCTGTGAATGAACTTGGTAGTGCAGAAGAGAACAGCTTGTACTTCCTAACTGGATACTGTGTATCCAAAATTCAGAAGCATGACAAAGTTTGTGACAATTGCATCTCAAGTGTTGTTAGTTCCTCTGTTACATCTCTTGATGCTGCCAAACAAACTCAGCTTAAAGAGTATAAGGATGGTAGCCTTACCCATCCAACAAAACAACCATTGCATGTGAAATGGTGTTTCGTCAACAGGATGAAAAACGTCTTACGTCGCAAAGAAATGCAAAGGCATTCATGGTGAATGTTTTTGAATTAGCAACTACGGAAGTCCAACTCCCACTTTGTCATACTATCAAACATAAGCTGATTGGGCGATATACTGTTGTTCGGCTGCATATATTTTCCAAGATGTTACGACTTGCAAGAAAGAATGCAAATTCAGTGCATAAATCTGGTAGTGAAGTTAGCAGTAAGAGTATGGCACTGAGACAGATTGTGAAATATATTAAATAGAAATGTGACACGTTGCATTTATTTGCACTGTAAAGTTCATGTGTAGTTGTTGTGGTGATAGTTGTTGGCACTAAGCTAAATGCCAACAGTTCACCTTATTAATGTGTTAACTTTATAAGTCAGTTAGATGTGAAGTTATGCGAGGTTGAATTGACTGATAGGTCACGTGTAATGTTGCAGTCAAGTTTTGGAATCTTCAGGGTACTAAATTACCCGTGGTACGCATTGTATTTTCCAAGACGTTATAACAACAAAAAAGAATACAAATTCACTGCATAAAACTCGGCAGTAAGAGTATGGCAATGGGACATATGGCGAAGCATTAAATAGAAATGTGACATGTTGCACCAGTTTGCACTGTAAGATTCATTTTGTCATTACGGCATTGTGGGCATCATGCTAAATGCCAACATGTTACCTTGTCAAAAGTGTTACGTTGTAAGTCAATTACATGTGAAGTTGTGAGTGGTTGAATTGACCGAGAGTTTTAACATTGCAATCAAGTCTCTGAAATATTCAGGGTACTATATTCCCTACTGTACGCATTGTATTCTCCAAGATGTTAAGAATTGCAAAAATGCCAATACACTGAATACATCTACCAGATGTGTAAGATTCGTGTTCAGACACATTGCTAAATGCCAACATGTTACCTTGTCAAAAGTGTTACGTTGTAAGTCAATTACATGTGAAGTTGTGAGTGGTTGAATTGACCGAGAGGTTTAACATTGCAATCAAGTCTCTGAAATATTCAGGGTACTATATTCCCTACTGTACGCATTGTATTCTCCAAGATGTTAAGAATTGCAAAAATGCCAATACACTGAATACATCTACCAGATGTGTAAGATTCGTGTTCAGACACATTGCTAAATGCCAACATGTTACCTTGTCAAAAGTGTTACGTTGTAAGTCAATTACATGTGAAGTTGTGAGTGGTTGAATTGACCGAGAGTTTTAACATTGCAATCAAGTCTCTGAAATATTCAGGGTACTATATTCCCTACTGTACGCATTGTATTCTCCAAGATGTTAAGAATTGCAAAAATGCCAATACACTGAATACATCTACCAGATGTGTAAGATTCGTGTTCAGACACATTGCTAAATGCCAACATGTTACCTTGTCAAAAGTGTTACGTTGTAAGTCAATTACATGTGAAGTTGTGAGTGGTTGAATTGACCGAGAGGTTTAACATTGCAATCAAGTCTCTGAAATATTCAGGGTACTATATTCCCTACTGTACGCATTGTATTCTCCAAGATGTTAAGAATTGCAAAAATGCCAATACACTGAATACATCTACCAGATGTGTAAGATTCGTGTTCAGACACATTGCTAAATGCCAACATGTTACCTTGTCAAAAGTGTTACGTTGTAAGTCAATTACATGTGAAGTTGTGAGTGGTTGAATTGACCGAGAGGTTTAACATTGCAATCAAGTCTCTGAAATATTCAGGGTACTATATTCCCTACTGTACGCATTGTATTCTCCAAGATGTTAAGAATTGCAAAAATGCCAATACACTGAATACATCTACCAGATGTGTAAGATTCGTGTTCAGACACATTGCTAAATGCCAACATGTTACCTTGTCAAAAGTGTTACGTTGTAAGTCAATTACATGTGAAGTTGTGAGTGGTTGAATTGACCGAGAGGTTTAACATTGCAATCAAGTCTCTGAAATATTCAGGGTACTATATTCCCTACTGTACGCATTGTATTCTCCAAGATGTTAAGAATTGCAAAAATGCCAATACACTGAATACATCTGCCAGATGTGTAAGATTCGTGTTCAGACACATTGCTAAATGCCAACAGTTCACCTTGTTAAAAGTGTTACTTTGTAAGTCAATTACATGTGAAGATGTGTATGTGTAGCGTTGAGTATAAAGGTATTCGATTTTGTTAATATGTGTTAAATATGTATATACTACAGTGCATTCTGGATACGCTGAACTTCCAGGGACCCATGGTAATACTTCTAGTTATCAGAAACTCCACTAATCAAGATCTGGGTCATTCTCCCAATTCGGTACATATTGTCGAATTATTTTCACATTTGTTAAATAATAAAAAAAACTGATTGCATTACATATTTTCAAAATGTGCAGGCTTACACTGTCTGCATTGTGGGGTAATTTAATGTAGAAGTGCACATGCCACATGTGCATCTGTCAACTCTGTTACTGACTTCTGAGCACATAGTGTGGCATATATTTGTCATACAACATTCATTATGATATCATTAATGTAATCATTGTGTGTCCCATGTCCAGTAAAAAATCGTTAAAAAATTAGATCATATTAATTTGATAAGTTTACACTGCCTTTTAGTACACGTGAATTCTTGGAAGCATCTATCACATCGTGATTCAATGTGACGCTGTCAAGCTGTAAACACTGTATTTCACTGTTCAGAAACATGACACAATACACATATGGATATATGACAACAATTGTTATACATGTATTACTTGAATATGTTTACACATTATTAGTGATGGTAACAGAGTTGACTTGTCAGTAACAGAGTTGACTTTGGCAGTAACAGAGTTGACTTGACAGTAACAGAGTTGACTTGTCAGTAACAGAGTTGACATTAAAACAACACAATCCCAATCAATAGCTAAATAAGACATACACTGTATAATACCTCGGACTGTTGCAATCTAGTGTAGTTATATATAATGCACGAAATCATACATCATAACTGCTAATCGAGTGTTTATACATTGGTAGTGCCGGCAACAGAGTTGACTTAAATGGCAGTAACAGAGTTGACTTGTCAGTAACAGAGTTGACTTGGCAGTAACAGAGTTGACATTAAAACAACACAATCCCAATCAATAGCTAAATAAGACATACACTCTATAATACCACGGACTGTTGCAATCTAGTGTAGTTATATATAATGCACGAAATCATACATCATAACTGCTAATCGAGTGTTTATACATTGGTAGTGCCGGCAACAGAGTTGACTTAAATGGCAGTAACAGAGTTGACTTAAAAGTAACAGAGTTGACTTGGCAGTAACAGAGTTGACTTGACAGTAACAGAGTTGACTTGACAGTAACATAGTTGACTTGACAGTAACATAGTTGACTTGACATTAACATAGTTGACTTGGCAGTAACATAGTTGACTTGACAGTAACAGAGTTGACTTGACAGTAACAGAGTTGACTTGACAGTAACAGAGTTGACTTGGCAGTAACATAGTTGACTTGGCAGTAACATAGTTGACTTGACAGTAACATAGTTGATTTGGCAGTAACAGAGTTGACTTGGCAGTAACAGAGTTGACTTGGCAGTAACAGAGTTGATTTGGCAGTAACAGAGTTGACTTGGCAGTAACAGAGTTGATTTGGCAGTAACAGAGTTGACTTGGCAGTAACAGAGTTGATTTGGCAGTAACAGAGTTGATATTAAAACAACACAATCCCAATCAATAGCTAAATAAGACATACACTGTATAATACCTCGGACTGTTGCAATCTAGTGTAGTTATATATAATGCACGAAATCATACATCATAACTGCTAATCGAGTGTTTATACATTGGTAGTGCCGGCAACAGAGTTGACTTAAATGGCAGTAACAGAGTTGATATTAAAATAATACAATCGTAAACAATGGTTATTCTAAACATAATATTATAATACTATGGATTGTTGTAATAACCAGAGCGCACAATTATACACTATCATTGCTATCACATTATGTATATACATATCACATTATGTATATACAGGTAGCACAGATTATGAAATGTTGTACCCATAAACATGCATCATAGCACATACATGATTAGTTGTGTGTGCCGACTTGGTGTAGCTTCATGGTTCCTTGCACTGCTGGTACGTTCTCAGGGACGCTGCTTCTTCCACTTCATCTGCCTCTACGACGTAGAGCTTGGTCGATGTTTCCGGGATCAGTGCCAGGCATAGATGGGCTGCGTCAGGGATGTCATGCCCTAGGCTGATTAATTTGTCGGCCTTTCGTGTGATGCTATCTGGGGCCCCTTTTCCGTGACTTACCTCCCATAAGTTCAATGACCCTGCCACTATTGTCCTCGTTTTGGATCTTGGTGTATTCATTTTGCCATCCAGAACAGCTTGTCGAGCCCGTTGGTACCGCTTTTTTATTTTTCGGTCAACCGTCCTTGCTTGTTAATGACCTTTTCCAAATCTCGGTAACATTTTGCAGCCAGTCGACTACATCTTTTCTGGGCTTGTTTCCGTTGTCTGCAGATGGACGAGGACGTCATTAATAATTAGCACGTACTGCATTCTAGAAAGACTAGAAGCGAATAAAACAATGTTCTAAAAACGAAGGTAATACAATATACCGATCGAGAAGCGGACAAGTGTGTGCGCGTATGTATGGCTGTGTCTGGTGTCACTGGAGTATATTATATCATATAGGGAAAGTAGGGGCATGTCCGCACCTCGAGGCATGTCCGCACACCCTATTATTGACGCATCGCGTAACATCTGGTTATTGGAATCATGTCAAACAGTAGCGTCTAACCCCCAAATCGACCATTTGCATGTGCTATTTGATTAGAGTTTCGTAAGTAAATAGTTATGAAATAAAACGTTGTTTTCGTAAAAACTTATGTAATTTTACTCATATACTGTCATGTGTATTATATCAACAATGAAGCATGCATACGAATGTACTTATATAATTCCAACCTGCATTTTAACGGTGTTGTAATAGTGGAAATACAGCTTACTTTCATAAGCAGCATTTTCGAACAATTCGGAAATGTTCACGTGTTGGATGCTTGGGGCATGACCGCACACGCCTGTGCGGACATACCCCACACGCTGTGCAGACATGCCCCGTTTGTCGGCGGTTATATGTAACCTACTTAGATGTACATTTAGATATTTCAATTGCTTAGTGCGGGTATTATTGGAAACGTCGTTATTATATATTACATGATGATTATTTATAATTACCGCACATAAATCATTCGCTGCTTCAATGTGCATTAAACTATATCATGTTGGCCTCACATTTTGCCACATTGCATATCATTAGTACCATATTACACTTAAACAAATGAAGCTTTATTTTATAATTGTGCATAGGCGTACATAACCACAATGGCAATTATATTTAATCTATAACATAGTAGCCTATATAGGTTAAATAACACTGCAACTGATCTAGGCTAATAGCTGGCGTGATTGCTTCAGGTACACAATGGTGAGACGCTATAGGAGGAAAACCAACAAACAGTCATGGAGTGATGAAAACATGCGACTGGCTATTGAGCTGTGGAACAATGGGGGCGTTGGATATCGCCAGATTGCGAAGCAATTCAATGTGCCCTGGTCAACACTGCGAGAGTTTTGCAGGGGGGGGTTAGAACCATCATCTCTGAGGAACAAGAAAACGAATTGTGTTTGTTCATCATCCTCCGTATAGAGGAGGTCTTACTTGGACTGAGCAGAGATGATGTACGGCATAACGCCGACCAGATGACCGTGCGGAACAACATTCCGCACAACTTCAACAACCAAACTGAAATGGCAGGAAATGACTGGCTCATGTCGTTTCGATATCGGCACCCGGAATTATCGTTGCGAACGCCGGAAGCTACGTCGGCGGCCCGAGCACGGGGCTTTAATAAGGCCAATGTAGATAGGTTCTATGCATTGTACGGCGAATTGATCGATGCCAATAGGTTTGAGCCAGGCGATGTGTTCAATGTAGACGAGACAGGTATTACAATAGTGCAGGGTAGACCATCTAAAATACTCGCCCGCTGCGGGAAGAAACAAATTGGGTGTCTAACATCGGCAGACCGAGGAACTCTTGTAACAGCAGTCATCGCCATGAACGCGGCATGCAACTATGTGCTTCCCATGTTGATTTTCCCCCGAGTTCGCAGAAAGCCAGAGCTGATAGACGGTGCATCCCCGGGGAGTATATTTGCATGCCACCCAACTGGCCTCTGAGCTCATATTACGACGAAGCGGTGAGGATCTGGCTTCGTTCTCATCCAGGGAGAGTTGTCACCATCCACCAGATCGCCATGTTGTTCGCCGGGGCATACCCCAAGATATACAACCCTGCCATCTCCAATGATGTAGATTTTGCCGGATCGCATCCGACCGATATTGTTTGCGATACGAATGCGTCTGGCCGAAGAGAAATTAGTGGATTGGTTTTTCCTGTCTCAGATAGAGCGCCTAATCAGGGCTCAACTGGTGGGCAAGGAGCGAGTGGAGTAACAACGTCGCCTGCAGCAGCAACAAGTAGGCATCCTCTTGTTGGACACGTCAGTCCGTCAGACATATTGCCGATCCCTCATGTGGCGGGATTTCAAATGCGCGGCAAGAAAATATCAAGACAGTGCGGCAAAACAGCGATCCTGACAACTAGTCCTTACAAAGCCATGCTCGAAGCCAGAGTAAAGAAACTCCCGGTCAAACTGCAACCAGCAGTGAAGAAATACTTAGTTACAGCGGTCGGTTCAGAAGTTGTGAAGAAATCACGTGTTGTAAGTGCGCAAGCTTCTTCTTCACCCAGTGACACAGATGATGGTATGCTTGAATGTAACTCTGACTAGGAAGATTCGGAAAATGAACCGTTGGTTCATGTTGCCCGTCGATCAGCAATCAACAAGGGAACTACATTCTTGTCAAGTTCGCTAAGAAACAACGGGAATCGTACTATGCTGGAAAGGTGGTGCGTGTCGACAGGCGTGAAGATGAAGTACAGATAAGTTACCTGAAGCGAATGACTTGCATAAAAGCGACGCTGTCACCTTCTGCTGGCCAGAAACCAAAGACCTGGCATGGCATGATGAGCAAGACATTGTCGCAAAGCTGCCAGAGCCAACAACAGTTGGTGACACAACTCGCACAGCTGACAAGTTGCGTCTCGAATTTGACTTTGCATGTTACGAGAGCATGCTGTTTTAGGAGCCGTCGGACAAGCTGCATTTCGAATTTTGTTTTGATTGTTACGAGAGCATGCTGCTTTAGGAGCACGTTTCCAAATAACTGTTAATCAATCTTCCCGAAACTATTTTGTTTTAAATGAGGGCTATGGTTCAAGACCTATTTGTGACTGTACTTTCTTCACTTTTCTAATGAAAAATGTTGATTTGTATTTTTCTGGTGTTTCTTGTCAGTTCTAATAAGTATTGCACGTGACCGTAGCCTACACCTACCAATACACATTATAATAATAATAAAAAAATATATTCGTACACATATATGTAGTTCACAGTCTGCTCTGGGATACCCTGTTGCTACCCCATACACGGGGCATGTCCGCACAAATTATACCTTTACATTTTACAAAATATTTAAATATCTGATGGGAAATGTGGCCTCTTAACAAACAACAACAAACTAATATGATTGCTCTTTTTGAATGCCAAATATCACCCTCTTGGCACACACACAGTGCACTAGCTACGGCGTGTTTCACCTTAAGTGTGCGGGCATGCCCCTACTTCCCCTATATATATATATATATAATTATTAATGTGGGTGTGTGTATGGTTAAATCTACCGAACATGTCCCTAGTATCCAAAACTGTGTCTTAATTTGGTCCAGAAAATAGTTGGATTAGCTTTAATCGCAGTATTAATAGCTTGTTCAGACGGAGCTCGCTGTGCTCTTTCTAGACATAGTTGATTTTCTTATGTGGTATGATAATCAGTAGGACTTTCTTGTGTACGAAAGGTACTCATACTGCCTGTTTTGGTATGTCCACATATGTATATATATATATATATATTATCTAATTATACATGCACACACACGCTCGCACACATGCACGCACACACACATACACACGCACACACATTTACACTGAACCTGATTAATTTGATGGTTCATTTGCAGCATGGGGAGAAGCTGGAGGTGTTAGATGCCTCTCTTTATCTTTTCCCCTTGACCTCCTGTGTGCATCTCGCCACCGCTTCCGTACACTGCGCTTGGTTCTTTCTGACAGTTCACTAATCTGCTTCATTTTTCCCGTCGATGTCTTCTTTTCCCATGCCAGCCGCTCTTTTTTCTATACATATATTTGTTTCCGTTCTGGATCCCCATCCAGTTGAGCAGCATACCGCCTGTGTTTCAACTGCAGACAATGGTATGGCTGCCACTGTGAACAAAGTGAAAGAACACCGTTCATTTTAGATTTGTCTAAATACGAATAAACTTAAAATGGCAAGCATTCGTAGATAGAATATATCATAAATCATGATAATGGCATACTGATATTAACCCTGTTACCACCAAGTCAACCCTGTTACCATGAATAGGTAACAGAGTTTACAGTAACAGGGTTGACAACCATGATGCAATGCATCTAATACAGCAGTACATGCAGCCATATTGTCACTGTTTCCCGCCACAATGCAGTGCATTGCCATAACAAGACTGAGTAGCGCTTTGGTACGATGGTTACATAATATTTATGTTTGGGTAACAGTGTTGACATAATATAATTATATTATTGTATGTAATACTAAAGGGGTATTTTAATCCATACTAAGACAGACAGAAGCACATATACCTTCTCTCCATTTAAGGAAGTCATAGTCTGCTGCCACCTGGTGCTCAATGCGGTACTGTACAAAGAGCTTGGCTTCTTCAATAGTTAAATTACTATAGAGTAACAGGGTTGACCCACTGTTTGGGGACATATGAAAATGATTTGAAATTTGATAAATATATAAATGATATGCCTATATAGATCCAAGTCAGATACCTTTGGGATATTTTACTAGATGGTGATGTTTATCAAACAATATTACCATTAAACATGTTTCTGCCACCGAGACCGTAGGACACAGATTTAGATTCAGGGACATGACATTTTTGCCACCCACATCATATAATACTTAGTTTTTCTTTAACACAAATTACTCAAATTATTGTACAATACATATATTAATAAAGATAACATATATATATATACCCATAACTGATGTGTTATTGCCCTTGGAATATGCAGGACACTGAAAATGCACCATACGTTTATGGGACTCAAATATGTACCGAATTGGGAGAATGACCCATTTATGTTTTATCGCCTTATATGACTGGGACTGAAGAGAAAGATTGACATCAACAAAAGTCAACTAAAATGACAGTTTGAGTTATCTGAAGCGCACTGTATAATTAAACAAGGTCTCATAGAGACACAGTCATGCTGAGTGCTACTACTGTATATTAATATGTTGCCTATTGGTCTGTATAATAATAACCAGTACCATAACAATGTCCTAGGTTCATATTCGTTTAACAGAGGAGCAAACTTTCTCAATGTTTATGTAATGTTCACAAAGACACATCATTCCATTTATAAGCTGTAAGGCTTATATACCAACTCTCCACCCCTTCAAAGTGATGCACAAAATATCTTTAAAAAATTTAAACATATTATATTATTTTGCTATTTTAAGAAATGTCTTTACTCCTAATTTTAATTTATTACATTTAGACCCTCTTAATATATGAATGTACGTATGTATATATATATATATATATATATATATATATAAAGTACACCATTTTATTTTCATGCATTGTGCGTATACAAATTATTAATTATATTCACGACTGGGAAATTTATACCAGGTCAAAAACTGTGTCCCTGAAATCTCACCATTCCTGACCCTCTTAGCTTGTTTGTGATCAGATTTATTGTTAAAACGACCTAAAATATTAGGATGCTCGATTTATGTTCCCACCACACCAGTATATAAATAAATACTCATTAAACTGCTATAATAGAGAATAAGTATGAAAACATTTAATAAAAGTAGCATAACTAATAGTAATCAGTCATCCATACATGCATAGACATGTGTGTAGTAATATTTATAAATAAAATATGATGTATATGTAACGTTATCAGCTGTGCACTGAATCACTGTTGCTATACCAATGGCTCTGCGTATGGTAAGATAGTGGCGCCCCAAACAAACAAAACTAGAGTTAATGTGTCCTCCTGGTGGATAGTGTCGTTGGCAACAAGTCAAATTAGCGGGAAAGATATAATATTGGAATGAGAACATGGCAAACGAAGAAAAGGGAATATATTTAGAAAATCTAGAAGAATATATCTACGACGAAGACAGAATTGTAAGAGCGCCACGATATTAATTAAAGTTTATTTATCGATAATACCTCGTTTATTCGCCTAAATTGTATAATATCGCTCATCTCAACTCTCTAGTTCTAGTTGTTTCCAGCGCTTGGCTGTTGCAACGTTTAACTGACTAGTCTGAATCATTATGGTTACAATGTTATGGTCTTATCATGCCTGCGCGGTCCGAGTTTTGAACTCGGAGCGCTGGCATGCCAGTTGGATGTGCTAGTCACTACACTACTCACTAGCCGTGCTCTCTACATTACACTACAGTTATTGTCCTGTGCTGTGCAACAAGAAGCCAACATGCCAGGTAAATTGAATAGTACCAATCAGTGAATCACTGAATCCGTCAGTCATGACAGTACCAGTGTTGCAGACCTGAGGCTGATGGTCTGGCGTAGGTCATCTTGCACCCATCGTGTTAGCGTCTGTGTCTGTCATAGTGATACATATACACATTTACCCCCTTTTGAGTTGTGCCTTCATGGCCATGGGATTTCCTACAATTCCTCTGAAATAGACACCAGTTAGACTTGGTTTTAGACTATGTTGGGCATAAATTCCATAATCCTGTTCATGGGTAGCCCGGGCGATATTTTTCTAACCTGATCAAGTGGGGTGCAGTGGTCGAGCCATTAGACTGCTGGACAATCATGCAGAGGAACCGGGTTTTGAACCCTGGTGCCGCCAAGTGGTTGTTTGGTACTGGTTCAGCCGCTGTGGTGAAACTTGAGCAGTTTCGTTCACCCTATGTTGCGTAGGGAAATGGAAAAAACTTGTCATGGAGTCACTGAGCTGGGATCTCATTCTTTACATTTCTAATGGCAATGCCAAAATAATCAACTTAATGATTGTGGGCATTTAATGAAAGAAGATAATCATGAATAGAACCACTTATAGAACTGCCTAAACCAAATAATGGTTTACTTAAATGGCCCAAATTAGCTGTTTTTTACTGACACTAACCATATCCCTCATCTGTGACCATAGGAATGTACCTAATAGCCAGATGCTATTAAAAACGTAAAAGATTGCCATTTAACCCATGCTATGGGCCACATCAGTCGCTGGAGAAAAATGCTCAAGTATCTACGAATCTCAAACACCATTGAGCTGAGTTCCTGTATCAACATACTGTGGTAATTTGGTATTTAAACAAGGTAAGTGACACCAAAAAATAAACAAAACAAATAGCTTATGATGGGACACATGAACACTATATTGGACCCTTACATCAACCAGGTTGTAAATACCCTCCGAAAGACTTCCTGTACTGACCATGCAACTGAGTTAAAATGGCCAATCCTTTGGGTCCATAGAAAGAAAATTATTCCCCATTATCCAGCTCATGCAAGACAGAAACGAGAAAAACACCAAAAAAAGATTATATATCGCATTTTGCTCTGAAACCCTTCACATACATGTCTGTCTTTTTTAAATTGTTTCAGGTCACATATAAGTGGCTCAGTAGAACATTAAGCATCCACGTGAACCAGGCCAAGCAGTAAGTATTCACATTTTGTCATTAGAATGTTATGCATGTATATATAGATATTATATATAGTGTAAATTTCCGTGTATAATATGCCCCCATGTATAATACGCACCCTGACTTGCTAAATTTTGATAGAATTTCTATATCACCATGTATAATACGCACCCCAACTTTTGACATCATTCCCCGATTTCCCCGCTTCTAATATTTTGCTTGAACCCATGAATCCATATGAGAATCGTAAACATGTCACCTATGCAAGTTACGGCATTGCTGCCGGCTTGCCTAGTGTGTAAGCGTGACTTGTGTTGTAGCTTGATGATTGTGCAACTGATTAAATCAGCGCTTGCTAGAACTTACATTGTGTCGTTCGGATTTCACTTTTAAAATAACACCAAGTTCTATTCTGAAATGCTACATCCAAACCTCTGTACTTTCAACTGTGAAGTATACATGCGCTACATTCGTCTTTATTTACATTCACAACATTTGCAATCACAACTTTAAACATGGAGTCACACTTGTTGACACTCAACCCGTGACGCGGGCATCATTCACGTGAATGCCAATCATAATCATAGCGGGATGCTTCCCGGGCTGTGCTTCCCGGTCTCGTACGCTTCCCGCTCATTAGTATTATTCGCGATGTCAGACATATGGACTCTCGTCTTTGTCATTTCTCGCTGCTAGTTTAGGGCTAGAGAGGCGGTTACGGGAGTGCGATTCTTGCCTTTCGTCTGCGTTGCTGCAGTGGTTTACGTGATTGTGACATCACACCGACTTTGATAATAATACTGTTTTTCCAGCAGCATTATCATGGTCTGCAAACATTGATCAATTGGTAAGAGAATTTTTTTTATAGTTTTAGCACCATGTATAATATGCACCCCGACTTTTGAGTAAAAAATGAAGGAAAAAATGCATATTACACACAGAAATTTACAGTATATATATACATACATATATGTATATATATATATATTTTTTACTGTCAGTTCAACCCATCCCTCCAGCACAAGGTGTGGGACTTCAGATAATATGCATATTGTCAATCAAATGACTGCCATTTTTATGCCAAAGAATAATATATATGTGTGAGTGTGTGTATAACCTGACAAGCAAAGTGGGTATTATTTTTACTATTAAGTTACAAAATTGTGAAATAGAACTTTTCATTTTTGGATTCCACTGATTGTGTTCTTTAAAATGATATCTCGGTTGTTTCAATATCTTCAGTAGTTTTGAAGTATTACTGAAAATGAAGCAGACGTTTTCAGTAAAATAGGTATAGAAATCAGGCTCTGTGCAAAATTAAAGCCCACAGCATCGATACCTTTGGTATTTTATTAGTTTTGGATTACTTGTCAAGGAAAATAATCTGGACAGTGAAAGACTAGAAATAAGACATGCATTTCTGCGAAAATAACAGAACTGATGTTGACGACCTAGACAGCTATTTTTGGCTCGTATGCAGAATAGGCCTGTGTCACTTAATATCTGATTCACTGTGACAGGTCACATGTGAGAACTTCTGAGATCATCGTTACTTGGGTGTAGCCTGCCAACTTGTTCGCACTGTTACTTTGTGTACCGTTTCACACAGGATGCTCTACACATTTGTTGACGCACAACGCAGAAAGAAGGCAGCAGACCAACTGTATGTGACCTACCTCCTAGCAGGAGTTACACAGCAGAACGACGTCACAGTAAGCAACTAAGTATACATTGTGATTGTGTTTACATATTATACAATGCAACATTTATCTGACTATGTTCCACTTTCTGTGTGCATTTGTGCATGTGCACTATGACATTAAATGAGTGATCGCGTGATATTACCTCTGCCATTTAATAAGACAAAACAAACTACTATTCCTATTCACCTTTCAAAACACATACGTTTTAAACTGCTTTTTGTAAGCTGTTTCAACACAAATGACATGAAGTTGCAATGGTCACATTGTGTACTTTTATTTTGTGCAGTTATATTTGTAATGTCAACTGCTTTATTTTTGAATCACCGACAACTTTCAACTGTTGACAGGCAAAATGGTGTATCCTTGTGATGATTTACAATTTGTAAAAAAAGTTTTAAAAATATATTGTTATTTCAACATACAAGTTACCTGTAGATATATAACAAGCTCTTGCAGTTGTAACTAATATGATATGCAAGTGTCCGTCAGACACATGCCACTGTGATCTTTGATTGTGAGCTGATGGACTGAATCTAACATTGTAAATTCAGTCCAATCCTGGTTGACATAACTGTGATTATACCGCCTATCATATAAAATATTTGCCGTGAAAACTGCAACATGATGTCGGCATGATCTAAAGACAGATACGTATGTTGTAGGTCCACAAGATCCAATTAGTACCGGAGTTGTCACTAGATGGCGCCAAGTCTCAGCTGCGGCCGGTCACCAGTTGTCATGTGTACAGTGTACAGAAGTCTGCCCTCAAGGTAATCACTGCCACATGCTGCACCCCTCAGACCCCAGTTGATTCTTTCACTGGCGGCCATGTCAAGATTTTGCGTGATTGTAAAAAAGTAGTGCCAACAAAAATCTTCTAGCACTATGTTAGCAATCTGCTGAACAACTTTCACAAAATCATGTATCTCCACATGTTTAAATCATGACACATACTTCTCACCATATCAGTTGCAAAATATTAATACACCTAGTGGATTTCAGGAATGTTGCCATTTCTTAAATTTACGTGTTTTCAAATTTGCTTCAAAGCGCAACATCTCGTTGCCACAAATACGACATTTCACACGTTACAAACCTGCAACCTTGCTGGTTCAATGAAGTTATTTCTTGGCAAGTAAAATCATTGAAAGCTAACATGCATATTCTTAGGCTAACTGTGGCCTGACCCCTTCAGCACAAAGTTTATAAAAAAATGTTCAAATGGAATGTTGTCCAAATAAATGCTAAAATCTGCCAGGAAAAAGCAACTGTAGACTTCAGATACCACCTGTATGTTCTTCGGAATACTGTATCCATTTCAAAATTATCCACAATTTAACAAGCACAACAAATAGAAATCGTTTTTGAGATTTTGGGATATTGTGAACAAGTAATGATGGCTGGTAGTTTTTTAATACATACACAGACTGTTATGTCCATGACTCTTTGTCCGTGACTCTTATGTCCGTGACTCTTATGTCCGTGACTGTTAGTAAACCATCTTCAGTAAATGTCCTCAGTGGATATTGTAGGTGTGTTTCAACTGTTTCTGTAAAATATATGTGTGTGTGTGTTGCATTTATTTGCAGGACAGTAATGCCCTATATATGGCAGATGTGGATCTCCAGCAAGCTGAGATCCTCAACTCCAGTAAGTAAGTAATCACCATGGATCTTTTAAAGTACAAAGTCTGGACATTTTCGTCATAATTTTGTGGTATGGTGTACCACATGAAACATATTTACAGTTGAAGTTTATTGCAATCAAGAGTCACAAGAGTCACACCACAATTCTATAAATTTAATTCAGTAATGTTCTAAACATGGCACAAACGCATGTTAAACGCAAAGCTCGATGCTCTGATAGATCCTCCATCAACAAAATGCCAGCGTTGTGAAGTTAATGCTGGGCATAAACGCCAGATACGTGAATACAGGAAGGACCTTCCACAGCTGAAGTATTCTGCCATTCAAGCCTGAGCCGAGAAAACGCTGAACATCAAAGTCGACAAGTCAACCATGGGTGACATTATGCGTGCTTCAGCGAAGTGGTTGAATGTTCCCCAACATCATGTCAACAGCGACACATGCACCAGACATCCCAAGAATGAGCAGCTTGAAGATGTCTTGTTCCTGTGGTTTTTATACATCCGTTACCGTCGTTGTGTTGTTAATGATGACGTCGTCATCGAGAAAGCTAAACAGCTGAGGAAGTGACTAGATGTTTCTGCTGATTTCTGCTACTCCTGTGGTTGGCTAGCAAGGTTTAAATCTAGACGCAGTATTTCCAGCCACAAATTTCACGGCAAAGGCGACAGTGCTGGCGTAACCAAGGTTGCTACTGGTCGCCATCAACTGAAGCAACTTCTCTCTGAATACAACCCAGCTGACATATACAAACTTTGATGAGACGGGGCTCTTCTACAAGCTCGGGCCTAACAGGACACTAGCAACTTCAAGGAGAATGTTGTCCTGTTAAAAGAAAGAATTACTTGTAACAAGTTTACACACTGGTTTATTCTTTCTCAAAGATGTACATTGTTTATAAATGAGCGATTAATTATTGATGAATCCAATTAGTTATTGATGAATCCAATGCTGTAATATATAAGGGTGGCTCTCACGATAGTGACCTTGCGGTCTTAGTGAGAGTCTCCCTGGTCAGTACAGTAACATCGTATCAACTAATTTTCTTTTTTACAAATGTAAATATTGACTATTATGTTATTTAGTAGTTTTCATTTGTTAACAAATTACACCATGAATGTCTTCACGTTGATGTACATAAATTATGTCTCAATATATACTTTGCAATGTTTATTATTTTGCTATTGTTTCTTGTACGCATTGACCAAAATAAACTATATTCATTGTCATTGTCGATAATAGGGTGTTTCACTGATCTGCACATTTTGTTTAACTGGCCAAAACCCTTGGGAACCAAAGTTTGCAGATAAACAAGACATGACTGTATACATATGTATATATATATATATATATAGTAATATAACACATTTGGTATTATTACTAATAATATGATATGTTCTGTTATTACCAGGTGCAGTGCCATTAAATGTATGAGTGCCAAGATTCGGTCCCAGGAAGCGATGGACTTGTTGCGACCAATGCCTGCGAAGCCGACTGCCCCCACAGTACAACCCACCAAGGCATGTTGTAGGCTCCTGGAAACACACACTTAGATCATGTGAAGAAATAACGGGAAAAGAGACAGAAACTTAACAGGGGGAGGCGATCGATTGGTTCCCTTGGGTTTTTCTAGTGTACCTAATATAGTCCAATATGAGTGGACCGTTTCACTTAGACAATGTTAGATAAGGAAAACCCGTCATTAAGCAGAATCCATTGCTAAATTTAAGGAACTTTTTCAAAATGTAAAAAGCTGTGGCCATATGACTGAGGACACTATTTCAGTGACACACCAAAGAAATGGTCCCAGTGGCGCACCCTGGTGTTGGCTGGTTTCAGTATAGACGATCGCTTATCACTGCAAAGGAGCGACATGAGTTCCAAAGAGCGAAATCATGCTGATGAGCTGACAAAAAGGTCTCGGTCTTGTACGTTGCTGCAGACACTAGTACACAAGTGAAAATATGCATTAAATGTATCAAGTTGGGATCATTTATCATTATTATCTTTGGTTTACATTAACTGATGCGAGCATTCAGCTGCTGTAGATAGTGATGACCAGTGTGGAAGTTTTACCGTGTTATGTGTTAGCTGCAAATGCTTGTGAAACCTTCGCAAGGGGATGTGGCAGCAAGTAGTAGGTTGACTGCAGAACATGTGAAAGACGAAAGATTTACACCTCTGCCACACAAGCCTTATTAATGTATGTTGCTAGAATTGTATTGACGTTGAGATGATCCCTCTGTAGACACCAAATGGGGCCAGTTCAAAGGTCAACAACGGCGGTCTTGCTGGCATGTTTGCAAAAGTGCAGCAGAATACGACGAAGAAGTCTGACACGTTGCCACAAGGAGGTGACGGTGACGGCAAAACACAGTCATCAAAACAGGTTGGTTTGAGTTAGGTGTGCGGTGAAACGGACACTTTGTAGGAATTTATGTGATACTGACAGTAAACCAGTTAACTTATTGATATACAGGTTATCTTATATTGTCTGTAAATTGTGTATGTCTTTTTGTATTATTATATTTTGTATGTTATTACTACAATGACAGGATTACAAATAGTATATCCAAAAACAGCAAAGGTAGGTATATGATAACAATTAATGCATCTGCAAAGTTAAAAAGAAAATCTCAGTTTTAAAAAGATTTGTGCTGAAGCACTTCATATTTGTTTGTAGCTGTAGCATTGGAAACTGCAAGTGTTCATTTGAGCTGATGTAAACATTTAATATGACCGAGTAATGTGAACACTGGCCATTAATTGGCATCACATTTTCCATAACAAAATTCTGGTATTCGTAGGTAGGCCGTGGTAATGTTTGCCTTTCTTGCATCGGCCTCTGTTTAGACCAGCAAGACGAAGGCAAATACAAAGTCTGGAGGTCTCCAGTCATTCTTCGGCAAACAAGGTAAAAATATCCTGACTGCACACAACTCACATATGTTCACACACAACTCACATATGTTCATACACAACTCACATATGTTCACACACAACTCACATATGTTCACACACAACTCACGTATGTTCACACACTACTAACATGTTCACACACAACTCACATATGTTCACACACAACTCACATATGTTCACACACAACTCATATATGTTCACACACAACTCACGTTTCTTGTGAAGTAAACTTTCTGATACATGATCTAAAACCATTTACTTGTAACAGTAAATCGCCCCTCACGTACACATGTGAATCCTTCGACATACTCTGTGACATCGGACCGGGAGTTCCCAGATTGTCCAAAGGTCATATGACACAAATGTTGTTTTTTTAGTAATAATAATTATATTTTAAGTGTTATGTTTGATTTTGTTTAGGCATTAAAGGTTGGCTTTGAAATTTGCAATTGTAATCACTGTTTTGAACATTAAATCGTTGTCTCAATCATTGACAAAAATTATAGACTAATGTGTATAAAATGACGTATTATGCAAATATGTATGATTTACTTTTGCTTATTGTTTCTATAATTTGTATGTACTGAAATATAATTTTCAGAATCGAAGCCGAAGTGTGCAACGAAGCCAGCAAGTGGCAGTGCCAGTCAGACGGATACAACAAAACAAATCAAGAAGAATGCAACTGGGAAGGTGGCTTCTACACAGAACAGGTATTGGAAAAATACCTTTAGATAGCAGTTTAAACTCTTAGTAACAATTCCACCTCAAACACCTCAATTCTAGTTCCAAAATTCCAATTCATTTTATCAATTCCACACAATAACAGAATGTAGACAGAGCAGCCATAGACATACCCAGTGCCAAACAAATTGACCAATTTTCATTTTCACTAAAGATGTTAAAAATATGTTTTTTGTTGTTATTCCAGTTAAAAACTGATACGGTACATGATGTAATTAAAAAATAATAATTAAAAATTAATTATAAGCCAATTACAAATACTCTTAAAACAACACAAATTCTTAAGTTGGCTTTTCAGTTCCTATTATATGTATATTGTAATAAATCCAATTGCAGTATTGGGGGTCAAACCCAAGACTTCGATTGGATTCATGTACCAAACCAGAGTGGGAGTTTCTTGCCGAATTTGTAAGATTTTCCTGGTTCACACAGTGTCTGTATTATTTGACTTCAGGAAGAAGAAAGTGGTGGATTCTGATGAGGAAGGTAAGTGAGTCATCCGTGATGTAATGTTACTACAACTCCTGGTTGTCCACTGTCTAAAGTTGGAGGAGATACCACACTTATATACAACTTGACATCTGTCATGTTACTACAACTCCTGGTTGTACAATGTCTAAAGTTGGAGGAGATACCACACTTATATACAACTTGACATCTGTCATGTTACTACAACTCCTGGTTGTACACTGTCTAAAGTTGGAGGAGATACCACACTTATATACAACTTGACATCTGTCATTTTACTACAACTCCTGGTTGTACAATGTCTAAAGTTGGAGGAGATACCACACTTATATACAACTTGACATCTGTCATGTTACTACAACTCCTGGTTGTACACTGTCTAAAGTTGGAGGAGATACCACACTTATATACAACTTGACATCTGTCATGTTACTACAACTCCTGGTTGTACAATGTCAAAAGTTGGAGGAGATACCACACTTATATACAACTTGACATCTGTCATTTTACTACAACTCCTGGTTGTACAATGTCTAAAGTTGGAGGAGATACCACACTTATATACAACTTGACATCTGTCATGTTACTACAACTCCTGGTTGTACACTGTCTAAAGTTGGAGGAGATACCACACTTATATACAACTTGACATCTGTCATGTTACTACAACTCCTGGTTGTACAATGTCTAAAGTTGGAGGAGATACCACACTTATATACAACTTGACATCTGTCATGTTACTACAACTCCTGGTTGTACAATGTCTAAAGTTGGAGGAGATACCACACTTATATACAACTTGACATCTGTCATGTTACTACAACTCCTGGTTGTATAATGTCTAAAGTTGGAGGAGATACCACACTTATATACAACTTGACATCTGTCATGTTACTACAACTCCTGGTTGTACACTGTCTAAAGTTGGAGGAGATACCACACTTATATACAACTTGACATCTGTCATGTTACTACAACTCCTGGTTGTACAATGTCTAAAGTTGGAGGAGATACCACACTTATATACAACTTGACATCTGTCATGTTACTACAACTCCTGGTTGTACACTGTCTAAAGTTGGAGGAGATACCACACTTATATACAACTTGACATCTGTCATGTTACTACAACTCCTGGTTGTACACTGTCTAAAGTTGGAGGAGATACCACACTTATATACAACTTGACATCTGTCATGTTACTACAACGCCTGGTTGTACAATGTCTAAAGTTGGAGGAGATACCACACTTATATACAACTTGACATATGTCATGTTACTACAACTCCTGGTTGTACACTGTCTAAAGTTGGAGGAGATACCACACTTATATACAACTTGACATATGTCATGTTACTACAACTCCTGGTTGTACAATGTCTAAAGTTGGAGGAGATACCACACTTATATACAACTTGACATATGTCATGTTACTACAACTCCTGGTTGTACACTGTCTAAAGTTGGAGGAGATACCACACTTATGTACAACTTGACATCTGTCATGTTACTACAACTCCTGGTTGTACAATGTCTAAAGTTGGAGGAGATACCACACTTATATACAACTTGACATCTGTCATGTTACTACAACTCCTGGTTGTACACTGTCTAAAGTTGGAGGAGATACCACACTTATATACAACTTGACATCTATCATGTTACTACAACTCCTGGTTGTACACTGTCTAAAGTTGGAGGAGATACCACACTTATATACAACTTGACATCTGTCATGTTACTACAACTCCTGGTTGTACACTGTCTAAAGTTGGAGGAGATACCACACTTATATACAACTTGACATCTGTCATGTTACTACAACTCCTGGTTGTACACTGTCTAAAGTTAGAGGAGATACCACACTTATATACAACTTGACATCTGTCATGTTACTACAACTCCTGGTTGTACACTGTCTAAAGTTGGAGGAGATACCACACTTATATACAACTTGACATCTGTCATGTTACTACAACTCCTGGTTGTACAATGTCTAAAGTTGGAGGAGATACCACACTTATATACAACTTGACATATGTCATGTTACTACAACTCCTGGTTGTACACTGTCTAAAGTTGGAGGAGATACCACACTTATATACAACTTGACATCTGTCATGTTACTACAACTCCTGGTTGTACAATGTCTAAAGTTGGAGGAGATACCACACTTATATACAACTTGACATCTGTCATGTTACTACAACTCCTGGTTGTACAATGTCTAAAGTTGGAGGAGATACCACACTTATATACAACTTGACATCTGTCATGTTACTACAACTCCTGGTTGTATAATGTCTAAAGTTGGAGGAGATACCACACTTATATACAACTTGACATCTGTCATGTTACTACAACTCCTGGTTGTACACTGTCTAAAGTTGGAGGAGATACCACACTTATATACAACTTGACATCTGTCATGTTACTACAACTCCTGGTTGTACACTGTCTAAAGTTGGAGGAGATACCACACTTATATACAACTTGACATCTGTCATGTTACTACAACTCCTGGTTGTACACTGTCTAAAGTTGGAGGAGATACCACACTTACATACAACTTGACATCTGTCATGTTACTACAAATCCTGGTTGTACACTGTCTAAAGTTGGAGGAGATACCACACTTATATACAACTTGACACCTGTCATGTTACTACAACTCCTGGTTGTACAATGTCTAAAGTTGGAGGAGATACCACACTTATATACAACTTGACATCTGTCATGTTACTACAACTCCTGGTTGTACAATGTCTAACGTTGGAGGAGATACCACACTTATATACAACTTGACACCTGTCATGTTACTACAACTCCTGGTTGTACAATGTCTAACGTTGGAGGAGATGCCACACTTATATACAACTTGACACCTGTCATGTTACTACAACTCCTGGTTGTACACTGTCTAAAGTTGGAGGAGATACCACACTTATATACAACTTGACACCTGTCATGTTACTACAACTCCTGGTTGTACAATGTCTAACGTTGGAGGAGATACCACACTTATATACAACTTGACATCTGTCATGTTACTACAACTCCTGGTTGTACAATGTCTAAAGTTGGAGGAGATACCACACTTATATACAACTTGACATCTGTCATGTTACTACAACTCCTGGTTGTACAATGTCTAAAGTTGGAGGAGATACCACACTTATATACAACTTGACATCTGTCATGTTACTACAACTCCTGGTTGTACACTGTCTAAAGTTGGAGGAGATACCACACTTACATACAACTTGACATCTGTCATGTTACTACAACTCCTGGTTGTACACTGTCTAAAGTTGGAGGAGATACCACACTTATATACAACTTGACACCTGTCATGTTACTACAACTCCTGGTTGTACAATGTCTAAAGTTGGAGGAGATACCACACTTATATACAACTTGACATCTGTCATGTTACTACAACTCCTGGTTGTACACTGTCTAAAGTTGGAGGAGATACCACACTTATATACAACTTGACATCTGTCATGTTACTACAACTCCTGGTTGTACAATGTCTAAAGTTGGAGGAGATACCACACTTATATACAACTTGACATCTGTCATGTTACTACAACTCCTGGTTGTACAATGTCTAAAGTTGGAGGAGATACCACACTTATATACAACTTGACATCTGTCATGTTACTACAACTCCTGGTTGTACACTGTCTAAAGTTGGAGGAGATACCACACTTATATACAACTTGACATCTGTCATGTTACTACAACCCTGGTTGTACAGTCTAATGTACCATATATCGACATCTGTCATGTTACTACAACTCCTGGTTGTACACTGTCTAAAGTTGGAGGAGATACCACACTTATGTACAACTTGACATCTGTCATGTTACTACAACTCCTGGTTGTACAATGTCTAAAGTTGGAGGAGATACCACACTTATATACAACTTGACATCTGTCATGTTACTACAACTCCTGGTTGTACACTGTCTAAAGTTGGAGGAGATACCACACTTACATACAACTTGACATCTGTCATGTTACTACAACTCCTGGTTGTACACTGTCTATAGTTGGAGGAGATACCACACTTATATACAACTTGACACCTGTCATGTTACTACAACTCCTGGTTGTACAATGTCTAAAGTTGGAGGAGATACCACACTTATATACAACTTGACATCTGTCATGTTACTACAACTCCTGGTTGTACAATGTCTAACGTTGGAGGAGATACCACACTTATATACAACTTGACACCTGTCATGTTACTACAACTCCTGGTTGTACAATGTCTAACGTTGGAGGAGATGCCACACTTATATACAACTTGACACCTGTCATGTTACTACAACTCCTGGTTGTACACTGTCTAAAGTTGGAGGAGATACCACACTTATATACAACTTGACACCTGTCATGTTACTACAACTCCTGGTTGTACAATGTCTAACGTTGGAGGAGATACCACACTTATATACAACTTGACATCTGTCATGTTACTACAACTCCTGGTTGTACAATGTCTAACGTTGGAGGAGATACCACACTTATATACAACTTGACATCTGTCATGTTACTACAACTCCTGGTTGTACAATGTCTAACGTTGGAGGAGATACCATGTTATACGATAGAGATAATCCCGAACAGACAGCAAAATAAGTCTACTCTAAAGAACTACCTTTAAATAAACTACAGCAGCATAAACACAAGTAAGTATCATAAGATGAATATATTGTTTATATATGCAGTTTATTTCACTGAAGGCTTCCTGGATTGTAGTCACATGTTGTGTGTGTCTGTGAGTGCTTGCGTGTGTGGGCGTGCGCGTGTGTTTGAAGGGAGATCACCTGTGTGGTGATTGTGAAAACATGTGAGATGATTGTGAATACCTGTAATGTGATTGTGAACACTTGTGAGTTGATTGTGTACACATGTTAGGTGATTGTGAAGTTGTGAACACCTTTCATATCATTGTAACTCACTGAAGTGACTCGGAGGTTGACCTCAGGTTGTGTGTGTCATTTCAGAGAATCCTCTTCCACAGCAGAAGCGCCGTCGAATCCGCCAAGTGTCTGAGAGTAGCAGCAGTGACGAAGGTAGGGCCTGGGTAGAATTGGCAGTAAAGGGCTGACACCTAATTCCACCCTTATACAGACAGGTATATTTAGACAGATTGCTCTTAACTTCTGTAAATCTTACACTTTCTACTTATTTTAATCAGTACTATTTGTCTTTGTAATTTCAAAGAGCACTATTTGTCTTTATAATTTTGAATAGAAATATTTTTCTTTATAGTATAATTTTAAACAGTAATAATGTTTTTATTATAACATTTACATTGTATTCTAGTAACAACAATTTATATACATTAATTTTATGTAGTAACACAATTTTGCAGCAACATAAAAATTAGAAAATTTTTAATCGTCAGGTTACACATTGTTCATGTTAGATGTAGATAATAAAATATTATAAATATTTTACTAGTGAAATCGGATTGCGAACATTGTTTGGTGATATCAACATGTAAAACATAATCAACAAGGCTTGTTTATAAAATGTTGCTGTTATTGTTATTGTTTGTTGACTTCTATGGACAAACTCTATAATGTGGTGAATTTTAATTTGATTCGAGTGCCAGAATTTTGATGTCTAGTTATAAGCGTAGATGAAAGGATGTGTTTTTCTGTAGATGTGGAATCAGAGAGCCCTATTCCTAGCCCCTCACCAGCCCGAGAACCAACCCCACCCCGGTCTCCCTCGCCCCTCCCAGTGCAGCCCGACCAGCCAGGGGAAGTGCGCAAGACAGGAGGAGGGAAAAAACACAGAGGGCGGAAGAGGAAACTGGTGTCAAAGACTTCAGTGAACGAGGAGGGATACATGGGTAGGTACAGACATGTTTAACACGGGATGGCCCCGACATGGTGGGTACAGACATAGATAAAACAGACGTCAATGGGTGCAGCTGTGATTTTTGTCAGTATATAACCAGTGATTTTTTCAGTATATAACCTGTGTACTACAACATTTTATTGCAAATCTTCTATGTGCCATGTGTGTCGCAGGTGTTGGCAATCATGATACTCTCAGTTGTTTGTGCTTTGTAGCAGTTCTGCTGCACTCTTTCTGAACCATGTTGACAGACTATCTATTATTTATATTCTGTGATTGCCTCTGTACCTATTCCCCTCAATGTTGCCTGTTTTTACTCTACTTTCTAACTTTCTCGTTACATGGCCTACAGATCTTGCCTGTTGTGTTTTAATTTTGTTCATGCTCCTTCTTTTTGTTTTGGCTGTTCTCGGGATATCTTCATTACTTTTCTTTTCAGTCCGTGGTACTCTCGGCATACATTTCAAGGACCACATTATAATTTTTAAGAAACTGGTACAAGAACCATTACATAATTAATGGGTAATTACATACAAATAAAGTTCATGAAGATTGTGTTGCCGATATACAAACAGGTTTCTGCAGAGATAATTATCCAAGTTTGAAGTACGTGATTTTGTGTTGTGCAGTGACCGAGAAGGTTTGGGAATATGAGTCTGTGAGTGAATCGGACGACGAGAAAGGCGCTACCAAGCCAGACGAAGTCCCACCAAACGTGAGTGTCGCCGTCGTCGGTGGCAGTTGTCATAATGTTCGCTAGAGGGCAGAACTGCGTTGCGTTATATCGTGGTTTTAATGGTCGGCCGTGTTGTATTTACTGGTTGATCTAGTTCTAGTTTTTCCAGCTCTCTGCAACGTTCTATTAACTGACTAGTCTGTATATACTGTGGCTACAATGTTATGGTCTTATGAGGTCTCATTCAACTAGACTTTTTCAGAGTATTATCACCAAACTGACCTTTCTACGCTGGCACTGATGGTGGTCACTGCCAGTGTGCTTGTCGTCCTCGATGGTTCTTTTACGTCCCAAATTGAGATGTAATGTACCGCTTTCATTCACTTCACGTCACCAATAGATGGAAACGCCCCGCACAAATGAATTGAACAATATTGATAGATTTGTTTTATATGTATTTTTGTGGGTGAATTATATGACTGTGGCTGATATGTGTACTTCAGTGTGATAATGAGGACTTATTATGTAGGAAGATAATAATTTATTTCAACAACGTGAAGTTTTAGAACATTGGTTGTTTCAGGCAAAGAAACCAGCAGCAACAACCAGGACGTCATCCCCGCCAAACAAGGCTTCCACAAAACAAAGCTCTCTGATGTCATTCTTCAAGAAAAAGTGAACTGTTTCATGTCTGCTGCTCGGGGGAAGCAGCTATGAATGTTGCAATGACAATGGCAACTGTTGTTGTGACATATGTAGTTGTTGTGACATATGTAGCCGTTCTTAGGGACAACTGGATGTGACACTTTTGTACGTTGCAATGAGGGCAGTAAACGTGACAGATGTTTCTCTTGCGATGACGATTGTTTGTTTAGCTATACAAGTTGTAGTGAAAAGCTGCCGGTGTTCAATAACTCGGTATATATACGGTATCTGCCCATTTGAAATATCATCACTTTCACATAACTGGGGCTGATAGATCGTACCCATTCACTGCTACATAAGTCAGCAATTATAAGTCTGGATGATGTATATGACCGATTCACCAGCGTGATCAGATTTGTCTCGTTTGTGGTGAATAAATTAACATGCTCAAAGGTTTGATGTTGAATTGTTGATTTTTATTTAAACGTTTATCATTTTCGTAGTTTTCCAAATGTGTACACAAACATTACACGAGTACGCGACCATGATACCCATGTTGTAGATCAATTTGCTCTCCGTTTTGTGTTTACGCTCTGCACATGCGTATTATGCCGTAGCCACTTCGCTGTTTGTATTTCTGCCACAGTGGTACATAATTTAAACAAACACCATGTAACATAGGTTTATTCATCTCTGTCTCGGTGTTTATTTGAAAGTAAAATATGCAAAATAATACGACAAAGTTACGTAATTTAAATATGTACAAAATAATTGACCAAACCATCGTCGGCAAACCAACACAATCGAAGTATATACACAGTGATATGCTTAGAAGATGTCCTTTCCACCACAGTAGTAAATAATCTTGGTTATACAACAAGCGTTTATCACATAGAATAGCGTTATCTGAATCGGCTTGTCGGAGATAATAAGTATTTAGTACACAGATAAATCTTGGATGTCTATTAATTTTATGTACAGGTCAACGGCTAGCGTGGTTAACGTAACATGATCTATATACAAAGCATGGACCTAACGCATTGATGCCGCCTGAAAAAACCCAGGTCCCTTTTGTGGTGATTCCTTATGTGTGGCATTATAACAATGCACCATTATACAGACATTTCTATTACGCCCCTTGCGGATCTATCTGATGCAAACAATATGGACGCTTAGCAACCATATGTAACTCGTACGCCAAACTCTGAATAACGTCACAGTACCGTGGTCCATCCAGCACATAACACGAACTTGGAAGTCGAGTACATACAAAATACATTTATATTCCACCTGGGCGGGCCCCTCGATATCATGCCTGTATGCCATGCTTGAGACACGTTCCGTGGATTGTGTGAATGTTTTGTGTCGTAATTAAGGGCATTTTATGTAATGTTAGTAGTTAACCTATCTATGAACAAAATATATTCGTGAATTATATTATATTATCACGGAACAATACACCTTTCACGTTAAAATGTTATATATATATATTTTATTTTACCTCGCCAACTTCAAAAGAGCGTGTTATTGCCTACCCAGTGCAAGTACGAACACGTGCGTTCACAGAAAACTGTGTGTGCATTATTTCAAGCTACTCAAGCTAAAATGGTATCTTTATGACAGAAGCAACATATTTTTTTTAATGGATGGTAAACCCAGTTGGATATATTCTCAAGAATGGTGTACTTGCAATACACGCAGTGACCCCTCTCGGGGATTTTCTACGTAAGTGCAAGTGTGCGTATTCGGCACATTAATAGTTATTTTAAACATAATTATGTTAGCCAAGTTTCACGGAATTTTGAAAGACAACTATTTCTTAATCCGCGGTCGTCTGCGATTTGGCGCCTGCGGTTGTACCCGGTCTGCGGTGGCGGTTAAGTCTGGTTGCTAACTGTCTGCAATAGCAGTGTTAATTTCTGTGCCAATCGGGAATAGGATAAAGAACATGTTCGCTTAGCCCGTGGGTGTTAATGGGGATTCTTGCGTCTGCTAATTGGGTGCAACAGTTTGGATGCCCAAAGTACGTCGTCAGATTATGTAGAACGTTGGTATTCACGTACAGTGTAGCTGGACGCTCGGGCACGTCTTTTATAATCAGTTCTGTTCTGGATGGAATTCAGAACATGTCCTCGGAGTCCTAGTGAAATGCTTGACACGGCAGAGTTAGGAGTGGTGTGTTGCCGAATCGGTTGGAATCATTTCCTGTGAGACTACATACGTTATATGAAAATGTGTAAATACACGTGTTAGCTTTTAATGATATGTACAGCATTTCTATTGCGTGTGGCTCAGCTTCAACATTAACCGTCGCGAAACTAAGCTCGCGCACGTAGACAATTAGTTTAAACAACACCAATAGTACGGCTTTAGTGAGTTGTAATCTGTGTTATCCTGCACGATTCACAGACCACTTGAAGTTGCTACTACACAGTTAGTGTACAACATTACAGTTTATCGATCGCATACTACGTATATAGCAGAATGTGTCTTGAGACGAGGTATCGTTTCTCACGGACAGCAACCATTCTCGTCATATCACTCCAACCGTCAAAACACCGGTTTTATAATACACAACTATCTTGTCTGTAATTTAAATATAGAGGCGTATCTCTCATATGTACCACATGGAAAAGACTTACAAACAGAATCAAGCACCATCATTTCAACCCAACTATACACACACGGGGGGTGATTTCAAAACTTTCCGGAAGAACCAATCAAGTCCACTCGACTTCGCTTGAAAGGAACGTTCCTGGCGTCTTCCGGTCTTCGTCTCCGCTGTCCCGGACCGATATCTCGTTGTGTTTTTCTAGCACGTGGCTCTATATTTGGCACGGCGCAGTTTGAGACGCGCAATCTGCCTGAACAGCGCCTTCTTACGGCACCTGCCCGACTTCTGGCAACGTCGCCGGAACCTCTCGATCTTCCGACGGAAGCGGGCGATCTTTTCTGCAGAGGAAAAGAAGCTGGGTAATTGACTGTTGGGAGCGGCACAGACACATCGCTTGATATTTGACAGTCGATGCTACCCGGAAGGAGTAGGCATGGGCAGTCGCGCAGGCGTCGCCATGAATATATCAGGTAGTAACTGACCTTCGTAACTTCCTTCCGTAATATATATATATATAGGGACTAAAATAATTCAAACAATATCAATAAAAATGTGTTCAAACTGCACGTGCTCGTTATAGATATTACACCAACGACGAGTATGGTGTCGTCTAAAAGTGTAAATGGTTGGAAAGTTACGATTCAGTCGAGTGAGTACGTGTGAGGTAGACAAAGACTGGTGTTCGGCTCGGGTGTTGCCGCACAGACTAGGCGACGCAGACCCTGGGCCTGTGGCATGCGTCTGGTAACCTAACCGTGGGACTAATTAGGCCACCGTATGGACTTTATAGGTAATTAGGTATTGTGACTTTGGCTTCCGGTTGAAATTAGTAAAGTTTCCGGTCTATCTGTTTAATTTCACTAAGTACGGAGCTATTTTGAGAGTAAAGGAAGCATAAGGAACATTTCGAAAAACGACCGACCCTGTGTTCAAAATATATGCCGATTTATTTCCTCACAATCTGTAGTTTTTACGACACAGACGTAGTTAGTCACGTGTTCCTTTTGTGACGTGACAATAATTATTATATTCCAATAAAGCAAATTTATCAGGTTTCTTTTGAGTGGTTATTACTGCAATAGCGAATCATCTCAGAACGTCGATGTCCAATATCAGACGAACTTACGTTCATCTGATCTCAGCCGCTCACCTCTCAGACGAAAGTTTGTAAACATTAATATATGATGATATATGATGATATCAATATGTTAACAGTATCGGCTCGAAGCGTAAATTATCATGTCCGACGCCAGACGAAACTACCTCTGACATATCCTCCCCAAACGAAATTAATTCCGTATGTCATCGACGTTCTGAGATGATCCCTAAGGTCACACGAAAGACAGCGAAGGTGCCAAAAGACAGATTATTGAATCAGGTCAAAGAGACGAAGACAAAGAATACTGAAAGGAAGACTTACTACTTTTCGCCGTGCCGACCACCTTGAAGTGTCGGTTGTGACTGGACCCGAAGAGCGCGTGGATGTCGGCCGTCGGCAAACTCTGTTCACTGAACTTGGTCACGCGACCTGAAACACACCACTCGTCGGTCACACAAAGGACACAGGATGTCTATGCTTGACCAACAGGTCACACGTGCCGATTTGCCTACGCTACAATAAAAATTATGCGACGTCCGCCAAGCTTTGTCTCGACAACAATGTTCGCATATAAGGCCTACGTAGAAATGGCGACTTACAATACTACGTTACATTATTATGGCATGACATATAATGCCTACGTAGAAATGGTGACTTACAATACTACGTTACATTATTACGCCATGACATATAAGGCCTACGTAGAAATGGTGACGTACAATACTACGTTACATTATTACAGCATGAAATATGCCAAGTCAATGCGTGCAGTTCACGACTAAACAACTTTGCCACATGTTTTTTGTCATAAAGAAAACACATTTGAGGCCAGAATGGCAACAAAATATTCGACGGAATGTCCGAACGGCATCGATTTATGATTGACGGACGGTGTTGCTATAGGCTATGGGTCACGTGACGTATAAAGTCGCCACAGGACCCTGTCCATAATAAAATTTTGAAAAATGACAAGTGCAAACAAAAGGAGTGTACCAGTACATGAAAGACGACGTAGCAAACATATTCAGCAGCGATATTAAATAATATCCTACATGGAGCCACTAGTATAATACAAAGACTGGTTCCAGCCGTTCATTAATTTGCCGCTGTCAGAATGAGCCGATAAAATCACCACCCAAGGTTCGATTCAAGAGACACAAGCTAGCAGATGCTTGTTATTACTGGTATCTTGATTCCATAAATGGACAGACGGACGGACGAACGGATATATACTTTCCAGGGAAATCTGACAAAAACTATTTAACTATTTTTCTCACAGACGGCTTGCGCCTCGGGCGCCAAACTTCTACGGGCCCTTTGAAGAAATGTAAACTTTCTTTCTTTTATCGAAAGTTCCTCGTTGGTTAAGGATTTATAACGGTTTTAGGGTTCGTACCGGATGTTAGACGGACGTAAAATTTATTGTTAACGACGCTGTGCTTGGCTTGTGATAATCCTGACGCATAAGAATGGACGGCCAACCAGTTGATTACGTTACGTTATGGGTGTATGATACTCGACTTGTCTTGGAAGCATTCAGTCACGCTACAATGCCCGAAGACTATTCGTACACAAATATCCACCACTGTCTATAGCCAGGTATTTATTCATACAGCTGAGTAAATTTAAGCAATGTAAAGTAAACACACTAACTTGCCCAACAGGATTCTCTCTCAGTTGAGAGTCCGGAGCTCTTACCGCTGCGCTACTGCGCTCCACACGTGTATCTGTCTATAGCGCCATCCAAAGCATGTGCAATTTTGTTGGCACGTAATATAATTACAATGACACGTGGACTATATTGCCTCAACATATGAAGTAATCTGATCTGTAACACATGTGTTGCTCAACCTCCTCCTCCTTCTCTTCCTCTTCTCCTCTGCCTCCTCCTTCTTTTCCTATTCTTCTCTTCCTCCTCCTATTCTTCCTCCTCCTCCTTCTTTTCTTCTCCTTCTCTTTCTCCTCCTTCTTTTCCTATTATTCTCTTCCTCCTCCTCTTCTTCCTCCTCCTCCTTCTTTTCTTCTCCTTCTCTTTCTCATCCTCCTTCTTTTCCTATTCTTCTCTTCCTCCTCTTTCTCTTCTTCTTCTCTTCCTCCTCCTCCTTCTCTTCCTCTTCTTCTCCTCTTCTTCCATATCTTACTCTTCTTCTCTTCCTCCTCCTCCTTCTCTTCATCTTCTTCTCTTTCTCCTCCTCCTTCTCTTCCTCTTCTTCTCTTCCTCCTCCTCCTTTTCTTCCTCTTCTTCTCTTCCTCCTCCTCTTTTTCTTCCTCTTTTCTTTTCCTCCTCCTTCTCTTCATTTTCTTCTCTTCCTCCTCCTCCTTCTCTTCCTCTTCTTCTCTTCCTCCTCTTCCTTCTCTTCCTCTTCTTCTCTTACACCTCCTCTTCCTCTCCTCTTCCTTCTTTTCTTCTTCTTCTCTTCCTCCTTCTCTTCCTCTTCTTCTCTTCCTCCTCCTCCTTCTCTTCATCTTCTTCTCTTCCGCCTCCTCCTTCTCTTCCTCTTCTTCTCTTCCTCCTCCTCCCTCTCTTCATCTTCTTCTCTTCCGCTTCCTCCTTCTCTTCATCTTCTTCTTTTCCTCCTCCTCCTTCTCTTCATTTTCTTCTCTTCCTCCTCCTCCTTCTCTTCCTCTTCTTCTCTTCCTCTTCCTCCTTCTCTTCCTCTTCTTCTTTCTTCCCCCTCCTTCTCTTCCTCTTCTTCTCTTCCTCCTCCTCCTTCTCTTCATCTTCTTCTCTTCCGCCTCCTCCTTCTCTTCCTCCTCCTTCTTTTCTTCTTCTTCTCTTCCTCCTCCTCCTTCTCTTCCTCTTCTTCTCTTCCTCCTCCTCCTTCTCTTCATCTTCTTCTCTTCCGCCTCCTCCTTCTCTTCATATTCTTCTCTTCCTCCTCCTCGTTCTCTTCCTCCTCCTCCTTCTCTTCCTCCTCCTCCTTTTCTTCCTCTTCTTCTCTTCTTCCTCCTCCTTCTCTTCCTCTTCTTCTCTTCCTCATCCTCCTTTTCTTCCTCTTCTTCTCTTCCTCCTCCTTCTCTTCCTCTTCTTCTCTTCCTTCTCCTCCTTCTCTTTCTCTTCTTCTCCTCCCGCTACTCATCCTCTGCATCACCATCAACATTCTCTCTCACACTCATCTTGTTTCTCATGTCGCCCCAGTAAGATACTTTGTCTGTAGCTTCGCGTTTAGTACTCGCCGCAACAATCGGGATAACAAAAACACCCATTTCCCGATCCCATCAGGTCATCCCCAGGTCAGGGCAGTGCGGCGACCAGTATGCTTAACATGGTTGATAATAAATTATTATTACATCCTGACTACTAAATGTCGGTGAACCCTAAATGAAGAGCAGAAACCTGCTGAGATCTGCGAAATAGAGGCATTTTGAAAGATTTGAAACGTGATGAAAAGTAGATTTTACAATTTTGTGTTGTTGAAATCGAGTCAGTGTATATTAAAATGTGTTATTCCACTGGTGTTATTTTATATTTCTAAATTTATTTCTTGCAAAATGTGTTATTTTCGTATCGAGACTTTCTTTCCTGTTATTGTTTCCTACAATAAACTGCTATTTTTGTCCGTAACTTTTTTCCATGTTAAACTACAATACAGGTACTTTCTTTCCGATTACCACACCGCTAACCGCGAGCAGAAAGAAACCGCAACACGACACATGAAGGTTATCCAGTTACCTGCATACTGATAACACAAGTAGAATCCGATCGTGAAAAAGAAACCCTATCCGCAACAACAGCCGCACACAGAAACTTTATCAAACACAAAACTTCGCTTCACACCGTAACGTGGAATTGAACCACAACACAAAAAAGCTTCACCTCTAGCATCGTGTAAGGAGTGATGTCAAAATATCCAAGCACGCAACCACATCAATTAGGTTTCATTGGCGATAAGCACCTGCAACGCTTAGCTTCTACAGCAGTATTTAAAAACGTTTATTTTACGATCACATTTCACAAGGTTGCTAACTTTAGCGCATGCTGGCACTTCTGCGGTATGGCGACTGCAGCGCCACCTAGCGATTACGAAATAGTCAACATTGCACCGCCGGTCGATGTCATTCAACATGGCTACTTAACGCCATTGTTGTGCTTCCCCCAAACTACTGCTAAAGGCAGTTCCTTCCACCTGTGCGCAGTTGCGATTCGGTTTGAATAAAAACTATACATTCTGAAGATGCTGACCGTCTGTTGTCGCTTAAGCAAGCCGAATTCTGTCTTCATTCCGGTAGTTGGGATACCATCAATATGCATCACGTAGATCGTTGGCGACATTGTTTTAACCGATCTATATCCGTTTACAATTTTATTATCAGTTGTTAATGTTTTATTTGTCTAACATAACGCAACGTTAAAAAAGTATATTAAAATTCAGTGCTCTCTCCACGCGCAAAACCTCCACACAAATATGAACAGTATTCCTCATTATACAAATCGGGATACATGCTCGACGGTATCAAAATGAGAGAAAGAAAATTACAACTGAAATTCTAAGCCAGTTGGCCGCAGAAGTGTTGTATAATCTGCGCACAAGTGCCATTTTACGTGTTCGTCAATTATTATCATCAACGTGCAAGCAACCACAGAAAGGGGCTACAGTTTGACACTTTATTTGTCTACCTTGAACGAAGAATTGAAACACTTATCTACGTCCAGGTGGCAATGCGGGGGAGGAGGTCAGAGGTTAAATAACACCCGGTACGTGTAAAATCGTACGAATGTGCTTTGAGAGCGTCCCCAACGTGTTCCGGAAACGGATTCGATGGGTTATTTCCGGACCGTAAGATTCGAATCAATCACCGTTCACTGGCACACGCCGTACACGGGGGTCGATGGGAGCGGCCGACCCCCACAGCGACCCCCGTTGGATAAAAAAAAAAAACGTTGGCGCTCTCTTTCTCTCTCGTATAGCTCTTTCATTGAGCCTTGACTCAGCAGGTTCCAGTGCATATTATTTAGCTCCCTCTGTTTGTAGCTCCCTTTGTTGGTGACCTTTGCTACATTTGATGGTCCTTTCGCATTTAATACTGACGTTGTTAATGTAATAAATACGTTGCGTTTGCCTATCTAAAGAAATCACTTATTCCGAGTGAACGACGAGACAGTAATCGCTAAAGTTAGTTTTACCGGAACCGGAAATGGAATTTCATTACTCTCGAATACAGGGGTGGACCAGTTTTTTACTTCCGGGTTCATCTCATAGGAATGACATGACGGTGATTTTGAAACGGTAAACCTATTTGGCAATGTCGTGCTGTCTGAGAAATTATGGTTTGAATACGGAAATCGCACTATAGAAACATTTTGTAGGTAGCATTTATAAAGAGGAAGAAAATTACACCATTTAACGAATTTTGTCCGGCATGTTGATAAAAGTAAAATAATAGCTTATAGCTGATTTTTACGTTATAAATCATAAATGTGCTAATAGCATTCAAAAATCTTAACATGGGAAATAAATCCATCACATCACCAGCATCACACACTGGCAGACTACTCCGCACAAACTGTGCAACATTTGTTGAACGAACGCACGGTTCTATCGGGAATCTTGCGCTTTAGTAATGCCAATAGCTTCAACAAAAGGTTTCTCCCGATCTGGGATTGGCACAGACTGACCGACCCGACGCGGCTGTGCTCAACATTTTGTTGCCGCGATAGAAGTATCGCAAGTAAGATATTATTAGTTATGGTAGTGAGTGTCCACCATTAGCCAGCGGGTGGGCGGTGGGCCGAGAGGGCGTATACAAAAGAGATGAATGGCTGTGGTGTGTGTGATTTTTTCGAGCACTTTCGCAAGTTATTAATTAGTACAAGTAACGTTTGATGTACAGCTGCACTTGATGGCAATAAATAGACTCTAATCACTTGCGCACATATGACCACAGCGGCTAGTTTGCATAACGCAACGTTCTATGTTTTAAAATCAGTCACCAGACTGAAACAAAACTTAGGGGCTGGTATCAAGTTTTGGTGGATTGTTATGGAAAACGTTGTACATGTATTCTGTTTTCTGAAATTTCTAACAATATGCCATATAATTATTGTTATATATGTTGTCAAAGTGAAAACAATTATGTGGTTATTTTTTTCTGTCCAGGCCAGGACGCGCTATCATGATCGCCTGTGTACAATGTACTGCATTTAAATTTTCTATCCAACCCAGGAAACGCTATAATAGCCGCCGATATAAAACATATTGTAGTCTGACCCCCCACTCACCTCTGCGTATCTCCCAGCTGAACACGTCCGCCCGTCTATGGCGTGTGTTGGCGAAGATGAAGGTGAGTTGCCTCCGGGCGGAGTACTGAGACACGATGATGTCGGACGCTCGGGGCATGCACAGCTTCTTCGTCGCCGACACGCTGCCGTTGCTGCTTTCGTTACGCTCCGTCAACACGTCCGGGCGTTTTGCTGAAACGTGACGTAACGAGTTCTTCTTAAAGCGACTTCGTCAGTTCCGTTACCCGGGATGATCCTCCCGAGCCACGGGTAATGGTAGTGTGAACTCCCCCTGGTGTATTGTCAACGTGAATGTACGGATATTCGCTGAATAAACTGTACTTCAACCCGCTTCTTGTCTTCGCTGGTCTTTATTGAGTGAACTAATCGACATCAAAGACACACACGCACCTACGTATGCACGCACGCACGCAAGCACGCACGCACGCACGCACGCACGCACACACGCCAATGTGTGGTAGATACATTTTGGATGCCAATTACTGCAGGCGTCAATTAACGTTAACATATATTTCACTCGCTAGGTGGCGTCACTACAGCAATTTATTTATCGCCCGCGATACGTGGTGACAACCAATTCCCCTTCCCCTGCGTGATGTATAACGTATTTTGTGACTTGCGAACACATAATGCCCCCCTTGTTATATCTACTTTGTATGTACTCATCGATTAACTGTGCTTGCATCAAAAGTTCAAGATATTGGTGATCCCGAATATATGCGGTCAGCGACGACCGTGTGTACGTACTTTGTTTGTGACAGCGCTTACAGCATTGGTCATTGCCCGTCTTGCCGTCACAGGCCGGCCGCGTGCCCGGGCCGCATTGGACGCGAGCACACGACATGTCGCCGTTCTGCAACAGTATCACACAGTTATAAGTGTCAGTTTCGTATCAGTGTATTCAGTATAAAGAGGAAGCGTGGTTACAGAAACAATGACATATTATTCTTTGCTGAAATGAACAACTATTTTCGGGTTATGACCGGTCACGCACAGACGAGGATATGCAGTTGTTCTGTACATAGTTTGTCCATATTGTATGCGGAAAGTCCGTATGATGTGGCTGCTCTTGATAATCGTGAAACTATCATAATATCATTGCAATCATATTACAGTTATCGCGATGCAATAACTTACAGTAAAACGTGAGGGTAAGTTCTTATAAAGCACGGTATCCAGTCTTTAGGACTGCTTTAAAGTGCTTTACACTTTATTCCCTGGCAGACATATTCAATCTAACACCATGCCGACTTATCTGGGAAGCATTCAGCCACGATACAATTACTGCGCGAAAACTGTGTACACACATATCCACCGCTCTCTATTGCCGTGTACTCATTCATACATCTGACTGAACTTGAGCAACGTGGAGGTAACGAGCTTTCCCAAGGTTCAAAACGGCACCAACAGGATTCGAACCCGGTATCTCTCGATTGAGAGTCCGATGCTACTACGCCACAGCAATAGCATGACTACCCCGAATACTCGTCCTACTCACCAGACAGTGACAGACGACGCAGCGCACCCGTCCGAACGGGTGCACTACCGGGTGCCACGTTGACCCGTTCTTGTGGCGCTCCTTTCCAGATCTACAAACTACACACACCCAACATCAGACGCGGAAATATTTATTTATTTATTTACATTAACGTATTTACACAAAAAAACATAATTGTTTAATGCAAAGTTAAAACAAATAATGATAAGTTCATATATAGCGCAGTGTCCAGTCCTTAGGTCTGCTCAAGGCGCTTTACACTTTAGTCCCTGGCAGACCTGTTCATTCGAACACCATCTCGACTTCTCTGGGGAGTATTTAGCCACTTCGCAATTAACGCGTGAAGACTATTCTTACACAAATATCCACCACTGACTATAGCCGGGTACTCATTCATACAGCTAAGTGAACTCATGTCAATTTATGTAAATACCTGGCGGAATTTAGGTGAGATAGCGTAGGTCGTTACCATAGAATCCGGTCACAAAATTGCGATTTGGTTCTACGAAAACGGTGTTTTTTATTCTGTCGACGATTTGTGGTTGCGATTTGGCCAAATCCTTGATTGTTTCTAGAAAGTCCTCGCTACGTGTTGCCAAACAAATCGGATTTGTGCCACCATTAGGATCCTCTCGCCATTAAAACCGGCACCTGCAGCTAACCGTGTGTTGGACACATCTCGAATAATTGTGTCTAACATCATCAAATTGGTTTTCCGTCTAACAGTTATCGGCACTTGGTTTGTCACTGTGAACCCGGATGAAGATGATTGTGATGCACCCGGATGGTGAACCGGAAATGTAATGAGCATCTGACCCCTGACCTACCTCCGGTCGACTTCTTCCCGGGAGGCGAGCACTGCCGACAGCAGTCGTTCTTCTTGCGTCGTGTCACATCACACTTGAGTCGAGGACACGTCTTGAGATGACAGAGAACGGAGCCTTCCTGTCGACAGACGCGTCGTCATGTATTTTTTGCAGTATTAATCCAGTTCTTAAACTATATATTTATTATCATGTGAATGATAATAGCTTACTCTAAATTGTTTACATATTTTATTAGCGTATTCATATCTTTATATTGTATTCATATCTTTACATGTCTTATTGATAATATTTATTAATTGTATTTTATCGTATGTATATATTTTAAGGATTTTATTATATTTATTTATTTATTATTAATTTTTTGAAGACCGCATTGGAAATAAGTGTTATTCTGTGTGCTTCCATGTGTTATCCTCGGTTGTATGTCTCTGTTTGCTTAGGGTTTTTATTAAAACATATTTGCATGTATATAATTTTACTGAATAACTTCAATAAATCAATAGTTGAATCAATCAATCATTCAATCAACCCGTCCATGTGATTGTCACATGCCAGTTTACAAGTAGATACTCGTATAGTTAACCGTATAGCCAATGTACAGTTAACATTCACAGATGGCAACTGACTACAATAAGGAAACATTTGCTGACCGAAATGTCAACAGTTGTTTTCTTTGTGTTACTCTCTAATTTCAGAGATATTTGTAAATTCGTTGTTTCTAAACAAAGGCCTATTCGCGCTGCTCGCATGTACGCGCTCAGTAGGAAATTCGTTCCACTCGTTTAGCGATAATGAATAATTACTTATATATAACCTACACTGTTCATTCGCTACCGTACAATATCATGCCAACACGTCAAGAAGAAACATGCCGAGTTCTCGTTTAGTGGGTGTTTTGTGCCTTCGGTATACATTCGAAGCAACTCTTTATATTCAAAGGTGATGCATGCAGGAGTGTTTTCATAATGGATTTGCACATCTGCTCCTTTGGTCGACAAGTTACATATTTACCACCTGCATCGTTGTTTTATAACCCCAGACAATGGCACGTGACGCAATAGAAGAATGGACCAGCATCTTTCAGTTTCTTTGCCAAAATACATATTTTGCAAACTTGCTGTCCCCGTAAGGGCAGACGACTCAGCAATTTGTACCTAATTGTTATGAAACGACTGGGTGGGTTATGAGTACGTGGTGAGAACCCAGAACCTGGACACAGGGTGCGTACCAGACCAACGGAGCCAACGTGTCAGTCAGTGCGCTAGAATTGCACAACAAGCACAATGGAGAGTTATATAAATGACGATAGACCAAGTAAAGCTAGGCGAGTTTTAATAATACAATAATCGTATACCCAGAAGTGCAGGGACACGTAACGAAGGTATATGGCGTAGGTTGGGCATGTGATAAGGGGAAAGAGACATATATATATATAGAGAGAGAGAGAGAGAGAGAGAGAGAGAGAGAGAGAGAGAGAGAGATACAGACAGACAGACAGACAGACAGACAGACAGACAGACAGACACAGACACAGGGTGAGAAAGAGAGAGAGAGAAAGAGAGAGAGAGAGAGAGAGAGAGAGAGAGAGAGAGAGAGAGAGAGAGAGAGAGAGAGAGAAAGACAAACATACAGACAGACAGAGACAGACAGAGAGACAGAGAGACAGAGAGGGAGAGAGAGAGAAGATAGAGACAGACACACAGACAGACAGACAGATAGACACAGACACAGGGTGAGAGAGAGAGAGAGAGAGAGAGAGAGAGAGAGAGAGAGAGAGAGAGAGAGAGAGAGAGAGAGAGAGAGAGAGAGAGAGAGAGAGAGAGAGAGAGAGAGAGAGAGAGAGATACAGTGAGATGGTGGACCATGGGCAAGAAAACGAAATGGTGGACTGAGATACTGTAAATATTAAAACTACAAAATGAAGACATGTGTGCGGAAGACGGGTAGGGCATGAGATCGAACGTGATATCGACGGTAAACTTACGGCGCACACACACAACACACACTGGTTGGGTTGCGTCGATTTGATGGCCGTAGCGTTCGAGCTGAACACGGCGCCGTCTCTGTACACGCTGCCGTTGTGTCGACACGCCCCGGCAGGCACGGCATCGGGGGTCGGGAGCGCCGCCGACACTGCAGGAATAACATTGGCTGCAGAATAAGACACTAGTGTCAGTCGACGACGTCAACACAGAAACACGATCGATACGTTTTGATAGCAAACACAGAAAAACATCCTTACGAAAAAAGAAAGAAACGCCGCATACACGGTGTTATTACTTTTATTATTAAAGACTGCATGCAAATTATTATTGTAGCTGCAGACCGCGTGTACATTATTATCATAACATTCAGATCAAAGATTTTGGTGTTAAGGGTAACAACAACTTATTAATATTAGGACAAAGCGACAATGTGTGTGCGTGCGTGCGTGCGTGCGTGCATGCTCGTGTGTGTGTGAGTGCGTCTGTGCGTGCATGCGTGCGTGCGTGCGTGCGTACGTGCGTGTGTGTGTGCATGCGTGCCTACGCCTGTGCATAATAATAATAATAAACCTTCTATTGCGGAACATAGTATCTCTAATATTGGTCCGTGTATTGTCCAATTATTCTATCAGGAACAAACGTGTGTGCGCTCGTTGCGTGCGGGCGTGCATGCACACGACGTTAAAATGTAATGTGATTCGAGACGCCTAAAACCATCATGCAAGGCACTTCACATTCAGCACCTTCCTGAGAAATGGCGGGAGTCATCAGTGGTGCCCCAACGAAAACCTAGTTACGGGATAGAGGAGGAGGCTAGGGCTACACTGTCTGCGTACGTCATCTTCCTGCATACATGCATTGTTCCACTATCATACAACTAGTGATATCATAATGTCGTCTGACTATTTCTTTAGCAGCAGAGCAATGGCTGTCGTGTCTCGATATGTACTTATAGCTTCCGTTCATCAGCGCAGTGGTTGTAGTTGTAACCAACTGCTGGTTCCTCGTCGATCTCATATAATCATCCGTGCGAAAAACCACGCGTGATCTTGTCGGGCGATTTCCGCCGCGGGTGATACGTAATATGTACACGCAATTGCACAACACGACCATAAGCAAACAACAAGCGGCTCGCGTTTCCCGCCTTTGTCCCTCATGACAGATGCGCAACACTACTTCCGGTGTTCGGCCGACAGGTGGCGACTCAGGTAACGGCGCCACTAACGACGCCGCCGCAATCCAATCGGTTATTAATGCGCGCTGCTTTTGCCAGCATCGCAAATTGGTCGCCGACCGACCCCACTCAAGCCGACGACCGCGATATCGCGTTCGCACATTCGTAAGAAACACGAATGAGTCGGCGTCAGACAGGCGACCGTCATGCCGTTTGATTTGTATATGGCTGTCGCGGCTCGCTTAATATATTCGCGTGTTGATCGTCGGTAGCATTAAGAAGCGGGCGAAGCTGGCGATGAATTAATTAGGCGAGAACGCGGCGTCTCCGTTGTCTTGGCTTCGTCTCGGCTTCGTGTCGGCGTTCTTTGTCGACGCTAGAGTGGAGACGCGCCGATGTCGATCAATCGATAACGTATTGAAACGATCGCATCCTTGGACACATCCGCTCTACCGTGTCTCGCGAGGCGTCTGGACATGTTTGGTGTCATGCTAATAGTCGTCGCAACAGTCCGATGACAAGGCGACAGTATCAGCGACACGTCGACGCCTATGGGGAATGTATCGGTCGTCGCAATGTCTGTCGGAAAATATGTGTAACATGGTAATAGATTTTATGAATGTTCTTATTTTAAAGCTCGCCTAGGGGCACAGCGAGAGGCAGCCATCGTTCATTGCGATGATGAGAATTTGCGAGTGTGTCACAGATAAACACATATATTCGTTTACTTGTAATCTGTGCGCGTCTAATTATTGCTATTAGACATGCGACATTCCAGTTTCCAATTTTAACATGATCGCTACAGAAAATATAAATAAGCACTGTTTCATCTTCCATTCGAGTTGTTTTATGAACACGTGTGCCTACTAGGAAATTCGTCGATGATCTACGCGGATAATTTGGAATCACCAGACGTCATTATACTATCAATACAGCTATATGATACTACTGAAATTGTGCCATCAACAGGACTATTATCACGTGAAAATGTTTATGTTATCACACCACATTCAATCATTTGTAATCGTGGCAAATTATTTATTTGGTAGAAAATGTCACTGGCAGTAAGTCAGTGAACGTCTATAGTATTTGGTGTCAACGTATAAGTATTCTGATATCTAAGTTGATGCCTGCGCTCGGTTGTCGGTTTCTAAATGTCGAAAGGGCTGTGAGGTGAAGACTTTCGTAACGTTTCTGTGCATGGGTAGTGTTTCTTCGGTTACAAAACACGCACGCACACGCGCGCACACACATACACACAAACAAACATACACACAAACGAAAAACAAATACACACAAACACATCTAATATAGTATGCATGTGTAGATATGCACACACACACACACACACACACACACACACACACACACACACACACACACACACACACACACACACACACACATACACACACACACACACACACACACACACACACACACACACACACACACACACACACACACACACACACACACACACACACACACACACACACACACACACACACTTACATTATAATCATTTTGGCTCCACCGCGTTCACATTTAAGGCAGTCTTTAAATGGTAAATTTGTGAAAGAAGGTGCACTTATATCGACGTAGGTTGGTTGATGTTAGGTCGATAAATAAATAAGATTACAAAATAAAGTTCAGAACAGCATGTTTACGAACAATGTAGGAGGGGCACACGTAACCCTGCCGATTTGCTTGTGCCAACTGTTGCTATTATCGATAGTTTACTCTCGACGATAACAATATAGTTAAATGTCCTATCGATAGTTCTGTATGGTCACGACAACTATTACGATGCGACGATAGTTCGTTGTATTATAGACCCCTAGAGATAACGAGATAACGAGATAATTACACGGAGCAATGTTCGTAGTTTCAAGCACCGGAAACATGGAGTTGGAGGCCGGGACCTCCAATGGTTAAGGGTGACGTGGGCATTTGTGGGCACACGAGTTTACACGCAGCCCTTCTCACAATCAATTCGACGATTGATAAGGGGCAATTATTATAAAATCATATTGTTAATATGGGTGCGGCATAGTAGCGTGTAGTTGGTTGAATATATATATTTGTGAACGAATTGTGTTCGCCCAGCGTAGTTGAATGCTACCTATCCATAGAAGTCAATGCGATGTTCGAGTGAACAGGTCCACCAGGGGTTGAAGGGTAACACGCTTTGAGCAGTCCTAATGGTTAAATGCCGATTCGAATGCCGCGCTATAAATCAAATCAAATTTACTTATACACCACATATCTCTACAAAGCAGATTCAGGGGTGTTTACAAACTAAAACATGATGTAAGAATACATTACACAGTCGTTATAATATTACAGTACATGGGTTACATACGCTAACATAACTACACATTTTGATTATTATGTAGGCCATATATAACATTAAGATGTATATATGATTGTATTTAAATGAACAATAAAATACGAAAACGCCTGATTAAAGAGAAAGGTTTTCAGATCTCTCCTAAAACGTCCAGAGTCACGTTGGCTTCTTAGCTCTAGTGGAAGAGAGTTAGATATATAGAAGCTTACCTTTACCAACTTACCATTACCTTTTTATGGCAATTGATATCAGCTAAGTCTGTCTGTCGGGTTTGCTAAAGGTACGATGTAACTTGCTCGTTTATTAACATTTATTTATATATTATTTTGTCACCACTAGAACTAACATGTTGAAGATATACTACCCACTAAATTGCATTTAATAGGCCCGAAACAATGCACGTAATTTGAAACTGGTGCCCGCGAAACGTTTAAGTTGTATATACAACTCTCAACTTTCAAGTACTAAAGAGCATTCATTTACACTTATCGCAGAGGCACGCGTCTTTATCAGCAAACACATGTGACATTCTTGGTTCCTATAAAGCAAACTAATGACACTACTGTTCGGGCGAAATACAACTGATTCAGTGAACTAATGAATGATGATCCCTTACTGATTGCGGGCAATGGAAGAAACAGCAGACACCCTCTTGCAACCACACGATCGCTCAGGGCGCTTTACCTGTACCTTTTACTTCCTGGCAGACCTGTACAATCAAACATCATCTCGACCTCTTTTGAAGCATTCAGCCACGCAGCAATTACTGCGATGGTACTGTTTGTATATATATAGTCACCATGCACTGACTACAGCCAGGTAGTCATCCATACAGTCATACAGCTGATTGAACTGGGTCAATGTGGAAAGAAGGGACTTGCCCAATAATCGAAACGGCAGCATATTATTCGAACACGGGATCTCTCGAGTAAGATACCGACGTTCTAATAACTACCCCACCGCGCTCCACAGCCACACAGTGGTTGCCCCTAACAGAACCTTCACTCACTGCGACCCATCGCACGACGGAGATAACGAAAGTGCCCGTCTCGTGTAGGGGTCTGTTGTGGTTTCTCCACCTGCGTGCGGTATAGTACTACCGTCGTATCGCCACCAGATAAACACAACATATGGCGTAGTATAGTGCCCTATGTAGTGGCTCATCCGGGAGCTCAATTTTCCACTTCCTCCCAGTTCCCGTGTTGGACGGGTCGGCGCCGACACGAGTCACAACGGGAGAAAACGGAGACAACCAGGCGAATTCTCATTAATGCGACCAGTATTTCCAAACCAACGGCGAACATTCGCTAATACGACCATTACTTCAAAGCCACCAGGTGAACACCCACTAGTATGACCAGTACTTCCGAAGCAGCAGGCGAAAACTGACTGATACGACCAGTACTTCCAAACCATCAGCCAGGCAAAACACCTATCTTATACTGTATCCTTATTCTTTATCCACTAGTACGATCAGTACATGTGGATTGCGAAGAAAGCACCGATTAGTACGACCAATAGATGGCCAAGACACGGATATCTTAAGAGAAGACAGTCACTCGAAGATGGCGGCGGTTCGAGGATTATGTCATCACTTCCAGGCTAATGGGAAACGAATGACATGATTTACAATGGAACTGTTAATCCGGACACTTTGTCCGCAGTGTACGTGTCCGGAATATTGAGTTTTCTGGTTAAAAGAATCATACACACAACATATTAGTGTTTAGAAATTCCCTTGCCGCAAGATGATGCCCAAATGTCGTAGTATACAGGTTAGCAGTACCAGGATCCGGATTAACGCGATTCTACGGAAATAAAAGTGTAACCACGTGGACATAACTTCTGAACAAACCCCGCCCAAGGACAACATCACTCATTGCCAACAACTCTAATGGTCATTATTCTCAGTAACTAGCACGACGACACAAGAAACCCTCCTGGCCGGTCACTAATGGCATTGCTATGTCCGAGTGATGGACACGACTCTCGCCCGCGTCGCTGTGACTGGTCCGGGTATTGAGCAGGCGAGACGGGGCCTGTCGTCGTCGCCGTCCGCCCGGGCACGCGGCACGTGGACGCCGTGGTTTATGACCGTGAAATGGTCACTAATGGCACGCGCTTTGTCGCTCCACTCGACGATGATTTATCCCACCCCGGCAATATTTACAAACAGTCGCCCGCCGTTGCCGCCCGTCGCCGTGACGTCGTGGGCCCGCCTGGCAGCGCGCGGGGCTGGACACGGCGACTGGACCGCGGAGTGGCCGCGTGATGGACCCTCGGCGACAAGACGCACTTAATTCTCGCATTGATTTCCATTATAAGGTTTCGCCTGGCTCCTTGGAAGTTGTCGTGCGATTGTTGCGGGACGGTTGATTCATTCCGCGAGTCTGACTCGGCTGAGGGGTGGGGAGATAAGATAGAGACGAGGTAAATATACGTGCCACGGCCCAGCTAGGAGACACGCTAGGGTTGTTAGGGGTAGAACTTTTTTAAGACATCGTGCACGCTCACACGACAGAATGAATGAACGAGCAAGCAGGCACGAAAACGCGCGTACGCACGAGTGTACACGCACGCACGCACGCACCCATGCACGCACGAACACACAACAAACAAACTAACACACACGCATGCACACACAAACACACTGGTGCAACCACGCACGCACGCACGCACGCACACGCCTACACACGCACATGCACCCACACACGCGCACACGCACACGCACACGCACACGCACACACACACACACACACACACACACACACACCCCAGTGGTAGCGACACACTAACACCAGCTCGCGACTGTTTTTTTTCTTCAAATAACTGATCCTAGTAAACAAATCCTGGTCGTAACTTTGAGGTCGCACTACAACCGACAAGCAAGGATCATGTGCGTTGAGTGCCCGCCCGCCTACCGACGGCGTCAGACAGACAGACAGACAGACAGACAGCAGCACTAAGAACGAGACACACCGCCGAGTCGTCACCTCACTTGCGGTCGACCGCACTTTGTGGCCGTTGACACCGTCACAATAGCAGTCGGCCGTTGTCAACAACGCTGTCACCACGCCTGTCATCGGGGAATGTATCACACGACCGCCTACTATTACGGTCCGCTCGCTGTCAACAGTTGTCGCCAGCTCTGTTGTCGACAGCCAGATGGGGAGCGGCTGGAGCCAACCGTGTGCCGGTCACCCTCTCTGTGTCCACGGGGTTAGGGTAAAAGCTTTCGCCGCAATGATTCACGAGGACCCATCATTATGTTCCTTTTCATAGTAGACGAATAAAGTGCCTCTGCATGTGACACGGTATCCTTTTTCAATGTATTTTTGCAAGACAAATTGTTTTGAACAGAGAAAATGGCATACACGTCGACTAAACCATTCAACGTGGTGAATATGCAATTAAGGCCTTGTGTAAGATCCCAGGGAGACGGGAAACGTGTAGCCTATCGTGGACTCGGATAGTTGGTGGTCTATAAACCCACTAGGGTCTGCCGTAAAACACTCATGCGTTAGCCCTGAAAGGGAGGACGGGATGTTCCGGGAGGATATAAGTATCATAATTAGTATATTTATGGAACAGAACGCCTCTTATAATCTCTGTAATTTAATGCCCTTCATCCCTCGCGGGGTCTCGCTTTGGATGGTTGTGCTAGACCGCAAGCGAAGTGTGGCGAAAAGAAACAGCTAACGATGAATGGGTGCAATTAAAACCTCTCTTTTTGTGGACAGAAGGGTGAAATACGCAAGAGGGCAAGACCGGACACACTAATCGCCCGGTTGAATTCTGTTTCAGAAGAAATGCAGCGTCATGTCGTTGCATTGAGGCTCGTTGCTAAAGAACGCGTATAGTTGTACACCTTCTTCGCTGCACACGTAACAGCTCTAATGTATACAGTGCGTACAATGTACCTCATCCGTGAACTGATCGAAATAGCCGGGAAAGCAAGGCTACGCGCAGATCCCGACCACCCAGGGTACTGCACCCTGGTAATTCCTGCACCCTGGCCCCAGCCCCGGGTTGTGACGTCGTAATCGACATCATCCTTCATTAGCTGTTGGCATATCATTCTTACGTAGGTACATTGGTACCTGTGGGTGCTAGGTACACAGGTACACGTTGCTGTAGGTACATACAGGTACCTCGGTACAAACGTCTGCACGTACATACGTCCGTATGTGTCTGTATTTGTATATCATTTCATGCGTTCTATAGTATACTTGTATAATGCATACTCGTTGGCTCGCACGGACGCATGAACGCACGCACACACACGCGCGCGCGCGCGCGCACACACACACACACACAAACAAACACACGTACAAATACACATGCGCAATATATATATATATATATATATATATATATATAGTATACTCTAAATTGTTTGAACTCGAAATAATGTGCGAAATGTTGATTGTTCACACTGCAATCTGGCACTGCTCGGTTGACTGCACCACCAAACCTAGTAAAGATGATGAAGATGGCACTTCACAACCTTACATACACACAATCATAATATACATATAAAATATATGGTGATGCGAAACGACAGTGCCCCAAAAAGTTTATTTCATACAAAACGGATGAGTCCGCAAAACCGGCCAAGGCGCCGTTCATTCCACCAACTCGACATCACGTACGCTTCAACTGTTGCGCTAAGGCTAATCTTTCACGCTTATTAACTACTACCAATGGCCAGGTAGGATCTACCCTTTTACACAGCGTAGTGAAACGACGCGACATTGAGTGAAAGAAACGGCAGCGAGAGGATTCGAACCTAGGATTAACAGTTCTAACCACTACACTACAGATCCCCACCATAATAATACGATATCATCAACACCGATGTCCTCTTGCAAGACAACGACGTCTCCACATATCTCAGCGGAACGCGATCGTACTTGTAAGGTGGTTTCCGTGAAGTACGCAAGGTGGCGCGGACAGAAGCATCAGCGAGTGCGGGGGTTGTGATTTCAAAGAAGCAGGCACCGCCGGGCAAACACCACGTCGTAATTGCGCAAACGGATCCGACTGAAGACGGGCGGGCGACGTGTGCGGTTGTCTTGTCTTAATAGCCCGACTTCTTTTGAATTTCCCCGAATCCCAGCAGCCCCGCGTCGGCTACAATGCGACGCCGCATTCATTCACTTGTCAGTCTCCGGCGCAGGGAAGATGTGAGGAAGGCATCCCCGGATAACCCGGTTCTTACCGGAGCTACGTCCTCGCGTTACAGTTTTCAAGAGTTATTTCTGTCTACATCAACACCTGTTTCGTAGTCCACGACAGGATTAGATCCTAAACCATGACATAACTGACGCCAGTTCACTCCCCTAGCTGCCTAATATAGGTGTAGCAGTTTATCGCTTCCCTGGCTATGTATCCTCTTGGGGAAGGGGGTAAGATGGCCTAAGGCATCTACACTCTCTACACAGAATATCTATCCCTAAAATACTCCAAAAATAAAATAAAATACTGTGGAACCTCGCTAATAAGGTGACCCTCGGGACCCGGCAAATTGACCTAAATGACGAGGTGACCATATCAGCGAGACTAGATTTCCTATACTTTATTGTTACATAAATATTTTGGGACTATCCTAGGCAGACGTTAATTGTGAGGTGGCCGTATTACCAAGGTAACCGTAAAGCGAGGTTGAACTGGAAGATTAACAATCAGCTCGTTTCGTTCACGGCAATCAGTTCCGGATCAATTTCGTCAATAGCCAGAAAGGTGAAGAGAGAGAAGGATAGAAGAGATAGAGCGGATCGGGACGGTTGGTTGGACGGACAGAACCGTTCGGTTTGGACGGTTGGTTGGATGGACAAGTTTGGTTCGTTGAACAGGAACGGTTGGTTCGGACGGGATGCGGACAGGATGGTTTGTGCCAGAATCAAAACGGTTTGGTGGGACGGTTGGTGCAGAGGAGGGAGGGAGGGAGGGAGGGAGAGAGAGAGAGAGAGAGAGAGAGAGAGAGAGAGATATCATGTTGCATAATATAATTTTTATTAAAATATGTCGTCCAGTTTAACTATGACGATCTGGGTATAGCAAACAAACTAAACATTTTGTGTCACTGTTTTGTACGTTCGTTGATTTGCTTTGGTAATACTTGTCTACCGTTTTATTGACCAGGTATCAGGTATCTAAAATTGTAACTTATTATGGATGGTAGCCTTTCAATGATTGCAGTTTATGGTCTACCTGCCTCAACCATAAACACGTAGATGTTGTATTATTACACGTAGTTTATATGTTATGTGTACACAAAACGTGAATATACAACGTAGCCACGTTCTGACGGTCGTAGATGATTTTTATCACAAGAAAAATCGGAACGTGATTTGCGGTGCATACATTTATAGATGAGCAGCGATTGGTTCACACCTTAGAATTACCATAAACTGGTCCAAATATAGTTATGCGTTTCCTTTGCTGGTACGGCAATTTCAAGACCATGCTTATCCGAATGGCTCTATCGGAATATAAAAAAGGGGATAACCAATTAGTATCGAAAATGGGGCACTACGCACACAATTGTCATAATTTCAAAAGTCTACATTACTGTGGCCACTTAAAAACACGTTATTATCTCATTACCACAGAGGACGACGATTGGGTGAATCGACCAGAACGCGTTATCTGCTGATTGCACTAATGTTACCGGCGTGAATATGTATAAAAACAAAACTGACCGACATTTTACAAGAGTGGGTCAAAGATAAACAATTGTTGCATAATCTTGATAGATCAATACATTCCTTTTTTGTTTGCCTGTATCTAAAATCTCTGAAAGGGGTAAAGGGGAGTTTGGCCACTTAGTCACTCATTGGTTCTCTGTGGGAAAGTGTAGTTGTACAACTGGTTATATAGGAAACATGGGAAAATGTAGTTGTACAACTGGTTATATAGGAAACATGGGAAAGTGTAGTTGTACAACTGGTTATATAGGAAACATGGGAAAGTGTGGTTGTACAACTGGTTATATAGGAAACATGGGAAAATGTAGTTGTACAACTGGTTATATAGGAAACATGGGAAAGTGTAGTTGTACAACTGGTTATATAGGAAACATGGGAAAGTGTAGTTGTACAACTGGTTATATAGGAAACATGGGAAAGTGTGGTTGTACAACTGGTTATATAGGAAACATGGGAAAGTGTAGTTGTACAACTGGTTATATAGGAAACATGGGAAAGTGTAATTGTACAACTGGTTATATAGGAAACATGGGAAAGTGTAGTTGTACAACTGGTTATATAGGAAACATGGGAAAGTGTGGTTGTACAACTGGTTATATAGGAAACATGGGAAAGTGTGGTTGTACAACTGGTTATATAGGAAACATGGGAAAGTGTAGTTGTACAACTGGTTATATAGGAAACATGGGAAAGTGTAGTTGTACAACTGGTTATATAGGAAACATGGGAAAGTGTAGTTGTACAACTGGTTATATAGGAAACATGGGAAAGTGTGGTTGTACAACTGGTTATATAGGAAACATGGGAAAGTGTAGTTGTACAACTGGTTATATAGGAAACATGGGAAAGTGTAGTTGTACAACTGGTTATATAGGAAACATGGGAAAGTGTAGTTGTACAACTGGTTATATAGGAAACATGGGAAAGTGTAGTTGTACAACTGGTTATATAGGAAACATGGGAAAGTGTAGTTTTACAACTGGTTATATAGGAAACATGGGAAAGTGTAGTTGTACAACTGGTTATGTAGGAAACATTAGCAAAGCAATTGGTAATGGTAACATAGCCCAATGCCCCACAAACACGTCCCTTCGCTTTGCCATCAGGAATTGTTGCATTGGCTGGCAACGGTGTGTTCAATCTTGTTTAACATTATTACCAAGTTAACGCGACAAGAACCGGGTATGACTATAGAAAACAACACCATGATACGTTAGTACTGACGAGAACTGTAAATGTAACAACGCCTGACATTCCAAGTGTTTATTTCCTGTTACTATTATGAATTTATTCTTTATTATGACGAATTACTAGTACAAGCATCTACGTGTACGTGTTAACTGAAGCAGAACGCGGAAAAATAAAATAAGGGCTGTCTCGGTTCGCTTTGAAACATCCATGGTCTTCCTCGAATAGTTCTCATGTTAAGACATATCAAACAAATCTGCTAATTGTTGTATTGAATGCACGTGCATAAGCCAAACCATGTGCCTATCTTCAGTGCTACGCAGCGTTTCCGTGATGTCTTCTTTATACTCCACCTCTATATACAGTCGTGCATTGAAACCATCTAAGGCGTAACTGCACAGTGACTTTCACATTGGTAAAGGTGTCCCGGTGGCACGTCCCGGTGTCGATAGTTTTTAGTGTGCATGCCAATGTGTCACGGAACGAAATCGATTTTAAAGAACAAAACCGGGCTGTTGAGTTGATGAGGACGTCCGTGAAACGGTCACGTGACGTTCGTTGGATCAATGATTCACTAGCTGTAAGAAGTTTATCACTTAACGTTTAAACAATGAGCTAAGCAGTTTGCAGATACCCTTGTTACTCGCAGAGCCATGCTTGTATGGCTAATATCAGACTTCAATCAAACATCAGAACTAGATATTCCTAAGAAAAACCAATTCCACTATGTGTCTACTAATTAGTGTTTGTTGTCTACACAAAGCGATGTGTAGCTGAGTTGACGTAATTTGCATACGTAATTAGACAATCATACACCCCGTGGCACCCATGACTAATAAACCACGTCAACGCAAAATGCCGAGATTTGGCGAAAATCGATGGCTGAGTAACGGAAGAGACGTCTATAGAGGAGCAACGGTAATTGTTGTCTGTTGTTTTGTGTTAAAGATTCCCTTTCTCATTTACGGCATGACACATCTTCTAAACCGTGTAAGGCAAGTCAATCTATATTTTATCAAGAGCAGGTTATTGGCGTAATCCGCGTTGCTGGTGAGGACGTTTGTGCATCACGTTCGTGATAATGTGTCATGCTTAATCGATTCTGCATGGTTTGCTGCGCCTCTGAGTAGCAAGCGAATATGGCCACAACGGTGGTTCATCCTAATAATACATTTAACATATAAATTAAACTTTTCAATTGTTAGACTACAATGTTTAAACATAGATGAAATATCTGGCGAACATTATTTGCAATAAAACAAGAAGAAAACGCTGACACTAAAACTCGGCTACTCTTGGTACGGAGTTACAAATTCAAAGGGTCATGTCAAGTTATTCACTGCGTCTGTGCACGCTTGAGAGGTACGCAAAGACCTACCCCATGACTCGGAACACTTTCGGCCCGTGACATCGGAAATAAATTATTTCGCTAGTGAATGGTCGGTCAGTGGCCGGTGTGGTCAGTTCACTTACCCATTGGTGACGTCGCAGACGGCCGGACTCCGCAACAGGCGAGAAGTGTGGCGACAGTCAGACAGACGTACATGTCTGCAACGACAAGTTGACACATTATGTGACGCTGTCCTGCCTCTCCCTCCTTACGTCATACATTTAAAATATCTTCTCATTTCGATATTTTTATTCTTTTCACGTGTCCACTAGATCTATCACCACTGTATTTACTTGCTCCGTTAGTGCCATAGTGTTACTTAGTTTTGAGGAATTTATCGGACACATTGCAAAGTTAAAATTCAATTCCGCTGAAATTCCGCAAACACGTAAAACTGGCACCGCCTATGTATACCATAACAACATGACATTCACACGCACTTTCACAAGTTACCCCACGTTAACGTATGGTGTTCAAGTACAAATTAATAACAAACTATTTCAAGAAAATCTTACTTAACTAAACACAAATATTATCGGTTTCGCAAAATTCACTTTATTTTGTTTGTCCTGAAACCAAGCAACGTAACAGTCGTCACTATTGAGAACAATAACTACAGCATTTGATGTACACAAATTGCGGTATCTTAGTAAATTCCAATACACAAACATCATTTACCTCATTTATAATTATCTTGGGTTTCACCTCCGAATCTTTCGGCCGTGTCTCATGACTTTCGTCGGCTGACTGGCTTTGCTACGCGTGAGATACGTGAACCGAGACGCGCGTACAGGACACCTATCGGGTCACGTGACATGCCCGTAGCCAAGCCAGTCCGCGGAAGAACCGAAATATTCGGGGGAAACGCCAGACTCATTATCCTGAAAAATACGCTCTACCGGAAGGATCGTAGACGATTATATACAGCTGCGCGAAGAATATGTTGGTTTGGGGTTCTGGTTACATATTTACAATAAATTATGGCCGTGTACAAGTGCAGTTATTTTAAATAAATAATCATGTTTATCAGTCGGCAAGAAATGCATTCATACGCACATGTAGAAAAAAATTCACGGGTAACACCAAACTATCTTATTAGGTAAATTATATTTAATGGTTACGATCTGTCTCCGTTGTGCAAGACGCATTTTTTACGATGCTCGCAGGCGGCGCGTCGAAACTACACGAAATTGATGATATACACGCTGGATACGAGATCATCTCGCGTGTCCTTGCTTGGCATTCCCCGTGTGTGTGGGAGATGGCCCCCGGCACGGAAGTGCGCTCCGTCCACTGTTGTTTTATTTTTTTGTAATGAATGCAGTTAGCAGGATGCGAACGAAGGGGAAGTAAAGGTAATTTGCTTTCGTGGTCCGTAATCCGACAGGACCCGTCAAACACTGATCACGTTCTTGGCAGACCGGTTCTTTTATGGCGAAGGAGTCGTCGTCTTTCTGGGAGCACTGCGACCGTATCCGAGTTCCGCAACCCAGGTTTGCGCAACACCGTACACGTCACCGTCAAAAGGGATTTTATTTATAGGTGATGGCTACGTGACTAAATTCAACGTTACCCATAAGTACAATAATAAACAGTCTGGAATTCCGATAAAAGAATACATACCTTGGAATACAGTATACACGTTTCCTCGATAACCGTTTTATTCGGTGTTTTCCGAACCTAGTTCGACATACATGTATGCATGGCTTCTATTGTTGTTTAATTGTTAATTCACACTTTAGATAAATCGCATCAAAACCCGTGGGAACCAACGTCTGTACGGAAAAACCGAGGTTGCACTTATTCAGATGTCACATTGACATCACGCAACATTGTTAGCACCATTTCACTAACCATGCAGGGCATACTCGAAGGTAAGTGAGTCGACACTTTCAGTCGTGTACGACTCCAGTTTGTGGGGAAGTGCTAAGCACCGAGTCCATTGTTGCACAAATCACACCCATGCAATCTGTGCATATCCGACTATTGTCAATTCCCATTTATACCCATTTACACATTTGCATTATATGCACTGTGCTTGCACGCGTGCCGTCGACAGAAAGCACAAGGGGCCGGAAGAACATATATGCTCTGACAAAAAACGCATTTTCCCCGGCAAGGAGTAAATCACGCGTGGGAAGAAGGGGTGTGCTATGGATTGGGGGAGAAAGCGCTGGGCGGGAAGACGATGGGAAAATGATATGCAGATGGAAATATGTTATTAGCTTTGGGGAACAAAGTGCCGATAGATACTAAAACGGACACAGATTTAACTCTGATACAGGAGAAGGTGGTGAATGAAACGGTGGGTTGTTTGCATGGGTGGGAGATATTTAATTGAGAGGGAATTGGAAAAGGAGAGGAGGAACGTGTGGGAGATCACAGCTACGTTTGACCGACTAAGGAAGGGCAAACGTGGGCGTGTGAAATTCGGGATATAAGACAGGGGAGCGGCGGTAATGGGGGGAGGTTACGAAAGTACCGAAGGGCAGAGAAAGGCACACCGAGGATTTGTCGTTGGAAACGAACGGGTTCTTTTGACACGCACCCGCCTTGTCGCGGAACCAGAGGGGACACGTCGAAACCATGTGTCGAGTTGGAAACGTGAACATAATTTTTATAGTCTTGCTACAAACCTAATCGACCGTAATCAATTATTGAACTTTGCGATGTTCGAGGACAAAGCTAAACCGACATCGTGCTGCAGGAACCTGCCCGTCCATTTTCTCCCCCCATTGACGCCGCACGCGAGGAAACGCCACGGCGCCAGAAGGAACGAGTTATCCGCGGCGGACATTGTTATTATAACGGCGGCGCTATCTACTTGAGAGAAACGGCGCACCGCTTTGTGGACGGGCCATTCATTGTTACATTACGAAAACCGTGTCCTCGCGTGGGTGTCTGTTTCACGCATTGTTCGCATGAATACCGCATTGTTTAACATGATACGCGCATTGTAGAAAAACATACTATTTACTACGCCCCGCGCAGACACAAATCAGACTGCGGTATGTGAACAAACGCCGTAGTCCGGTGGTCTGTCACTACGAAGATTTCTTATATAAAAAACTTCGTGAACGTCTACCATCGTTCAGCCGACATTAGGGCCTAATCACCATGATATGCCCTTGCAGCTATCGTATATTTCCGTAGTTCAGTCTACGATTCTATATCATTGAAACTTGCGTATTGTATGACGAATGTAAATGTTTGCAGTAGCCACAATTCACGATGTACAGTCGAACTTAAAATGTCGACATATATATCTGCTTGAACTATTAATAGGTCGTATGTGGGAAATGTGTCGTCAACAATGACAAATCATGTGTAGAACTTTACGGGTATGGAGGAAAGACACAAACAATGCCATGTTCAGTTTGCCCAGTGATGACGGTTCCTTAGGATGGTTATTATTATGTTAAAAAAATTATATTGAACCAACTTTCCGTTAAAATGTAGGCATGGGTTACGTTTCCAAGTACCGTAAGATCGTGTTGGTGCAGTACTAAGAACATCGGCTTCTCACGCCGGAGACAATCGTTAAACAAAAAAGTTCAAACACTTTTTGTGGTTCCCGTAACTCACTGATCTCTTTGTCTCCATTCACGCTATATCTCAGTGAGTACTCGTCGCTTATCGTTAGACGGACACACACATACATACGCACGCACGCACGCACGCACGCACGCACACGCGAAGAACACGTGCACAGTCGCATGCACGAACGCACACACACATGCGCGTAAACGCACGCACTCACGAACGCAACCACGAACGCACACACAAGCGCGCACGCCCACGCACGCACATGCACGCACATGCACGCACATGCACGCACATGCACGCACATGCACGCACATGCACGCACATGCACGCACATGCACGCACATGCACGCACATCCACGCACATCCACGCACATGCACGCACATCCACGCACATCCACGCACATCCACGCACATCCACGCACATGCACGCACATCCACGCACATCCACGCACATCCACGCACATCCACGCACATGCACGCACATGCACGCACATGCACGCACATGCACGCACATGCACGCACATGCACGCACATGCACGCACATGCACGCTCGCACGCACGCACACGCATACGCACAGACGAACACATTGATGTCGTATCCAGGATTTACATAATATAAACCTATTATTCTATCTACTACTCTAATTTATTGCGCAGAGAACCCAGCGTAAGTTGACTTAAATTAAACAATGGTTACAGCGTCGAAATACGACTGTAGTTAGTTTGATCTTCCCGGTCACGTCACGACTGTGTGTTCGCACGTTATGGCGCTTCGTGTTTACACGCGTCTCAAGAACCTCGGCGCTGTTCCGGGAAACGCGATTAGACCTGGCAGCGCAACCAACGCTCGCCAGCGCCCGACGCATCCGCTGGCGCACACAGCCCCGCGCGCCAAGTGGACACACAACGCCTTATCTACCATCGTATCTCGGCCGGTGAGACACCGCACTACAGCGACTGGCATCTCAAGGCAGTGTCGCCACGAGCGCCGTAAACCGCCATAAACAAGACGAGGATCGTCTCGGCGTTGTATGAGCAGTGGCGCTCGCTACCTCACCCGTCATCACGTCCAGACACACTGGCAGACACGCGCGCCCAAAGTAAATTTCTCAATAGCATTAGGTGGCGCAGGCAAAACGCCATAAAACATGAAATCCATTAACATACCTGCGAGAAATCATAAGTACCATAAGAGCCGGATGACAAATGGCTACGCGTGTTCACTGCGCTCGCTCTCTCGGCTGTTGACTCCGCGCGAGAGATCGGAACCGTGGCCTCCTGCTGTGTCGCACAGGTGTTTCATCAACGGAGCAGATTAGAATCAGGGAATCACGAAATCGGTTTGGCGTCGCAAATATTACAGATAAAACGATTCAGTGTAATCTATACAGTTCGTATTTTATAACTATTTGCCTTAATACCGTTTTCCAGGCGAGTGACTTTCCGAAGTATATATACACCTGTATGTTGTTGTTACATCATACGGAACACGTCGTTACATAAACAAACACGTGGATCGCGATGCAACTATCATTCGTACTATACCGCTACTACATTGTACATATATTAAACATACTTTACTTCTCTCTTGTACATGCTGTGTACGATGCAACACAACGCATACTCGTAGATGTTCACAGTGCAGCTTCACATGCTACGTTTTTTTCATTTCAGTTGCTAAACAATGCGAGCAACCCTGCGGCTACGTACCTAACAAGCGTGCCGTATTGGACGGCAGTGTATGTGTCATGCGATGTCTACTTGAATGAATGATACACCGATACACACACACACACACACACACACACACACACACACACACACACACACACACACACACACACACACACACACACACACACACACACACACACACACACGCACGCACGCACGCACGCACGCACGCACGCACGCGCGCACGTGTACACGCACTGACATCGACGTTTAAACGAATCTTGCAATGTTAATATATGGGATGCTGCTAAAGAACAGGAAACGTTCTTTAATCACTTCCGTACTTATTAATTATTCAAATCTTCGTCATAAACCAGTAGTCATCACTACAGGGGAGATTGAGGCAACACGGACATATGGGGCAAAGTGAACATTTCATTTACATGCTCAGACTCCAAGCACCATCTAACGCTGATGTTATTTAAACAATAGACCATCCGTCCGCAGATGTTATTTAAACATAACTGTTTCGGTGCAATGCATTCGGTCGATTAATCGGTCGACATTTGGCGCTATGCCAGAAATACGTCCATATACGTGCATGGTGCTTATACAAATTTGGTTGCGTCACTCACTTTTAGTACATGCAAAACTTTCAAACGAATCCTGTGTTGCTACACTGGTGTACAACTTGCCTGAGGCCCTTTTTGCACGTTATCTACAAAATTATCCATTAGTTCTGTTGTTTGAACGTTTACTGAACACAACACAGTAGCCATGTTCTATATAACGTACATGTTGCAAGTTTCATTCACGAAACTGCATGCACAGATCTTAGTGCAGGCTCCATGTGTGCTATAATATTACATTAGCATAGATAACATGTTTCAAATGGTTAGGAACTTACTAACTATGCGACGTAACGTGGATGCAATAATTGTGGTGCACGGTGCACAATTATTAGAAACATGATCATTTGCGGAGTTGGAATGTGTCCATGCACCTAACACCCTCCTGCTTGCGATTTCTGCGATCTTTCAAGCGCAACATTCCCAATTATCAGATAGGTCAAACTGTGCAACTGAAACGCTGGCAGAAAGATGCGTATGAAAACAATATTGGCGAAAGCCCTCACTACCAAGACTTTATTGATAAACCACTCAGGTGCGACTTAGGTAAAGGAGAGAGAAAAGGTGACGACGCGGAGACCGGGATGAGAACAGAACAAAAGAGCCAGTTTTAGGCAAGAAGGAAGAGCAGGGTGAACATAAGAACAGTGTGATTATGACAGACGACCTGTATGATGACAACAATAGCAGGAATATGACCAGAAGGGTAGAATGAGGAATCGAGGATACGAGAGAAACGTACGGGGAGGACTAGAAACGTAGGATGGGGAGAAGACGAGTGGCTCGAGGACAAGAACATCACGACGAGGACCAGAAGAGCAGATCCACCAATGGTCAGTACAAGGACAACATGGAGGGGCAGCCTGCGGACTTGTATCCCTCGCAACTCGCCGAACTGAGACAACTGTCATGCGATAGAATAAAACATACTAAAAAGAAATGGCACAACAACTAATTGTAAAACTCCTCGACTACGGACTACGCGCCGAATACCCTTACAACGATTCTGTTGAGAATGTATCGACGCTTTCTTTGAGAGCGTCCCGGACGCATGCCGGTGCGAATCAGAGCTGCCGTGTTCACCCACGGACAGCCAGTGGGCGCTGACGGGAGGATGCACCGCGAACGTCGCTCGCTACTCGCGCAGCCGGGCATCAAACGTGTCGATTACGGCACTATCTCATCGGAATGCTCCGCCACGCACGTAGTAAAGTTTCGGAATGGGTGTAATTGTGATATGACCCCAAACTCAGACAATGACCGTATTGGGTATAGTTGTGATATGATCCCGAATTCAGACAATGCTCGTATTGAGTATAATTGTGATCTGACCCCTGTTCATAGTTGGTGTAATTGTCATCCATATGTTCGATCGTTCCAGGACACAACACTATTTATGATATACCCGCATGCCTTTAGATTAGTTTCCCACACGGTACGACGGTATTGCATACATCAAACATTGCCTTTCGCTTGTCCTTGTTTTCTGAGAATATTCGCTTGAAATAACAGAACTCAACCTGCACGATTGCATGGTTCGATCCCTAGTTCATTGTTAGAACCTTTTTCAAGAAGGATGATGTCATTAAACGCGTGTACACGCTCAGATTTCTGCAAGGTTGTACAGATTTTTCAGCAAGTCTGTGGGATTATTAAAACAAATAAGCGTTCGGTGTTTATGCCAGCGGCATATCGCAAACGGATCAATGCCAGTAAGATCATTTCAGCATGTTAATATCACTAGGATTTGGTTAACGAGTAAGTTATTAGTAGGACGCCAAAGGAAAATGCCAGCAAATTGTTGCCAACGTCAAGCGGTTTATTGTCAACGAAATGGTCACAGTGGGATAATTCCCATATATTCCCATATATATATATATATATATATATATATATATAAACCATTATATAAGATAGTGTCGACGGAATAATGCCAGAGTTACAATAAACGGAATAATATCGGTGGGTTAGTGTCAGCGGGTAAATCAGAACTCACAACAGAGATGACCAAAGCAATGGGAGAAGCAGGAGAAGAATACATCTGGAGACTCCTGTTGATGATCTGGGAAGAAGAAAAGATCCATGAGGATTGGAATCCTCATCTGCAAACAGAAGGGCAATATGGTAGAGTGTAAGAACTATCGCGGAATAAAGCTACTGAAGCACATCTTGAAGATCTTAGAGAAGAGCATTGACAAGAGGCTGAGGAAGATAGTGGAAGTAGACCACACGCAGTTTGGATTTAGACCAGGGAGAGGAACAACCGATGCAATTTTCGAGCTGAGACAGGTCCAGGAGAATACCCTAGAGGGACAGAAGAAGCTCTACCACGCATTCGTAGACCTTGAGAAGGCATATGAATATATGATACAATACCAAGAGAACTGGTACGGTGGTGCCTAAGACAGAAGGGAGTGCCGGAGACGTTGGTGCGGATCGTGCAGTGCATATACGAAGGTGCAACCATTGTAGTTAGAACGCCGCACGGCGTTACATCTAGCTTTGAGATAGGAGTGGGATTGCACCAGGGCTCAGCGCTAAGTCCACTACTCTTTATCATCGTACCAGATGTGATCAACAAAACTTGCGGAACCGGATTGCCAATGGAGACCTTGTATGCAGACAATCTGTCCCTCACTGCGTGAAGAAACTGGAAGAGAAGGTGCAGAATTGGCAGGGAACACTAGATAAGAAAGGGCTCAAAGTTAACACAGCAAAGACGGACGTTCTAGTCAGTTCGAGAGGAGCGACAAAAACCAGAGTCAAGATAGTGGACTTCCATGGAGAGAAGTTAAACCAAGTCACCGAATTCAAATACCCAGGATCTGTGATACAGGAGAAGGGAAGCTGTGACATGGTTGTCAAGGCAAGAGTCGAGGCAGCTTGGTAGAAATGGAGGGAAATAAGTGGAGTCATTTGTGACCGCAAGTTACCACACAAGATCAAGACCTACAGCACAGTGATTCGGCCAGTCCTTAAGTACGGAGCGGAGACATCGGCCCTGAACAGAAAAGAAGAGCTCCTCCTAATGCGAACTGAGATGAGGATGATCAGATGGGCGGTGAACATCTCGCTCAGGGAAGAGAAAACAAATGAGGAGATGCGACAGCTGGCGGGAGTTGAGGGCAGTGAAGAGAAGTTGAGAGAAATCCAGAGAAGAGAGGAAGCGCACTATCTGAGAATATCAGCAAACCTGCCAGTCCCTGGGAAGATGAAACGAGGGAGACCAGCAAAAGATGGAAAGACAATGTGAAGAAGGACATGGAGTTGAGGGGGCTGAAAAAGGAAGACGTGCAAGACCGGAAAAAAGTGGCGGCGACTCTTACATTCCAGGCCGACCCCGTGAGGAATAATGGCTACGGAAGAAGAAGTGTCAGCGGGTAAATTCCAATGTAATGATGCCAGCGGGTTAATGTCAGCATGTCAATGTCAGCAGGTTAATACCAGCAGGTCGGTGCCAACAGTGTCAGTGGGCTAATCTCAGCGCGTTAGTGTCAGTAGGTTAACGCCAGCGGGTATATGTCAGCGGCTGCCAGCGGCCAGTGAATTTAATCAATTTTTTTCACGAGTACATCTGTTGGCAACGGCAGGAACTTCGGCCGCGGTCACTATGTGAAGAAACAGCAACTCGGCTCGTGTCCCGAGACTACCATCTCGTGGTCCCTGGGCCAGCACCCAGATGGTCGAATGATCTGGGAATCCACTACAACAGGTCTGGGAAAAAGAGAACGTGTTCTCTGTCGTGACAGCTGTTAACACCGCGTGCCGCCAATGCGACGCGTTGACGGCTAGTCCATACGACGAAAGGATGCGGGGATGAGAGGCGCTGAAACGCACCGAGACGACCGGGAACAGCGTCGGCGGCGGCATGAAGCCGGCAGACGGCGCCACTCAGTCGGCGCAGGGACGGCGGCGTTCGTCGCGGGAAGATCCCGGACTTCCTCCGGCGCTTGTAGGCACACTTCCTCGGGCCCGCCCGCCCATCCCCCCGCACCTCAGACGGGGGAGCGTCTAGGAGACCCGCAACATCTTAGTGCACGCCCGAAAGAATTTGTTGAAGGTATACCGACTGCAAAATTGCGTTTAACAGTGTTCGGAATTTGAATGTTGCGCCTACAAAAATGCTAAGATTGTAAACAAAACATTCAAATATTGTAAGCAGTCGTTATTGGCACTTGTTGCGTCCCACCCGGAAGTACCTTTGAAGTTGGCTGCTTCCTAAGCTCCTGACCGCAAAGTGGTATCAAGTATAACGTATTTACCGAACATCCTGTTGATAATTACCAGCCCTGGCTGATTCCAGGTACAGAATAAACCTTGAAGAGTGAGTGTTCTTCGTTGTTGAATCAACTCATTAATATATATTTCGCTGCCTCGGGACATGTCCGCACTGTTAAGGTACCGTCTGTAAACGGTCCGACATTGTCACTTCAACCCGCGGCAGTCCAGTGTTTAATTCAATGACGCTTCCATTAATGCGCAGAATACTTATGTTAAAACAATTTGATCACTCTCCAATTCATGTTAAAGTAAAACACAATACCTTGGTAAGTTCTTATACACAGCGCGGTAATTATTCCTTATTTGACTGCTCGAAGCGGTTTTCATTTCACTCCCTGGCAGACCTGTTCAATCGAACACCATCTTGACATTTTTCAGAAGCATTCACAAACATGACGTAAATTCGACGAGTTTTACACAACGTTCTACGTTCGTTACAAATTATGTAAAACATACCCAATAGAGCTGATCGGTGGACGGTTTACGTAAAGCTTGTAATAATCGCAGAAACCACATGCAACGTTGCGAACAGTCGAATTACGTATGTCTATTACAATGTTGCGTTCAATATATACACTTGACCGGTTGTTTTAGACAATGTAGTTCGTTGTAGCGAGTTTTACGGAAACGAACACATCTTAGAACGTTTAGATGCATACACAGCATACACATACATACGCGTGCACAATCCTATAACGCAAACTCTGGATATGTGTGCGAGTGTGTGTGTGCGCGCGCGCGCGTGTGTGCGTGGGTGTGTACGTGTGTGCGTGCGTGCGTGCGTGCGTGCGTGCGTGTGTCCAGTCTCCGTCTGTGGTTTATGCTACTCGTCACACTTGATTAGGTAACGGTCTTATAAGGCGTAGATTTTGGTGCACTACAGCCGTTTATTGCCAGCATTCGTCATTCTAGTCCTCTACCGTCACACGTCGACCGCCGTCATTCGTCACTAATATACCCGCGACGCTGTCAAGACTGCGTACAGTCGGCCGTCAAATCTCCTGTCAGACGTCTCGCAAAACTGAAATGCGCAGATCCGAGTACAGTATAACAATCGAGTTCGTCGCATTAAAGGTGACTGCTCGTCGCATTTCTAATTCAGCTGTTTCAGGCAGTTTGTTTTGTAAAATCATCAGCCAAACAATTAACTCAGCTAAATGTTCAACCCAGCAGTAATTAAAATGAGTGTTTTGAATATTTACGTGAATGAGCAATATGATATACGTGTCTTTACGCGTTGATGTTGTCGACTTTCCTAGCTCTCACAAAAACTACTCGACCAAAAAGAGTTCAACGGGTTGAAGACTAAACAGTGGCCCGGCAATTATACATGTCACACGATACCAGAACGTCTACACTCAATCGTTTAGACTGAAATACTTAGACCATTCGCACGTTACATACCTGACTAGAAATGAACTGGTTTCGCAATAAGCGATGTAGCAGCTTTAAGCGGAATTCGCTGATCCATGAGAAAAAGGTAATGTCGTTCCGTCAATTACGCGCCGCATTCAACCCACGCCTTCCGTTTACAACACGCCAACTAATGAACATATGTACCTACATTTACCTTAAATTACCGCCTACGTTATTTTGTGGTGTGTACCGAAATTTCACACACGGACGTAAATTATCTTTAATTTTCGCCCACATCATTGTTATAGTAATGATGTCATTATAAAACTTTAAACCGGACATTGTGTTGTTTTTCTTTGTACGGCTTTGCATGTCTAATTTTTCCTTTGGCTCTGTCTTTAATCGGGGCACAAAGTAGTAAGTATATGTCGCTTGTGGCGCCATTGTTGAAACCGCATTTTCATACGTTAACTTCCCACAACAAGCGTTATCAATATCAACTGTCATCGACCTATAGTGTGGCATATTTATCCTCATTTATTTACCTTTATGTATATAATGTTCTTCATAATAGAATAACTAAGTTGGAAGTATATTGCCCAAAAAATTGTGTTTAATAACCCAGAAGCAATGTTCGCAGTTTTAAAGTTATGCCTGCGAAATGTTCAAATTGCAGAAACAAATATTCCTAATGTAAACAGCCGCTGTTGGCATTTATTGCTTTGAAATTGTTCCCACACTCCTAACCAAATTGAGACTCAGCGTAACTGACTCAACGAACTTCCTGCTCATAATTACTGAACGGAACAGACAATATCCAATTAAATCCTACCGTTTCTCTTCCAGAACGCCAAAGTTCAACTCTCTTCCCGAAAAATAACTAAACTCTCTTCTCGAACGCAAACACTCAACTCTCACCCCGTCAACTTGCACGCGAACTGGGAATCTCATGGGTGTCCGTTTGGGAATTTCCAGCAGAATTTCCGAAAAACAAAACTCAGCAGTGCTAAAAACAAAGGCTTGCGTCAGTGTGCAAAACAAAAGCGAACCTGTGTGAGTTTTCCGGTTCACCGTTCGTGTTTCACTCGTCCGTGAGATAGCGAACGGACACCAAAAGACGGACATATGAAACAGGAGCGGCCGTGAATCTAGCATGCCCCGAGGTCCGAACGCTGAGTCCGACCCACGTCCGGCAATCACTGGTCAATCAACGCGAATATTTATTTTCGAATCCTGAACAAAGGTACACAATCCGTATTTGGCAAATAAATGCAGTATTGTGGAGGGTTGGTAACGACCGGTTTCACAATTTACGTGTTGGTTCCCGCCCACATAGGCCTACCCCGTTTACTTTGTCGGAAAGGATCGCGTTTTCTGTGAGTCATTGGAAGAATGTAATATTATAATTGTCAAATTTCCTTCTCATATTCGCAGTAACGCTGGGTTGGCGCATTGTTTAATGTTTTATGACGCAATGAAAACATATTATAAATATACTGTGCAATCGCCGTCGGCGTTTTAAAACAGGCGCTTGGTGCGCGGTAATGCTTTTAAATTCCGTCTTTGGTATACTATTCTGAAGGTTACTTTGATGTCTGATTTGAGACTATTAATTTTGCCTACATTTATAAGATCTCGAAAAGGGAGGTTAACGGTGACAAGCTAAGTAACTCATTAGTGTCCATCCTATAGAGTGTTTTGGCCCACGAAACGTTCAATTTGTACACTGAACTCTCAAAGAGTAATCATACCCCACTGACAGCAGCACTGCTGTAACAGGCGTCGCTAATCGCAACTTCCCGGAATTGTCCTTTGATGTTCGGCACGTTCGCGTGGTTCGCACAATCAAGACCGCAAGTGGGACGAAGTAAGGTACCGTAGAACCTCGCTTTACTGTCACCTCAGTAATACGGCCACCTCGCAATTAAGCCTCTGGGCTTTGTTTCTAAGGATTTAGGCGCAATAAAAGTTACATTATTATTATCGTTATTGTCATTGTTATTGTTATTGTTATTGTTATTATCATTATTATTATTATTATTGTTATCATTATTATCATTACTATTATTGTTATTATTATAAGGTCACCCTGTGACAGTCCCATTATACATTATTTTTGCAACCGTAAATTATGGAAAATTAGTCCTGATAATATGGTCACCTCGCTATTCGAGTCACTTTTGCCCTGTCCCGAGGGTGAACTTAATAGTGAGGTTCCACTGTAATTCACCCAACTTCCTGCTCATACCCTGGCTTCAGAGGACACGCTAGGTCGCTCAAAACTAACCCGCTTTCGTGCGTTGAACCGAGATGGAACAAACAACGGAAGTTCTAAACGTGCGGTGCCAGACGCAGTGCCTACACGGGCCAGCGCTGTAATGAAGAGGTAAGTGGGGCGCAGCAACGTAGTGGTTAAACTATCTGACTAACAACTGAGGGAACCCGGGATCGAATTACCTTGCTGCATGCCGTACTAAGCTTGTGCAATTTCGTTCACTCCTCGTTGCCTCCGTTCAATAAACTGTGTACAAGAGTAGCTGACTACTACAGTGGTGGATGTCTATGTACGAGTAGTCTTCGAGCAGTACTTACAGAGTAGTTGAATGCTTCCCAGAGACGTCGCGATGTTCGAAATAGCATGCATGTCGGTGTAACGCGCTCCGTGTAATCCAGAGTGCTGGTATCGCGCTACGTGTAAGCGTGTACTTTTGTACCTGGCACAAGTATTAACAATCAACTTTGGCGTCGTGTCCAGGGGGGAGTAACTGTGTGCAATGACACATCCGCACACATCCCTCTGATCTCGAGGGCATGGACACTCTGAGGTGGATTTAACCTTCTTACAATGGGCAATAAGGCACCGACATGGCGCGTTATTGGCTATGACAGACATGAGGCGATTTCGACTCAGGAATCGGAATCTAAGGCTGATTCCTATTCCAGACATGGAATCGGAATCGGTCAGTGTGAATGTAGTGGAATTGGAATAGGAATCGTTTTTTTTGGTGGGATCTGAATCGGAATCAATTGATGGAACCGAAATCGGAAGCGCTTTGAGTGGAATCAGAATTGCTTTGAATGGAGTCGGAATTCCAACAAGGAAATAGGAAAGGTGGTGAAATGGGGCATTAACCCGAATTAGGAAGACCATGCAATATGCACGTTTTATATGCAGATCTACCATGACGTGCACCCGCGTTTAAACATACGATGAAATAAACACCATGAACGAATGATCAAAATCCCCCACTCGTTTGCTGCGCCATTGAAGGGCCTGGAACCCCCGTAATATACATCTCAGTCGCACGCCGAGCGTTTATCGTTAAGTGGACAGACGCGCGCCGTAGCGCACTTTGTCCACACGGGAAGATTTATATCTCAACGACAGTCGCTGGCGACAAGAGAACTCCGAATGAGGGACCTGGGAGCCTATAGACGCCATCCCGACATCCTTAATTAAGGGGCAATATGTTCTGGAGTACGAAATTCCGTTCCTCTTTTAGATAAAAAAAATCACTATAGAGTAAGCAAAGTTTCTGCCCTGTTACGGATTCATAACGACGCATACTTGGACGCATCTATGATAAATTAAGTACGAACGGAAATTGCACAGCAATTAATTGTAGATTGCATTTAGAAAAGGGAATGCCAAATAGCATTACGCGACGCATGTCTTATCTTTAGAATGCTGATGTAGATAACGCCGGATAGATTATGTACGCTTGTACACTGCACAATGAACCAACACACGAAATTACATCAATATTGCGACACCCACACAGTGCAGTTAGTTGGCGGTTTCAAATGTTAGAAATAAAATAACGCTGAATTCAGTTTGCACTGTTCCATAAAGAAGGAAAGAATGTAATTATTCAAAAAACACGCTTAAAGTTTTGACTGAATTACTAAACGCCGTTGCACCCATGTAGCAACTCTGAAAAGCGCATTTGGCGCTTCTGTGAAGGCTTTATTTTATCGCTGTTCAGCTATAAATGCGGTTAAAATTGTATTGCTTCAGTTTATCCATGTTGGTCGACCCACGTTCATTACAGAGTTAACGCATTGCGCCGAATTCGACTACAAGCCGAAATATGCGTTTACTTCAAACATCCATTCACCTCGGATTGAAGTCGACCACACTTTAAAATCGCGTTTTGCCTCGCAATTTACCCCGCATTCCCCTATGTCCGAACACCTGTTCCGTGAATGTAGCGCCGCGCAGCAGACACTACTCAGTCGGCAAGGTGAAGGTCTTCTAACGATGCTGGCGCCAAACAATAAAAAATAAATGTAGTTTCTAGAATTCGCTACCCCCCTTGTAGGCAGATTCCGCTCTCGACAACCAGAATAAACGATAAAATCCGAAACGGAATGTAAAATTGGCACATCTTCTAACTTGAAAATGCAAGTGTAGTTTTACAAATAGTTTAACGTATTAATTAAGCTCTACGGTAACATATAATCTTAGCTGAGCAAATATAAATTGGCCGAGAATTAAACTTTATTACGAGCGAATTAGGTAAAGTACCAAAATACTAATCGTAAATATTGCAAATATCCTTTCGCTGCTGGAAGTCTTTTTATGATACTTTGATTAGTTGGTCCAAAAATAAAATAAGCGAACTTATTACATATCCGAGGAGAATCGTTAGCGGCAAATTCATGACGATACTACAAAAAGTGTTACTGCCAAGCCTTCTATAGGCTTTCTAAATTAAAGAAAGCATACAGATGCTATCCACTTAAACATGATTAAATTGCTAACAAGTGCCGGTTCCGACGACAAGAAAATACGAGAGAATATCAAAGTTCAATTCTTATTTTAATATCTGGCGTATTCAATAGTCGGAACACAACAGAGAAACGTTACTAACTTTACGTTAGTCTGATATGTAAAATAAAATGTCGTTACCGTTTCAGATGACAGAAATTTGTTATTTCCCCGCGTTTATTGCGTTCGGCAGACGACTTTGAAGTTAAACTCCACTGGGGGTTTATAACATCACGATATAGTGTCCGTCCAGTTCAGGCGCAGTCTTTGAAGTCTTTCGCTCGTACGCTGGCAACGCGGCGTCGGAAGTCCAGTAATTCGCGCGCCTTCCGTGAATCGTGCAAATGTCGTCTGCTGCTGTGACGACGCTGAGCCGCTAGAGGCGTCTTTGACAGACACCCCTGGTGCGACGGGGCATTTTAAGCGGCTGTCGTCGTCGTCGGTGACACGTGTGTCTGTGTACGTCGTTCGCGTCCCATTATCGCCAGCGGATCGCGCCCGTCGAAACCATAGGCGAACATTTTTGTTCGACGCCCACAATGCGAACAAGAAAGTCGGCGGCGGCGAAGACGGCGGCGGTGGCGGTGGATGTCGGCGGCGCATAGACGGCGGGGCGGTAACAGCAGGGGGCGCACTCCGGGCAGTACCACAGGTAGACACGGCACAGACTCGGCGGGCCCATCGAGGCGGGACACGAAGTGCGTAAACGTGTTAGCAACTCGTCCCAGTTGGCGACGGAACAGCGATACCCGTGTATGCAAACACCCCGGCAGCGTAGACATGAATCTAATCGGACCGGACTCACAAACCGCGTGTATTTGCTCCGATTGCATACGTACGCACATACATACACACACACACGTAGGTACGTAAACGCGACATATCACGCTGGTTGCCGGTTATTTTTAAGACGCGTACATGTTTAACACCTGAAATATCAGCCGAGTGAGACGCCGTTTAACCCGCCCCCCTGCGCGAACGGCAGACTTCGGGCGCCGACAGAGTGACGAGTGACCCCCTTCAACGCCGTAATTAAGGCCGGTGACATTGCGCACCTTTCAGCGCGCCACTCCGGCCAATTATGACTCGATCTCGCCGGAGACAGTCGGTCGTCGCGAGCGAGCACTGCCGCCGGAGACGACTTGGGTCTGTCGGGGGCTGACGCCGCGCCAGCAGTCTGTAATTTGACGTGCTTTCCGCCGCCGTCGGAGCTAATCGGCGCTAGATGGCCCTGCTAATTATCCGCCCACTAAAGACACCGACAATTAAGGAACCAATGGCGAACAACCGACGCTCACGGGAGCGTGGCGAGGATCGGCGACCCGGCTGCAGATAAATGCGAGCGTCGCCAGATTATGGTTATTATTGGCCCGATGTCATTGTTAGCGCCGCATTCTCGCTGTGTATTATTCGATATCAGAACGCCGAAAGATGAATGGACGAAGCTTTCATTGAGAAGTCATGAGAATAAGGTGTGCGTACTATACGCGCACGTACCCACGGTGTCCGCAACTCACGTCAAGGCCAGCCATGATCCACGCGTGTAAATAAGTGATCTCAAACAATACACACTGAGTATTCTGCTGTTAAAGCACCGGCCAACTAAGCAAATATAAATAAATATAATCTGGACTTTCTTGTAGTGTGTTACAATACCACCGGTTTATATTTTTCTTAATTTTTATTGATCTACATAGCGTAAGTTATATTTAATTTATATGTTATTATGTCATTGTATCTATTGCCGCTATAGTCATTTGACTATTATTTTATTTACAACTATTTTAGTATTATTTATTAGTGTGTACAGTTTTTGAATGTTTCTTCTCCAGTAACGGAGTTAACAATAATAATTATAATATTTAATGCATAACTTATTACTGAACAAGTTTCAGTGATATATATATATATATATATATATATGAACCGTTATAAATGTATAAGTGATGTAAGGCCGTTGCATTCATTCGTACCGGCAGCAGCTGTTGTTAAATTCATGAACAACGGGCACGGGGGGCACGCGGGGGCTGGTGGACCTAATTCAATCACACAGATATAACCATCATTGAATAGTAATGAGCCAAAAAACGAGATCGTGTGCAGAATCGGGAACACGTCATAACAACATGGTTCAATAAACGTACAGGTCTATTGAGTTGTAGGCCTATTGTTGACGTGTCTTGATGAGCAAAGTGTTGATTTGTTTATACTGACAACGGTAATAAAAGGGACGACGTAATAGAATCAAGGAGTCTGGGAAGAAGAATTGGTAACGATGGAAGTTTGAAGTGTGTGCGCGCATGGGAACGACTGGATGTAGTAAGCGTATGCGTGTGTACATATACATAATTTTAATAATTAAATTATATTTTATATGTAATAATGTGTGTGTATATATATATATATTAAAATAATGTAAATATATTTTGTATAATATATATATATATATACACACACACACACACACACACATATATATATATATATGTGTGTGTGTGTGTGTGTATATATATATATATATTATACAAAATATATAAATATATATATATGTGTGTGTGTGTGTGTGTATATATATATATATATATTATACAAAATATATTTACATTATTTTAAATAATGTATATATATATATATATATACACACACATTATTACATATAAAATATAATTTAATTATTAAAATTATGTATATGTGCACACGCATACGCTTACTACATCCAGTCGTTCCCATGCGCGCACACACTTCAAACTTCCATCGATACCAATTCTTCTTCCCAGACTCCTTGATTCTATTACGTCGTCCCTTTTATTACCGTTGTCAGTATAAACAAATCAACACTTTGCTCATCAAGACACGTCAACAATAGGCCTACAACTCAATAGACCTGTACGTTTATTGAACCATGTTGTTATGACGTGTTCCCGATTCTGTACACGATCTCGTTTTTTGGCTCATTACTATTCAATGATAGTTATATCTGTGTGATTGAATTAGGTCCACCAGCCCCCGCGTGCCCCCGTGCCCGTTGTTCATGAATTTAACAACAGCTGCTGCCGGTACGAATGAATGCAACGGCCTTACATCACTTATACATTTATAACGGTTCAGCGCGCCGTGTTAGACGACTATAATAGTGCCCATTTAATTATAGCGGAACATTTATGGAATGTTCGGTGCCCAAAGGTTGATAACTATTTTACTAAGTTAATCATCTGCGACCACGACGTGAAGCCGGCATGTCTATGTTTTGATATCGCACGTTGTGATTGTGTCTACGGCCGCGTACGGGCTTCCGGGGCACGGCAAATGACGGCTCGCCGGCGCTGGCACGCAGAACGGCGCGACTCGTCCGTCCCGATAGTATTTATGCCGCGCAAATACTTATAGATAACGGAAAAAAGTTTGAATGGAAATCACGTTCGCAATAATTATCATTCCTATCGCAGTAAAGCCGTCACGTTTCCCAATAAATACACGTAATTATGTCCCATTTTGCAGTCGCGAATAAAAGAAACGACATTTCTGAATTGTTACGGCATTTAACATTCGGAGATGGTTACAGTAATGTAATCATCGAATAAATTGTTTGTATCACGCCCCTGGTGACCTGGCGCAGATGAGAACAGCAGAATCGTTCTCCTCACTCCCAGCTCATGTGTGATGCCGGGGCAGGACAAATCTGCAACACTGTCGCCCCCCCCCTTTGTTTAACTCCAAGTCATTGTCACGCACTGTGACACTGTCAAGCATCGTGACATTGTAAAGCATGGTGACAATGTCAGGCACGGTGACTCACACTGTGAACTGTGTAGCACCGTGACACTATCAAGTAGCGTGACAATATCAAACAAGGTGACACTTTCAGGTACGGTGACACTGCCAGGCAATGTGACTACGTCAATCACGCTGTCGTTGTCCAGCACTTGACCACTTCAAGCTCCAGATATTGTTAAGCACTGTGATACTGTCAAGCTCTATTAAGCACCGTTGCACTGTCAAGTACCGTTGCACTGTCAAGTACCGTAGCAGTGTCAAGTACCGTAGCACTGTAAGCACCGTATCACTGTCAAGCACCATGACACTGTCAAGCACCGTAGCACTGTCCAAGCACCGTAGCACTGTCAAGCACCGTGACACTGTCAAATATCGTGACACTGTCAAGCACCATGACACTGTCAAGCACCGTGACACTGTCAAGCACCGTGACACTGTCAAGTACCGTAGCACTGTTCAAGCACCGTAGCACTGTCAAGTACCGTAACATTGTCAATCACAGTGACGTGCATTGTGTATAGCTTCCCGACATTATCACTATCCGTGTCAAGGCAAACACCAAGACATAACGGAGTGGTTTACGGGAATGATTGTGACACGCTGGACCAATGCGAAACTGTCACTTTTCGACATTGCCATGCATACACTGTGAGAGTCATCAAACGGCGTGACAATGCCCACGTGTCTGGCATGGTCACCTCCTATAATATCGGCAACACCAGTAGTCCTGCGAAACTTCATCACAATTTCAAATTCACTAACACTCTTAAAATGTGTATGACATTGTTGGCTTCATTAACGTTCCTGGGCTCTCTCTCAGCGCTGGAATATTGTAGCGCACTTTCACTGGTGTTTCATCTAATCGTAATCGAGCTTGCGTATGTATATGTGTACGTAGGTACGATAACGTTGTCCTCTTAGACGCACCGAGCGTCAAACTTTCAGGAATCTACGTACGATTCGACGAGTAAGACGTAAGACCAATATATTCTCACCTTTTGTGGGGTAAATAATTTGTTTGGAACGTAAAACGTAACGTGCGCGTAATATGTAAAACAAGATTTAACAAGATTTAACAAGATTGCCATCCAGAGAATTAACTCTAGATGGCAGGTGGACAAGGAAGCCCTTTGGCTTATCGAGAGTCCAACCCTTTTATCTACATATATCCAGCCCTTCTGAGGTACGTGTAGATTTTATTTTTAAACATTCACACTTTTAGCACCCACACAATCATCAGATAATCTGTTCCATTCATTCACGGTCCTCTGTGAAAATGAGAACTTTCTTACGTCTAATCTACACTGCTCCTTTACTAATGTAACTTCATGTCCTCTAGTCTTTCTATCTTTCTTAACTGAAAAAAAACATATTTCTATCAATATTTTCATAACCATTCAATATTTTAAACACTTCTATCTGATCTCCTCTCAATCTCCTGGTCTCTAGTGTTGTTAAACCACATTCTTTTAGGCGTTTTTCATAACTAAGATCCCTCAGTTTTGATATCATTTTAGTCGCTCTCCTCTACTCTTTCTAGCATATCTACGTCCTTCTTGCGGTATGGCCTCCACGCTTGTATATAATATTCTAAATGAGGCCTAACTATTGTTTTGCACAGCGGTATTATTAGTTCTTTTTCTTCATATGCTATATTTCGCCTAATCAATCCAAGGATTTGATTTCCTTTTGAAGCTGCAATTCCACACTGCTTTGAAACTTTCATGTCAGCACTAATTGTCAGCCCTAAGTCTTTATCTTTTATAGTAGTACTTAGTACAGTTCCCCCATTGTATATTCTACATATTCGTTCCCATGTCCTGTGTGAAGGCATTTACATTTCCCAAAATTTAACAACATTTGCCATTTTTCAGACCATTTGATCAACCTGTCAAGATCATCTTGTAAATGCTGTCTATCTCCATCACTTTTAATCCTTCTAAACACTTATGTATCATCTGCAAATTTTTCAAACACCTTGCTAGCTATATCATCGTCCAAATCGTTTATATATATTAAGAATAATATAGGTCCCAGTACTGATCCATGTGGAACCCCACTCAAAACTGATTTCCAGTTTGAAACCTCCCCATCAACACTTACCCGTTGTCTTCTGTCAATCAGCCATTTTGCTATCTAGTTTATTATACCATTTCCTATGCCATGGGCCTTTAGTTTAAGCAGTAATCTTTGATGTGGCACTTTGTCGAAAGCTTTTTGAAAATCTAAGTAGATGATATCTACTGGTGATCCATCATCTACCCACTTAGTGATATCTACATAACAGTATCACTAACATCTCACTACACAGACCACTACACCGTCTCCTACACAGTCTGGGTACACAGTCTCACTACACATACTGTGATCACATATTAATTTTCTTTAATTACAAATCTCACTACAAATACTCACTGTAATATCATTCTATACTTTCTACACAGTTCTCTAACAGTCTCATAAATCAGCTATTTACACCGTAAAGTAACACACTCTCACTACCACATACTCTTACAAAGACTTCAAAATATCTAACACATCTCAATACAAATACAGTACACAGTGACATAAACCACTCACACACATCTCACCTTCAGTCCACTTCACATATCTACCACAGTCTACTACACACGACTGTACGTGAACTTCTATTCTGTCTCACTAACATACCTTGATACAGTCTCACTACACAGTCTCACTACACAGTCTCACTACACAGTCTCACTACACATACTCACTACACAGTCTCACTACACAGTCTCACTACACATACTCACTACACAGTCTCACTACACATACTCACTACACAGTCTCACTACACAGTTTCACTATACAGTCTCACTACACAGTCTCACTACACATACTCACTATACAGTCTCACTACACATACTCACAACACAGTCTCACTACACAGTCTCACTACTCATACTCACTAATAAGTCTCACTACACATATTCACTACATTGTCTCACTGTAAGTCTCTGTGTTAGGTCACTGTACAATCTCACTACACATCTCACAATTTGTCTCATACACAGTCGACTACACATACTCACTACACAGTCTCACTACACATATTCACTACACAGTCTCACTACACAGTCTCACCACACAGTCTCACTACACATACTCACTATATAGTCTCACTACACAGTCTCACTACACAGTCTCACTACACATACTCACTACACATACTCACTACACAGTCTCACTACACATATTCACTACACAGTCTCATTATACAGTCTCACCACACAGTCTCACTATACAGTCTCACTACACAGTCTCACTACACATACTCACTACACAGTCTCACTACACATACTCACTACACATACTCACTACACAGTCTCACTACACATATTCACTACACAGTCTCACTATACAGTCTCACTACACATACTCACAACACAGTCTCACTACACAGTCTCACTACACATACTCACTACACAGTCTCACTACACATATTCACTACACAGTCTCACTACACAGTATTACCACACAGTCTCACTACACATACTCACTATACAGTCTCACTACACATACTCACAACACAGTCTCACTACACAGTCTCACTACACATACTCACTACACAGTCTCACTACACATATTCACTACACAGTCTCACTATACAATCTCACCACACAGTCTCACTATACAGTGTCACTACACAGTCTCACTACACATACTCACTACACAGTCTCACTACACATACTCACTACACATACTCACTACACAGTCGCACTACACATATTCACTACACAGTCTCACTATACAGTCTCACTACACAGTCTCACCACACAGTCTCACTACACAGTCTCACTACACAGTACTCACTACACATACTCACTACACAGTCTCACTACACATATTCACTACACAGTCTCACTATACAGTCTCACCACACAGTCTCACTATACAGTCTCACTACACAGTCTCACTACACATACTCACTACACAGTCTCACTACACATACTCACTACACATACTCACTACACAGTCTCACTACACATATTCACTACACAGTCTCACTATACAGTCTCACACACAGTCTCACTATACAGTCTCACTATACAGTCTCACCACACAGTCTCACTACACAGTCTCACTACACATACTCACTACACATATTCACTACACAGTCTCACTATACAGTCTCACCACACAGTCTCACTATACAGTCTCACGACACAGTCTCACTACACATACTCACTACACAGTCTCACAACACATATTCACTACACAGTCTCACTATACAGTCTCACCACACAGTCTCACTATACAGTCTCACTACACAGTCTCACTACACATACTCACTACACAGTCTCACTACACATACTCACTACACATACTCACTACACAGTCTCACTACACATATTCACTACACAGTCTCACTATACAGTCTCACCACACAGTCTCACTACAGAGTCTCACTACACATAGTCACTCTGTTTCACTACACAGACTCATTACACAGTCGCACCTGAGGACGTAGCTTAATCCTTTTACTGGCCACATACTTCTAGACCACCAGATCCTCAGTGCACACGAGATAACGATGAACACATAAAAACGTCTATAAAGATGTATTACGAACTTCAAAAGCCGATAATCATCTCTACCCATCGACGACGAGGCAATCAACGGGCGGCCAGATGCTCCTGAAAATACATCAAAGAGGCTGGGTGATCCCGCCAGCTTGAATGAAACCGAGAAACCACAAACCTATTATCAAACGGCTAGAGGTCACAGCCATATGTAAAGCTGACCGAGCCTCAATTGTCCAAGTGGAGGCTGCGGAAACAGTTCAAGGGTACAGGGATGCTACTCTTGTCCGTCGGTACAAGCGGAAGGGGAAACAAGAAACCTGTGATGTATTTGTCGGCGATCACCTTCCTCTGGTTTGCTGGAAAAAAATCGTAATCTGGACAGCCTTCTAATACACTTTAATCAGGATTTGCTGGCAGTGATTCCATGCGGCTCCACGAAAGGACGTGACCAATCTTTTTACAGCCGATAAGTTTAAAGAAGTATTTATTTGGACTTATATACACCATCTTTATTGACCAGATTAAGTAATTTCATATAGCCTCATGTGGTGATCCGTGGAAGAGAATGCAGAACAATCGTTATCTGCAGAAAATATACATCATGGTTCGGTAATGCCATGTCGGCTTACTCGCGTGTCCTTAGAGACGGCAAGTCATGCAAGGCTGCACGGTGGCGCCAACTCTCTTTAGCATGATGTTTTCCGCTATGTTAACTGACGCCTTTGTAGATGATGCCGCTGGCATCGAAATCAGATATTGCGCAGACGGCAGGCTGTTTAATCTTAGACGTCTTCAGGCCAATACAACGGCTCAGGTAAACGCGTGGCCGGATAACAGACAGACAAGCAGCGAAGCATGGACATTTCACTTCGAGGTGCAACAATAGTGGTTTTGCAATAAGCGCAAAGAAGACAGAGGCGACGTACCAGTATGTTCTAGGAAAGCCTTAACTCCAGCCCAGTATATGTTAAAAACCTGATAATGTACCTGTATTATGGAAGCACCTTTCGCTTCAGAGTTTTTAAAATTGACGACGAGATACATGCAAGGATTATCAAAGCAACCGTGGCCTTTGTGAGACTTCGTGTACCAGTACGAGATCGTGGAAGAGTAAACATGTCGATAAAACTGAAAGTTTACAGAGCAGTTGTTATAGCAACACACTATTACGCAAGCGAGACCTGGACAGTGTATACCAGGCTTTACCCCACATATTACACGCGTGTGTGATAACGCTATAATTTGACCATCTATGATTCTGTCCACCAAGAAGACCGATGAGATCTGACGTCGACAACACACCGAGCTTGCCGCCGACCTCACACTGACATGCGACGACAGCCGACGCAGTTTTTAAATTAACGACTGTGTAATGACATTCGCACGAACTACGCAACGACCTCCCGATTGTTGCATAGATCGCACAGATTCTAATGCTTTTGTATCCGTTATCCAAGTTGACAACATGGAGAGGTGAAGAAAACAGTGCCTGTTTACTAATGAACAACTTGTAAAACATGCAGGCGTCGCAGACAATATGGTTGATTGTTCGGCAATTGTTAGATCCATGTCAACAGAACGGGCTTCTTGTCTGTGTCTTTCAGAGGTATCTGCATTCTGTAACAAATTGGTGGTTGGAACTTCCGGCATGTATACAAAAGGGTCGTCTCTTTTTGTGTACGCCTTGTCTCGAGTACCGGGTGCTCCACGTGACAGCAACGTGATGTGTTACTTAGCCGTATGGTGCGGTCGGCTCCCCTATCGGACGAACCAGCCGACAGGCAACGACATATCCGGCGACACGACGGGATGCGCCGACGGGTTTTCAACACGTTGAAATGGAAAACCCAGGCGACTGCTACTGTAAGATTAAGTCGCGTCTCGAAAATATGGAGGCATTCTGCACTACGCGGTACACGACTAAATGAATATCGTAAAGAGGAGCGTGAACGAGAACAGTCAAGCACGCACACGCATATGGACGGACACACGTACGCAAACACGCACGCACGCTTCACGATTCACGAACGCGCACGCACACGTACACCTGCAAAACCCCTCCCACACTTATATACATACAAGCACTCACGCACACCCACACACACGAACACACACTGACAAGCACACAAGCACACATACACGCGCACAGTACGCACACGCATACACCAAACCCTCATCTACATACACTGCAGGCAAAGGCACACGCATACTCAAACAAACAAACAAACAAACAAACAAAAGCACACACACACACACACGTGTGCAAACGCACACACACCATACACACACATACGCACACACAAACACACACACACACACACACACACACACACACACACACACACACACACACACACACACACACACACACACACACACACACACACACACAAATACGCACTCACGCAGAAGCAAACACACAAACAAACAAACACGCAAACACACACGCGCACACGCACGCACGCACACACACGCAAACGTGCACACACACACACACACACACACACACACACACGCAAATAAACAAACACAAATTTTGGAAGGTATTCGTACCTGAGCAATACTTCAACCTTTGGTAGCACTTCTGCGCTGCAGGATCCTTAGAGTGATGCCATCGTCTGACAGCTCCTGGTTACGTCATTCCTCCGCGAACGATCGCTTGTCGCCCCGTGTGCAGCCACGTGTGACGACGCGTGCCGGTCGTTCAGGCGTGACGCAAAGAACATGAAAGAAAGCCACGCCCACATACTTCCAGGTAACTCGTAGCTTCACTTTGCGGCTTCCAGTTGTTATTGTACTAGCACCTCACAATAGTTGTTGTTTCGTCGTATCTCAGCGAATATGTCGCCAGACTTCTTCAGTTTATCTGCGCGCTGCAACGTTAGCTCCAAAAGTTGTCGAATATATTCCGTTTGAAGTTGGCCACGATGTAGAAGTGTCGTGTTCGGTCGGCGACAACTACCCCATGCATACCGCCGCTCACAGAAAGAAGTGCTATCCAACTGCGAGTTGGTGAATCGGCGGCAATCTTGCGAGTGCTTATTCGCAAAAAACATGACGTTGTGTGGTAGATGGAGTGTCGTATGTCGAATTTAATTACGCAACTCAGTGTGTCGTAATTTCGTCGGTGTTGACAGTGACTGCGTGTGGCTAATTACAGCCTACTCCCCGCATGGACGAAATAAACGACCGTACAGCTCTATTTGTCCGACAGGATATCTTTGTTTGCTGCTGAATACCGCGAATTTGTGTGGATACAGCGACTTATGGGAAAGAAATATGCATGGAAAGGTCGAGAACGAGAGGAGAGAACGAGAGGGACAAACACAGTAGAAAGAGTTTCGAAGCTCGGATTGGCTTTTCTTACAGGAGTCTGCTAGAACTACGTGCTATGCTGAAGAAATAATAATATATAATTGTATATATATATATTTATATATATACATATATATATATATATATGTATATATATATATATATATATATATATTGTGTGTATGCATATATAAAGAAATAGAAAAGCTAAAAAGAGTACAATGAAAAGTAGCCAAGCCGATTCCCAAAGTGCCAGGTCTTAGTTATAGAAGTTAATAAAATACTGAAAGGTTATGAAGATTATGGATAAAGGTTTTTTTCAAAACAAAAGAAGGCAATTGAGGCTGAAGGCAAAAAGCAGCATTATAGTTAGGTTGGATATAAGAAGGTACTCATTTTCACAGAGGTCAATACATGACTGAAACAAAATATTTGATGATTGTTATTTCTAAAAGTGTGAACTAATTTTGATCACAAAATGTATTGACATACGATCCGATGTGGAACAGTGTTGGATTCTCGATAAACCAAAGGATTCCTAGTCCACTTATTATTAGGAGCTTTTAGCTTTTGATGGCAATCTTGTTAAATATGTTGTTAAATACAGATATACCGAGTGTACGTAGTGTGAATGTTACTTAAAGACCAGACGACAGTTGCATTATCAAAAAAATACAAAAGACGGCACTACTAGTTATTATAAGTATCTGCTTAGCCTATGTATAACTGAGTTATATATATACAGTTATATATATACTGTATATATATATATACAGTATATATATAACTGAGTTATTTTGGCCACATCAAAAGACACAATTCCTTAGAGAAAACAATCCTAGAAGGCAAAGTGGAGGGAAAGAGAGGAAGGGGAAGACCAAGGAGAAGATGGGAGCAGGACATCGGCGACTGGTTGGAAGACGACATCGTGAGAGTTGGAAGACGAACGGTAGACAGAGCAGCATATCGTGGGATCATCCGAGCAGCCACGTCTCGCAGAGATATGCTGAATTGAAGAAAAAGATGTGGCCAAAATAACTCAGTTATATATATATATATATGTTTGTATATATATATATATATATATATATATATTGTTAGATCTATAGTCAGCCATTCTATTTGGATATATTAACTACCTCGTGACTGATTTAAGGGCAGTTTTGTCGTCATATTTAGAGGAACATGGACTTATGAATCAAGCCTTATTTTTAAGAATACATGTCCGCAGAATTTAAAACTATGGCATATGTTAAATAGTTATCACGATTTAGTCTACGTCATACTCTCGCTAGGCGGCTGGCGCCGCTCGCCCGTCCGAGTTCAACTCAACAAATGGTGGCGCCACATTACGGACAATGGAAAATCACATAGGCTAGATGATTGAGGGTTTACTACGCTGCCAGATAGCAAGATCTCATAGAGTGATGTAATACCGGCGTGTACACGTTAAAACAGCTAACTGCATCCCACTAGTTAAGTCAATATACCACAGAGACTATTTGCCTCTTTTTAAATCCCTGCATTTCAACCTTCTTCTAATTAGCCTGGATTCTTGGCGCCCTCTGGCGAATGCAGTATCATTAGTACACAACCAGTTTTAACACTTGCGAAACAGAAAAAGAAACAGACAAAATGCATTTACCTATCTGTACAATAATCAGCATTCATTATTGAAATGTACACACAATGAAAGGCAACAAATTGGAAAATCGTGTTAAAGAAAGAGAAATTAATTTAAATAATTCAACTAAAAGCGTTGAGCGTGCTGTTGGAACAATTTTGTTACGCTATGTGTGTATGCGTGTGCGCGCGCGTGTATGTTTATGTGTGTTTGTGTGTTTATGTGTGTTTGCATGTGCTTGTGGCCTCTGTCTATGTGTGTGTGTTTGTGTGTGTGTGTGTGTGTGTGTGTGTGTGTGTGTGTGTGTGTGTGTGTGTGTGTGTGTGTGTGTGTGTGTGTGTGTGTGTGTGTGTGTGTGTGTGTAATACTGGCAAGAACTAAACCTGCGATGTGTTGACAGTGTTGTTATGTGTTGTTCGAGTCAGAGGCCAACTGCGCGTGCCGGATTCCACGGACGGCTCCTGCACTGAACGTCTTATTCGCTCCGCTCGTCGCACCCTCAGGGAGCAACAGTCACAACTCATGCTTAGGTCAAGCCGACCTCAGTTCTTTAGAATTCCAGGTAAAGTCGTGTACAGGATAGGTCACCACGAGGTGACCTGTGACTGAGAGCTGAAGTGACCTGAGGTTGAGGTGACCTGCGGCTGAGTTGAAATGGGACCTAGGCGACACGGGGCTGTCTTTTGACGCTATTGACCATTCGATATTATTAAACAAGATAAGAAATTATGGCATAGATGGCAAGACTCTTCTTTTATTCGAAAGCTATTGAAGCAACCGGAAACAGTATGCCGAATGTGAAGATTCTACACTGATACTTGACCTATAAAAGTAGGTGTGCCACAAGGGTCCATCCTTGGACCACTGTTATTTGCTATATAAATGACTTTTCACAAGCAAGCAAAATTGATAATATAAATATTGAGAGAGTGGAAGAATTTAACTTCTTAGGTTTCACTCAAGATACTAACTTAATTTGGAAAAAACACAATGAAAAAATATCAAATAAGTGTTCCAAAACTATAGGAATATTAAATAGATTAAAACATGTGTTACCATTAGAAATACACTTAATTTATATAATGCACTGCTATTATCTCATATTAATTATTGTATTATGACATGGGGATACAAAGGACACATATCAATGAAAATTCACAAGAAACGGTGCGAATTATAACATTAAGTAAATACAATTCACTTACATAACCGTTTTTTAAAACAACTCAGCATACTAAAAGTAGAAGACTTGCTAAATTTACAAGAACTACAATTTTATTACAAATACAAATATCAAAATTTACCCGTTTACTTATTAAATTGGCAGATAACCCAAAATACTAGCACTCCCAAATATGACACTCTAAGAGCAACTGAACTACACACCTTCAGAACTAAACATGAATTTGCAAAATAAGTGTCTTAAATATAACTTACCACATGTTATAAATAATATCCCTGATTTTGTGAAAGACAAGATAGTGACCCATTTTTGAGAGGATTCTCAAGTTATGCCCTAAACCACATTCTACAAAATTACAACGTCACGTGCAATATAGTACAGCGGCAAATGGACATGATTGTGCACTTTTTGACAAAAGCATGACAACTGGCATACATGTATATTATGATATATAGCCGCCATCTTGATTTGTTAAATCGCCGCCACGGAAATCCATTATCCAGATATCTCAGCTTTTAAGCAGCATAAAAACATGTTCTTGGTGTTTAACCCAACATTTCCACGGTCACGGAATCCATTTATGTCAAATGTAGTATCCAAGGATGATGGCCATATTGAAATTCAAGATGGCCGCCACGGAAATCCATTATCAAGACATGTCAGCTTCAAAGCAACATAAAAACATGTTCTTTGTCTAAACCAACATTTTCAGGGAGGGTCAATGAATCCATTCTGCCATATGCTATATCCTCAGATGACAGCCATATTGAAATTCAAGATGGCTGCCATGTCTATGCGTTTTACGAACATGATTTTAGCGCCTCTTGATGTTGAGGAATCCATAGGTGGTTCAAATATGAATACGTATATATTCACGAGTATGTCAATTCTTGTTGGCAGTTGTTTCTGAGCTATATTCTGAACAATAAGATAAATAGCAATGCATATACTGGCGAAGAGAAACATGTCATTGGTTAAGAATGGACAACACTAATGGTTACATTTCAAGTTCACGTCAGCAATATGGAAAACTTACTCAACATCGTGTTAACAACACGTCTTGAGGTTTACTGGCAACTTACGAATGGATACTTTGTGTACAAAAACCACAACATGTTTTCTCAGCAGTAACACTAGGCCGGTGTCACGATCAAGTCTATCGCCCACAAAGAGTGACGGTTGTGCTGTGAGTTTAATAGAAATCCACAATCCTGGGAGAGGTGGATGGTGACATGCAGGGCCAGATATATCACAGGTATCTAGTTAGAGTTCAAGATAGTGTTCAAACTGCCAATTAGAAACTCAACAAAGCATAAATATGCTACACTCTGGCATACAATACTTTTGCTAAATAAATATCATCTTTACTCTCAACATTTAAACATTTGTGTAATCCAACAAACGCTGAAATTCGCGCATATATGCAGACACCAAGTACAAATTTAGTCATGAACAAAACTATGTAATGCAAACGGAATACACTGTTAAGGGCACATGGAAATATAGTACAGCAGATATGCGGACGAAACGACAGAAAAACGCCAATTATGACAAGGATCACAATCAGACTGACGTACCAAACACAGTACTTCCCATCATTGCAGTTTGCTCCATACCTCGACACAAATGTGTTGGATAATGATGCTATCCAGGCGTAGATGGACAGTTGATGATGATGCCCAGCAATAATGTATCATATACATTACATCCCAGTTGGCAACTGTCAGAAATGCGTATATTGTATGTAGTAGGTATTGTGCTGACATCCTCAAGCAACCAACAAGAGAACGCAGAATACGTAGCGGAATTACTCAGAGGTTGTTTCAATATTTGCTACACTGTACAAGATCATTCGCTTCCGGTGGATAGGTAATCACCAGCACACAAGATCAGATAGTTATGACCACAGTCCATAAAGCTACCAACGACCTGCAGTATATCTTCAGACGTGAACACAAGAGGAGGCGGAAATTGGCAGCATATTAATCTATGTAGCACAATGTGTTCACCAAGGATTTCCCAAAGTGGATATCCAGCAGTGTATACAGATGTAGTTATTCTGCATGGCCGTAAGGCAATTCCTTGCTATTGAAATAAATGAACGTTTTGCCGTTGAAACCCACTTTTGTCCCATAGCAACCCATGCCATTGCCAACAACCTGTGAAATCGGAACCTTTAATGCTATGCTATGTGCTGAGTTGGTGTGACATAGTCTACAGTTTCCTTGGTCGAAGGAAGAAGTCGGCAAGATTAGCATGGGCTCCATTCCCCGCTGTTATAGATGTCTTCCTCGCCCTGTCATCACAATCGTAAGAAGTCGACTCACGTACACTAAATGAGATAGACAAGTTCATCACCGTAACGTACATTAAGCTTTTACACTTAGCAGGGTTGATGAGGCAAGGAAACAGCTGTTTCCCCTCGAATCTGGTACGACTTGGAATACCCCACCAACAAAACATGCATTGCACCAACACGTGATAAGGCTATTCATCAAATTGGTTATGTAATGTCACAAGCTCTTGTTCCAAATCTCCATCTGCCTGGTCTTGGACACTGTGGTTGGAGTGCAACTGATTCAGTATTGAAACCATGGTGGACTTGATCTCCCAGATGCACCGATGCATCACCATGACCTCGTGCATTGTGGATGCAAATCTAAGTGTAGTCCAATATTATTTTTCATGACTACAGGGTATGTATGTTGTGAGGCATATTATGGTTGAGAATATACCAGAGCTGAGTAAAATTTGGCAACAGCCTGAAAGGTTATAATCGTGAAGACACGTTTTCATGTTGTACTTAAGCTGAATTAAAACAAAATGTATGATTTTGGATGTCGGCCATCTTGAATTTCAATATATCTGTCACCTGAGGATACAAGTCATGTGGAAGAAATGGATTAATTAACCCTGAATATGTTGATATAGACACCGATATCATGTTTCTATTTTGTGTAGAAGCTGAGGTATTTGGCCATATGATTTCCATAGCAGCCATTTTGTTTTTTTCAATATGGCCGTCATCTGGGAAAATACAAGTGGCGCGACTGGATTCCTTGATCTTGAAACATATGAACCACCTATGGATTCGTTATATGGAGTCCTCAATATCAAGAGACACTAAAATTATGTTCGCAAAACGCCTATGCATGGCAGTTATCTAGAATTTCAATATGGCCATCATCCTTGGATATTGCACAAAACAGAAATAAATTCCGTGAACCTGGAAATGTTCGTTTAGACACCAAGATCATATTTCTATGTTGTTTAGAAGCTGATATACTTGCCTAATTCATTTCCGTGGCGGCCTTTTATAAAAATCAAGATGGCGGCTTGTCGATAGCAATAGTGAGGCAGCTTAGCGCCAAATTTTTATATTATCAGGACATGCTGGACAAAAGCACCACATTTTTTCCTGACAATCTATGTGCCATACCTTTTCATAATTTTATTGGAACCAAGTCATGTGACCTTTCGGGAACCTGTTTCAGCTATTTAAACATTTTTTTAAAGAAAACATTGAAACATTTTATTTTTCAATTACATGCTCCGATTGTCGTGTAATTCGGGATCTATACATACTTTTGCTCGTTAATCACGAATCTTCTATCGGCTTTCCACTCAGAGCCATATTTGGGTCACCAGAGGTCAATTTTTTTTTCTTCCCATTTTAGCCTGTTCGCCACCGGATGCACGATGGTTTTAACTGATATGTAGTACTTAGAACTGGCTGACTTGCAAAAGAACTAATCCAGATAACATTGCTAATGTTTGGTAATTTGCTGAAATATAATCATCTATACAGGGATTCCAGTGATTACTTTAGATGCACCACTGTATGCACTGGCCAAGTTTGCCCAGTGGAACTGGCCTCAGACACATGGCGAGGACAAAAGTGTAAGCATGTTCGGTGGTCTCCATATTGAAATGGCAATGTGAAAAACATTCGGGGACTACTTGAAGGCTGCTGGGTGGAAAACTGCACTGACCAAAGCAGGAATCGCCTCCTGTGGAACAGCTGACTCCTTACTCAAGGCATCACACGTCACCAGGACTAGACATGCCCACAAAGTGAGTGCTCTGATCCTGGCGAAACTCCAGCACGATGCCTTCACAAACACTATGACTGAAGGACTACATGACGAGAGCGCCAAAGAAACGTGGAGACTAGATATGATCAGCAAGAGCCCAACATTTCAGTATTGGGATACCACCCTCAAGATGGAAATACTTAGTCTGATTTTCGTGCGGGCAAACCCAGAACGAACGAGACTTCCCCTTGTATGTGGAATCACTGAAGGCTTTGGTGGGTTGGTTCTTTTCCCTTGATCAACTATGACAGGTGGATTCCCGTACACATACAAGACATGGAGAGCCTACCTCCAGCCATCCAAGACGAATTCAAAGACAAAGACCACTGGGTTGTTTCGAAGACACTTAGGCGATTCTCATCCATATCAATCGACCAGGCTCATGAACAAAATAATGACCTGGTGAAGGGTACAGGGGGTGCAGTGGGACTGACAGAGAATCCTTCAGCTTTCAAGAAGTGGATGATAGATGGACCTGAGCAAGCACGACTTCTTCAAGAGTTTGAGGAGGAGTTTACCTCAGAAGAAGAAAATTAAAAACCACCATGAGGAGGGACTGTCAACACAGAAGACATTCAAAGAGTAAACATTTGGTCTTGTTCAGGCTATCTCGGAGATGAGCAATCCTTTCCTAGATACCAGCTCTGAAATGTTAACAATGGCCACTCGGAATGTCCTCGACGAGTCTGTTGTGAAAACAGTCCGTACCGTGGAAACAGTGGGCAGGAAGCAATACAACGCTTACCGTCAATCAGTGCTAACTGACTGCAAACGCTCGATCTATTCATGAGCCTATCAAGAAAAACTCACTGTCTCTGTTTAGTTGTCCAACACTCAAGGCAAATACCAAGCAGGCAGGGCAGATCTCACTGCTGAAGGATGATGTGTCACTCTTTTCCAGATTATGTATAGTCATGCAGAATAGGGATGAAGACATGGCAACCTTCTTCAAGCATGGCAATCACCCATACCCCCTATCTCTCTCTGACAGAGGTTAACTACGACAAGGGAAGAAGTCGGATTTGCTAAGCGTTCTGACCCAAGAGACACATGAGCCACATACAGAACCTCCTAGATCATTCGGTGTGAAAATTCGTGATGGTGCTGCTGTTGTGTACCTCCTGCCAAGCATTAACATCGCCACATTTGATTAATATACCAGTCGCGTATTTCTTCCACACATCATGCAGCAGTTGGAGCCCTCTACAAGAGTTGACGTGGTCTGGGACACGTATGTATCCAGCAGCATCAAAGAGTCAACCAGTGAGAAACGTGGCAAATGAATCAGAAGGAGGTTGCTGGTCAAAATATTAAGGTTCCAGGGAACTGGGCAGATTTCCTATGTGACACCATCAATAAGCAAGAACTCTGCATTCCTTTCCAGCAAGGTTGTGTCTGCCGAATGCAACGAAGACAAACAGATCTTCATTACATCTGGCAGCACAGTTGTCAGCAGAGGCACCAGCCACTGCATGTCGAAGTGTGACCACGAGGAAACGGATACAAGAATACTTATCCAATTGCAAGATGCCATGTAGAGTGGTTCTAACATCTGCTTGGTGCACACTGTGGACACTGATGTAGTCGTAATCCTCATCGACAAATTCCACGCCATCGTCACCAAATATCCACTTGCAGACATCATATGGGTTGCTTTTGGCACTGGGAAGAACTTCATGTACCTACATATCAATGCCATCTGCCATGGACTGGGCAAAGATACATTCACAGCCATTCCACAGTTTCACAGGGTGTGATACAGCGTCAGCATTCCATAGAAAGGGGAAGAAGTCAACATGGGAAGCCTGGAATTTCTACTTTGAGGTTACCCGGGCATCCAAGTACATGGCAGGAAACCCATACACCCAATTGACAGTGGACTCCAAACACTTCTAATCACTGGAGCGATTCACAGTCGTTATCTATGACAAGACAAGCACTCTGGAATTTGCGAATGAGGTACGGAGAGAGTTGTTCTGAAAGAAGAACAAAACGATGGAGAACATTCCACCTACTCAGGAGGCTTTGCTACAACATTCGAGGCGCGTTGCCTACCAAGCTGGAATCTGGACGACATATGAAATGATCAAACAGCAAACTTGTACTCCAGAAGGGATGGACATTCGAAACAGAGAGCAAGACCTGGCTTCCTGTGCGGAGCACACTACCGAAGGCCTCTAAAGCGTGCAGTCAACTGCTGAAGTGTGGGTGCAAAAACGTGAGTGGCTGTGGCGCAAGGTGTTCGAGCAAGATGTCACACTGGAAATGCACTGAGCTTTGCAACTGCCAAATGCGACACATAACCGAACTCGCAAAACGTTGGCCTGACAAAACAAGCTATTCTTACTAATTGTTTAAGCAAGATCATTGAAAATATTTTGCTGACGTGGTGGAAGGCACTGAAAAAGAGAAGAATGAGGGTTAGTCGACCGAAAACACAATTCATGGACTTCATGTTCGAACGGAATAAGGAGATAGACAGACCAACTGTAAAGATACTGGGAGGCGAGCTGGAAAAAGTGACACACTTCAAATATCTAGGGTCAGCCGTGGAAGAGACAGGAGGCATGGAAACGGAGATCAAATAGAGAGTGAGTGCAGCTTGGAGAAATTGGAAGAAATGCAGTGGAGTGTTGTGCGACAGGAGGATGCCAGTGAAGTTGAAGGGGAAGATCTATAAAACAGTAGTCAGGCCAGCAATGATGTACGGGGCTGAGATCTGGGCAACAACGAAAGGACAAAAAGCAAGGATAGAGACGAATGAGATGAGGATGCTGAGGTGGATGTGTGGAGTAACAAAGAAAGATAAGATCCGAAACGAATATATTAGAGGAGCAACGAGAGTGACACAAGCATCCAAATAGATATCAGAGAAACTACTGAAATGGTATGGGCATGTGATGAGAAGGGAAGAGGAACACATAGTGAGAAGAGTGCTGAATGCAGAGATACCAGGAAGAAGAAGGAGAGGACGACCGAAGACCAGATGGAAAGACACATGCAGAAGAGACATGGAAATCGTGGGTCTGAGTGCAGATGTGGTGATGGACAGGGCGACATGGAGAAAGAAAATTACCAGCCATACCGACGACTCCAGATGACGGGAAAAGTCAGAGAAGAAGAAGATTGAAAATAGTTTGCTATCCCATTACGTTGTGGTAAATTCAATAATAAAGATTTTTAACGAGCCAAACGGAAATTGAAGACTATGAATTAACAAAATGTTAGAAACAAAGTAGGATCCTTTGTCTGGAATGTCCCTCAAACTTGCAAAGCTACATCAGCTTGTTTGAGCGAGCTTTACTAGCTCAAACAAGCTGAAAATTAAGCAATGTGACCTTTCATTGACCTCTGGTGACCCCAATATGGCTCGGAATTGAAAGCCAATAGTAGGTTTGTGTTGACCTTGCCAAAGTATAACTACATGCCAAATTACATGAAAATCAGAGCATTTAACTGAAAAAAATGAATTTTTCAATGTTTTCTTCTACCATTTTTTTCTAAATGGCTGAAACAGGCTCCAGCAAGGTCATGTGACTTGGTTCCAATAAATTTATCAAAAGTCATGGCACACAGATTGTCCGGAAAAAATGTGGTGCTTTTGTCCGGCATGTCCACATCATGTTGCTTAGCTGCTTCACTACAATGTGTACCTAGCTTTATATGATTCTACATATCATAAACTACATATGTGCCAATTTTCATGCTTTTGTCAAAAAGTGTACAATTCGTCAAATTTCTGGCTCTTAGCCGCTGTACTAATATACTAAATTGCTACATATGCCAACTAAATTAATAAATTATAAGTGAGAAACACTGTTAATAAAAAATGCAACTTCTAAATCTGTATAGTCCCATAATTGCGTACATGCGTATACGCGAACTCAACACATTACAAAGCACATTACAACAACAAAACCAAAACTCACTCATGTTTGACATAATCATTATTTTGTGTTACATAAAACTTAGGATTAGATACATTAAGAATATATTTCATTTTTGTGATAGCGATCAGTTTTGATCTTAATACGAGTCTCGCATCCCACAGCAACTGTTTTTCTTTCCTTTTGTTGCAAAATGTATACTGCATTCTGTTGATTACATATTTTCAGTTGTATTGTATATTTCACATTTCAATATTACTGCATGTGCCGGTATGTGTGTATATGTATGTTGTATATGTGTGTGTGTGTGTGTGTGTGTGCGTGTGTGTGTGCGTGCGTGTGTGTGTGTGTGTGTGTGTGTGTGTGTGTGTGTGTGTGTGTGTGTGTGTGTGTGTGTGTGTGTGTGTGTGTGTGTGTGTGTGTGTGTGTATACATAATTTGTATTTTTAATGCTGTTGGAAAAATAAAACTTTTACCCTTTATCCTTTCTAATTTCCAATTATGGAAGCCATCTGGATACGAAAATCATCAAAGGTAATGTATGGAGACGACGGGAAATACGGAATTAGCCATGCGTGGGATATCCGCTGGAACAACGTGCGCGCACCAACTTGACTTCTTTGGTGTAGATCCGCTTAGTGATGTCTCAGTCCTCTCGATGGCACCAAATCTGCCCAGGGATGGCTGCCATTCAAACAGATGATACACGTTTTATATTGGATCTCACCGACCTCTTGTAGATCATTGCCTATTAGCTTAGATTCAAATAGGGCAGGGATGGGCAACCTGCTGCCCGCGGGCCATCTAAGGCCCGCGAAGCTGTTTTATGCGGTCCGCGGACTATACGCGAGATTGCGTACAATGGGACATACCGTGAGGTTCATCGTGCAACCAAACGCACATGCCGGCGGAACAGTTTCGTAAACTGATTACATACGCCAAGCTCACTTGGACGTGGAGCACTTGGTCAAAATGTCATTTGCATGACGACAACGGGGATCTTGAATAAGGTGTATTTTCAACAGGAATTTTTTCAGAATTAGCCATTGATGTTTTATAATCACAATAACTCTAAAATGTTCACCTTTGACGCATATGAGCAAGAATGCAGATCGGGTTAGTGACAAATGTGTGGCCCGTTCACCTAGACCTAGTAACTTATTTGGCCCTCCGGTCAAAAAGGTTGCCGGCCCCTGAAGTAGGGTGACATATTCATTGCAGCGTGGCTGAAAGCTTCCCCAAGAAGTCGAGATGGTGTTCGATTGAACAGGTCTGCCAAGGAGTAATGTATAAAGCGCTTTGAGCAGTCACTAGGACTGAATACTGCGCTTTATAAGAACTTACCTTTACTTTTGTACATTTTAGAAGGACAAGCCGTTTTCCTGCAGCCTCGGACATCTTTTGTATAACATTAGTCTTTCCGAATAGAGACGCCTACGAGAATCAGCTATTCAACTACATAAAATGGTCGCGTTCGAATCTGCAGAAAATATTCTATGAAGTGAGCATGCTATATTTTTTCCAAAGTTGTCTAGCCTTAAAGTTGTCTAGCTTAAATCACACTTTATGTGAGAAGACATCTACGTTATTTTGTTACGCTACATTTGATAACACCGTATTTATTCCAAACGAGCTTATTACATTTCTAAGGATGCATACCGCGCTATATCAGAACTTACTATTCACCTATACCTGTTTTGTATTCCAGAATAAATGTGTTACATTTCGTTGTGATTACTATAATGAAATTGGGACTAAATATCGCGTAGATAGAAAATATGAATGATCTTTGACATAACATTATAATCCACTATTTCATGTTACACGTCGATTTTTCGGAAGTAAATGTCTTCATTTTATAGTAAAAAAACGAAATTTAACGCATCTTGAAATACGAAACGTTTCCTTCATTTATTTATAAAAGAACAACGACTAAACACGTTACGGTATCGTAAATGATGTTATGAAGAGCACCAGTCGTTTCTCAGTCGCAAATGTCTTCACACGGAAGTATGGACAACAGGTAAAATCGAGTAACACGTCTGGATTATCACGCAACTGCATTGATCCTTAGGTTAACTGCTGCACGAGCAGTATCATTTGACAACGTTCTTAAGGATAGTAGGCACCAATTAGTCTCGAATGACAGGATGCGTTCGCCACGGAGATGGCTGTAATTCCGATTTATGACTTCCTTCAATGGCCTCGCGTTGGAACAATTTCTCTTAGAGAGAGGGAGAGGGAGAGAGAGAGAGAGAGAGAGAGAGAGAGAGAGAGAGAGAGAGAGAGAGAGAGAGAGAGAGAGAGAGAGAGAGAGAGAGGGAGAGAGAGAGGCAAACACGTGTACTGGATACATCAACTCAGGCGCCACTTACAAATTTAGTTGATTTACATTTTACGTTTCTCTCGTACGAAAAAAACGTGGAACCGGAAATCTGGACCTTCGAGTTCAGTGCTGGTGTCGGCGTATACGCGCTTATTTGAGATAGTTAGTTGAATCTATGGCGACGATGTGACGTGGCATGGAGCACACGGACGCCATTTTCTTTTGACAAATTTCGCATAAGAATGTTGCGGAAAACTAAACGTAAACTATTTTAAATCGTCGCCCTGAAAACTAGTGTAACACGAATATTGCAGCTCAAGATGACGTAGTTTTTTTAAAGATATGTTATGACAACCGCCATCATTAAAATTGCGCCAACGACTGCCAGAGAAGGTTGAAGATAACATATTTGGAATCGCTGCCTCCGTACAGCTGTATTTTAAAACCAACATTATGAATTTATTGTGACGTACTTCAATATATATATGGTGGCATTTGTTTTGTCATGCGCCAAGTATTTGCTGCCCTCGAAAACCTATATTTGATATAAACATTACGACTTTAGGTGACATAGTTCATAGGATGTCAGAACGTTGGTTTTTCAGGGCCATTTAAAAATGACCGTCTGCACCGTCCAGGACAAAATATGAAAAGTCGTGTTTGGACGATCAGCTGCACTACCATGCAGGCAACGCGGCGCCAACAGCAAATATCTTCGCGCGTTCGTGCGTGCGTGCGTGCGTGCGTGCGTGCGGGCGTGGGTGTGTGTGTGTGTTGTAGCGTAGCATCCAGTTATTAGGATTGCTCAATGCACATTACGTTCCACTGCTTGGCTGATATGTTCATTCGAATACCGTGTCGACTCCTCTGGGAAGCATTTAACCACGCTGCAATTACCGCGGAAAGACTATTCTTCCGCGTACGCCCATCACTCTCTTGTAACCAGGTAGTCATTTATACAGCTGAGTGACCTGAAGCAACCTGGGGAGTGAACGAAATTGCCCAATCTACGAAACGCTAATATCTGAGTCCAGCCCGAATTCTCTTGGTTGAGAGTCTGGTGTTCTAACTACTACGCTAGGGTTTTTAATTACTGCGATACCGCGACCCGCAGAGCGGCAGAGCACCACTTACGGTGTGGCAATAATGATATGTCGCCACGGCGCCAATGTTGCGATGAACCTCCTATCTGACGGATCAGTCGCCGTTGAGCACCGGCCCGCAAAGGCGGGAATCGATCGCTGCCGCCGCTGAGGACGTTCCAGCGGCAGTCGCCATGTACGGTCTCGCCGAGGTGACAGCAACATTCGGCTACTTCCTACTGACGGCGCTGAGTGCAGCGACACAGGAAGGAGCAATAAACATATCCTTGTTCGTTTTCGTTCCTCTGCGATGTCCACGAGGTCAGCGCTTCCAGTACAACGAGACGATCACGGCTGCCGTGGATGCGGCTAATACCAACGTAACTGCTAAAGGAATCGTCTTCGGGGCTCGGCTCTTCGACTCGTGTTTCGAAGAGGAGAACTTCGTCAAACTGGTGAGTATGTTGGACCAGTCGACCCAGCGCACGGATGTCGTAATCGGGCCGGGGAACAGCGCTCTGTGTGAGCCTTTCGCTCGTCTCCTGAGTCTCCACAACGAACCTCTGGTCAGCTGGGACTGCACCGCCAGCGCTCTCAGCGACCGCGCGATATACCGGACACTGATGCGCACAGTGCCTAGTGCCGCGGACGCTGTGCACGCAATGAGCACGACGCTTGAGCACTTCCGGTTGCATTACGTCACCGTCATATTTAGTCAGTCGGAGTCGATCATTGCAAGCGACTTGCACATGCAGCTGACGGACAACGCCTTTGCCATTACCGGCTTCCACCGGCTCGTTGCTGACGACTTCAGGGATAACCTTATTGCCAAAATGCGCGCCGTCGGTCCCCGGACGAAAGGTGGGTCTTGTGAAGTCACTACGTATGACAAAGTCTGGTGACGTCACTGCATATGACGATATTATACATTACTAACCGAGTTACCTTGTGACCCCTCTCCCGAGAACACAACCGCTCCGGTTGAATTTCGAAAAAAATCTAAATCTGTGAACCATCCCAATGGGCCCGCTTGATCGCGTATAAAATTCCAACCCCATAAGCGCAAAAGTGACGAAGATATGGGTCCACAGACAAACAAATAGACAGACAGACAACCGTATTTACAGATATCATATTCCGCAGGGATCGTCCTGCTTGCATGTTTTTATTTGTCAACCAATGTCGGTTGCTAAATACAGTTATAGGATCACAGTAATTTAAATACCGTCCATATCCGCCATAGAGCAAGAGCGATCTTAGTGATAAACGCTGAAGAGATGTTGATCCTTTTGTCAGTTAGTTATTTCTAACGTGTCAACGTTTTAAGTTAATCACTAATGTTATACCTGCCAAACACCAAATGCACTTCGTGTGATTTCTACGTCAGTGTTGTTCAGTAGAATGCTTTAATGGCCCAGGACAACTGACAATCTACTCCTGCGTGTCTAGTAATTGGCGCTCAACCGATCCGTCAACAAACACGATGCAGTTGCAACGGTGTCGCCTTGAATCGGTCCATCATACTTACCAATCGCCTTTGGCACTTCTCTCTCCTGATCGATCGACACCATCTTTTTAGTCGACGCAGAACGAAACAGAATCGTCAACTGTAAACAGTCCTCGTGATACGACAGAAACTGTTTATTCAGGCAACTTGCTTAAGCGTACTTTGTCACAGATGATGTGTCAACCGCCAGAGTTGTCAGACAAAATAGTTTAATTAATATAAAGCAAACAATAATCTTGCAGCAACAGTTCTATTGTACCATTGACAGATGGAAACAAAATTAAAGAGGCAATGAGGGATATTGCACAGCCACTCACAGACACGTTAAGCATTCCAGTATTAAAATACAAGTCGACACAAAGCCAACAGATCTTTTCCGCAGCGCATGCGCAGTGCGTGTGCGAGAACGGTTGCGGGTCCACTCGGCGGTCAGTTCCAATGTTTGATTCAAATGATCCTCCAGACAGTGGAGGATCATTGACTCCTTGTCAATAAATACTATTTGACCTTTAACTGTTGCTTCCTCCTGAACTGCCTACTGCCAGGTATTTCGTGAATATCATTTTTGTGGGCCGGCTGTCGTGTGTGTGTGCGCGTGTGTATAAGACGTAAAATATCTCAAGAACCCCGCTATTGGGTGTGGTGTTTAAGAGTTACATAACAGCAAATACTAAACAATGTAACGTAATGTATTGTAATTAGGGTCATTGATGGGGATGCACTCACTTTCTAAATATCTGTATCATAATCTGCACACACACACACACACACACACACACACACACACACACACACACACACACACACACACACACACACACACACACACACACACACACACACACACACACACACACACACACACACATATACATATGGTTAAACACCGTTTCGGGGGACCAATGCGTAACACTATGTAGAACTGGGACATTGTTTGTAACACTAACGTAGATCAAATACTCAAAGTTTATTGTGATGTTTTAATTAATAACAGATGTCTACAAAACACGGTCTCTTTAAAAACGTTATGCTTTAGAACCGCTAACGAGAGACCGGGGCTTGACCGGAAGTTAGTTATATGTTCAGACGTCACGGCTACATGCCACACTTTAGAGGCAGATTGTTTTCCTATGTTTAATGTGTCATTATTTTGTTTGGTTAATGTTACGTAGATTTCAGCAAAAATATTTTTATTACAAAACTTAATGTGTATGCATGTTGCATTTGAATATTGCATGGTTTTCATTAAGATGTTGAGAAATGTTAAATATATATATATATATATATATATATAACGCTAAACACCGTTTCGGGGACCAGTGCGTAACACACAGCTTTACGGGGACTGGCTATTTATTTGTATTTAGGTGATTTTCTAACTATATAGAACTGGAACATTGTTTGTAACACTAGCGTAGACCAAATACTCAAAATTTAGTGTGATGTTTTAATTAATAACAAATATCTACAATTTTTTTAATGTTTTCCCATGTTTATTTTGTCGTTATTTTCGTTGGTTAATGTTACGTAAATGTCATCAAAAAATCTGTTTTAATAAATAACTTAATCATTACATTTCTTAATACGATATAATGGTTATGTTCAAACATCAAGTCACGTAATAATTCATGGATTTTTCGTGACACGTAAAGTAATTAATTTTGATCATTCCGTCATGCAAGTTACTCCATTTACGAAGTGTATGCATGTTGTATTACTTGCATTTGAATATTGCATGGTTTTCATTAAGATGTTTAGAAATATTAAACATATGAAACTGCCTTCAACATATAAGGTAATGTATGTGTTTAGATAAGCTGTATGCGAACATTAGTTAAATGACAACAGCACACATAAAGTAACAGTGACCTTTCTATTCCATTTAATAACTTATAAACAATACCAGTCTCATGTAACATATGCGTCATCAACTCAGTTCCATATTACACATAGGAGACAGAAGCCTACACACAACAATGTGGTGTAAAATAATAGCTTGTTCTGGCCGGAAAGGTACTTCTCCTCAACATCTGTAACCTGGAGTTATGCAATTCATGTTAAATGCATATATGCTATACATTTTAATATTGTACTAAAACGCATTGTAATATTGACCATTATATAAATATATCATAGAAACAATAAATGGTGACAGATGTATATATATATACCTAAGTAGTAACATATGAATTGCATAAATCAGCATAGTGGGTCCCATTTGTGTATTCATTTAAACATTTGCTATTTTACAACATTTGTTTGAGATTATTATGCCATCCCGCACTTTAGAAAAGTAATGTTTTGAGAAAATGGCTAATACAAAATGAGAACCTCATATGTTAAACAGTACCAGCAGGTATAGATAATCTGATTATAGGTATTTATAATCAGTCTTGAAAAATGCAACTTGTTGGTAATGCATAACATGTAAAGCAGTTGGAAAATTATGAACTCCCAAGATGACAACATTTCACTTTCAGAACTAGTGGCCACTCTCAACATAACAATTATTATTTTGTTTTGCAAACCTCATGCTTCCTGAGCCATTCGCCTCTTTTAGCATCTTGCCATTCTGACATCAGCATACGTGCTGGTTCTTCGCCTTTCCTGCCGTCGAATAGGGTGAGGCGACATACAACCAATGACCGCAGCAGAACGTAGTCCTCTCCTTGGAGTGTCAAGCTGTTGGGCAGCCTTTCTATCCTCTTCAGGAAGGGATGCTGGTCTACGAGCTTTATCCAGGGATTGTGCAACTACCTGGTATCGTGCAGATGCATACATTTCATGCGATCTGAACTTGTACGCATCCGTGAAGAGGTCAAGCCCTCGGCTCTTGGCATCATCGATTGCCTCAGCATACATCCCCTTTAGGGACTTAATGGTTCGCAAGATGATTGCATTGATGTTGAGTTTGAGACCATATTTATTACCACCCAGGGGGTTGATTGCGTCACGCATCAAAGGGAGGTGTTGCCTTGAGAACATGTCCTCCATTCCCATTGTTGTCCCATCCAGCCCGTCAGCAACTGCAATTTGCTTGAACTACAATAACAGTCTGGCCAGTTCCCGCATCTCCTGCATAACGCTTTTCCGGACTTCGTCAATTTTTGACACATGGCAGCGTCGCATGCAGTAATGGCGATACCCAACATGTTGGATTAGTTTGTCCGTCAGGCAAAGTTTTCCAGCATTGGAATCGCGAAATCGGTTAAGTATCATTTAGTAAAATTCGGTGGCATCATGTGGCTGACGAATCTTCACAACAGATGGATGTAACGCAATAGGATTGGGACTGGTGCAGATTTGTTTGTGCCGCCAGAAAGTGCGACCATACACGAATCTCTTGCATTCAGAACAAAGTCTGATGCTGTCAGGATATTTTGATTTCCTCTCTGCCTGGAAATCTCTGTTGGGGATAACGCACGGTTCTTTTGCATTCTTGGTGAAGTTGGTGTTGTACCATTGATCCCTTGCCGTTTCATTTCATCGATGAACTATGCCTAGGAATAAAAAGTGTTATTAAAACACATACAATACAGTACGTTATTTCGATGCCATTCTGGTTAAGAAGATTTGGATTTGGATCAGTCATGGCTGATGTTAAATGTAATACTCGGGAAGTAAAAATTGAGATTTCCCTGTGTTGCCCTTTGATATGGGGCAAGGGTGTTTGCATGATTTCCACGGTCAGAATTACGATCTGTATAGCGGATCTTAATTAATAAAAATGTTTTTCTGCAACACCCGATTACTTAAATTTATTACAACTGCATACACATTCAAATATATTTTCAAGAAACTTATGTAACAACATCAGCACAAAAACAATACAAATAAGCATATTGGTGTAAGAGCTGGTTACTGCATGTCTTATCGTTGTCATTAGTTCTGAATTAACCAATGCCCGGACATGTCAGATACTAGTTGATCAAGTAGTAGACAATTAGTACTTGATGTTGCTTTGATTTCAACATCGCGGTCTTGACATCTTCTTCGGCTTTGTGTCGGCGGAAAATGTGCCGCTTCAACTTCCCACCAACGACAACCGCATAGCAGAAGATGCAGTATCGTTCCGGTTTAGCATATGCTGTTTTCCTAGAGGAAGAAAAAGTTAACGGAAACTGTCTGCTAGACTAATTACTCAAAGCTACTAAATAAAGAGCAGTTATGGTACTCAACATGATTTGAACTTGCAATAATACTTAACATTACACAAACCCAAAACATGCACAAAACAAGAATTGGCTCTGCAATAACACTTTAAATCAGCTTAGAAAATGTAAAGCAAATTTAAAATAATGAGATGGATTATCGCTGAAGAATGATTATAAGTACAATCAAAATATGACAGTAATCAAATATCCCATGCTGGAATGCAACAGTAAAATAACTGAAACCAAAGTATAAAATAGTTAAATTGTTTGCTAAACAAAGGTTTCTTTATTAATAGACAAACAGCATTTATGGTATGCAATATGATTTGAACTTCCAACAACACTTAACATTAGACAAACTCGAAATGTGTACACAACGAGAATTGGTCTGCTTATAAAATGTAGAGCAAACTTAAAATTGTGAGATGGCTTACTTTTCATCTGCAGTGTCAGCTTCTGCAGCTGTGGCAGTTGCTGCATCAATATCGCTGAAGATATCGCTGAAGAATGATGATCAGTACAATAGAAATATGACATTAATCAAATATCCCAACGAGGAATGCAACGGTAAAATAACTTAAACCAAAGTACAAAACAGTTACAATAATGTGTTTTCTAAACAAATGTCTCTTTATTAATAGACAGACAACATTTATTGTATGCAACGTGATTTTTACCTTGCACAAACACTTAACATTAGACAAACCCGAAACAAGCACACCACGAGAATTGGTCCTGCAAAAACACTTTAAAACTGCATAGAAAATGTAGAGCAAACTTAAAATTGTGAGATGGCTTACGTTTCATCTGCAGTGTCAGCTTCTGCAGTGGCAGTTGCTGTATCAGTATCGCTGAAGATGTCGCTGAAGAATGAATGATTATCAGTATAATAAAAATATGACATTAATCAAATATCCCATGGAGGAATGCAATAATAAAATAACTGAAATCAAAGTATAAAATAGTTGCAATAGTGTTTTTGCTAAACAACTATATCATTATTAATAGAAAGACAGCATTTATTGTATGCAAGGTGATTTGAAATTGCAGAAACACTTAAAATTAGACGAACGTGAAACATGTAAACCACAAGAATTGCCGCTGCAAAAACACTTAAAAACTGCTTAGAAAATATACGCAGATTATTTCATGTTATTTCGTATTTTGAAGACATAGGAATGTTAAATGAAAAATTAGTGATCTTGATATAAACTTACCAAGTAATCTCCGGAAGTGGCTTGCCCTTCACCTTGACTTCAAACGTGGCCTTTGCCTCCTATCACATCATTCTTCTTTGGCTTCGGTGTGAATTCTGGGGTTTCCGTTTTCTCTGAGTAAATAATTGAGAAAAACTTTAGCAATTGTAACACTGTATCGAAGTCATTTATAAACAACACACAGTTTGTCCGAAGTGGGCATACAGGCTAGCAGTTAAATAGTGCCATTACTGGCACATCACTTGGCACGATTTAACCAGATTGCCACCCAGTGAATCAACTCTGCGGCAAGTGGACAAGGAAGCCTATGACCAATCAAAGCCTTTTTGTCGGTATATGTCCAGTTTGTTATATAACGCATTTATGCTGCTAGGACCAACAACACAGTCAGCGGATAATATGTTCCATTCACTCATAGTCCGAAAAATCTACAGCGCGTCGCTACTATAATGTCTTCAGTTATGGTAGCAATAGCACAGGGCTGATCACACCACGAACGCTGTTTTCGCTGTACTACACCAGCCACCCGCGAATCACCGTGTTACCTATGTAGTGTATATATACATTGCTTTACAATATACTCAATTAAAGTCAATTTTGTCTTTCTGCCTGCTTATTGCCATACCGCATCACGGTCGCATCGGTGGGTCGATCGGAACAAAATGAATGCATGAATCAAAGGTGAGAGGAATTGAATAACTACTATATGTTGTACGTGTCTTAATAACATGAACGTCGCATAAAAGCTTCGATCCAACTATCAAAGGAATATTGCAATTATTCTTGATAACAGTAATAATAACAATACCAATAACAACAACGAGTAGAACACGTTTTTCGCCTTTATTTGCTCAGAAACCAAGCTCAGAGGCTCATTAAAAGAAAACGGTCAGTCAATCTTAAAATCAGAAGCAATATTGCCGTTGTCAACATATACCTGGATACGTGAGGAAGTTAAGGAGGATAAGCGAGGTCACCTTGCACGGTCAGCGTGTTTCCACAGCTAGCTTCTCCGGCGGGGTGTGTCGCAACCACTTTGATGTCAGCGGCGTCGTCCACTGAGCAGTTGTCAAACACGACGCTTGACACGATCTCTCTCTGGAGTTCGCTCGTTGTCAGTTTCGCATGTTCTGTTATCACTAACTTCTCTTCTGCACGGAACCTATAATTCACATCATGACCTTCTAACAGTTTTCGCCTCCACTAAATATTAGGTTAGTCAGTTAATCATGTCAAATATACATTTAATAAAGATTACTTAAAGAATATAGTATGTTAGAATAATTTGAACATAACTGTCTTTACATGCGTGAATATAAGAAAGTGAAACGTGCAACGTAACATTACAAGGATTTGGGGATGCAGAATGTTTAATATTATTTGGTATTTTGAAGACATAGGACTGCGTAAATTCGTGATCTTTATATAAATTTACCAAGTAATTTCCGGAAGTGGCTTGCTCTTCACCTTGACTTCAAATGTGGCCTTGTCTCCTTCCTTCACATCCATGTTCTTTGGCTTCAGTGTGAATTCTGGGGTTTCCATTTTCTGTGATTAAATAATTGAGAAAATGTTTAGCAATTGTAACACTGTATCGAAGTCAGTTTATAAACAATACACAGTGTGTCGCAAGTGGGCATACAGACTAGCAGTATAACTGTAACTGCCAAGTTTTCCCTTCCGGAAGATGGATATTTTTGCTAATCCCTTACCTGGGATGGGGCTGTTGGACGATAGACAAAGCACGCATGAACACATATTTTATGAACATAATATATGATAGCTCCGCAAACAGTGGTTTTATAACGATGTTTATCACGTCAGGTTGGCATTTCTTTAATATCGCGGTACGTAGTCCTGTAGGACTGCTTTGACGGGGCAGATGGTTTACCTGTTGCTGCTGGATGGTCAGTGTGCACAGCTGACGTGTTCTCAGTTTCAGTGTCAGCACCTTTTGTTGCACCTGTAGTGATTCACAATTCATGCTAGGATATATTCAAACACAAACAGGTCCATATTTACGGTCTTAAAAGTGAAGTTAAACACAGCTGTTGCATGATATCTATTCCAATATATACTCACTAAATATGTACGGTTTTATGAAGCGTTATTAAAGTTACGCAACTACTTAGCGTCACGTGCTTCGTAATCTCCTCTGTTCGCCTATGTAAAAAGTCACGTCATTTACCAAGACAATCATCTTAGCGTTAGGAACGTTCGTAGCGGCTTCATGAAACCTGCCCCTTATCCAGGACTTCTGTGTGTTATCAGTGATGCAGTGGTTGCATCGAATGTTCATTTATGTGAAGATTCAACACATGCCCCCATGCAGCACAAATAAGTTCATGGCATCCATCCATCCATCCATCCATCCACGAGACCTGTTGCCTATCAAGTCCGTCAAGACATCAACAATGGATGCGGAACGCGAGCTTAAATATCAAATACAAAGCGCATATGACTACATACAAACACGTGATTTTGCTATATAGGCCCACATAGTCACTGACTAAAAGTAATGTTACGTATTTGTGCTTTCCACAAGGAATCCTTGTGGTGTACAATGAAAACAAATGTAATAAATAATACACTCATAGAAAACATGACGATATCTATCTTGACACGATACCTTTTGTCTCCACCATAAATTCTTCTTATCTTCCCCATAGGTGATTTAATCCCCAGGATGAATGTCTTTTATGGCGAATAGTGCCAGATGTGGTTTTCCGCGAATAACCCCGTTTCTTGGCATTAACTCTGCTCGGTGTTCTGTCAGTGTGGCGTCTGTAGAAAAAAATGTAGGATACTAATATGCTGATAAGGCATAACTGACGTATTAATGTTCAGACCATATTGCTGAAAATATAACGTACTTACTTTGCTGCAATATGATATAATATTTAAGGGAACATTTAATAAGAAAATATGTTTATCTTAGGTTTGTTTAATGCACAATACTAATACTAATAATAACAACAACAACAAAAATAATATCAACGTGTGGTCTTAATAGCGCCTGTGTTGGGCTAGGCGCTCGTGGCGCGTATTCTATTATCCGGACACGTGTTTTGGCAGTGCTCAGTTAATGCAGCGGCCGCGTGGGTTTTGGTAGATAGAGAACATTTTGTTCGGTGAATCCAAGTTTATTTCCATTTCCCTGTGTAGGATTGTTTAACTCCATATCTATAGGCACCACTGGCGAGTTGCATGATAGGCATTCATCTTAGGCGGTTGAGTGTCGCTCAACTCCCTGGGTGTCACATACTTCCGCAGATACTTAGGTGTCACCGGCGGATCTAATCGATCTTATGCACCAATTAAGTTTAATTGCACAGGATTTCCCGCACAGCCGCGCCGTATCGCTACGCTTAAGCATCAGCATATACCCTTTCAGAGGCAAATCTCCCTAGAATTCAATATTGATTATATTAGTCATCATGGTGAAATGTAAATGTAGCCTGCAACAGCAGCTGCATCAGGTTGGATGTGTGTTTTATATCATGTTATTTATTGTATGGCCTTCGGTTTATGCAACATCACATTTTAAAACAACTCTTGGATTATTTCTGTTGTACAATGAACACCTCAAGTTTATAATGTATTTTTAAAAAGGAGTTGGAAAGAAATAAGTTAATCCGTAATTTCTTCTAAATTCCTAGCATCACAGTACACCCATTCAGAGGCAAAAACTCCCTAGAATTCAATTGAGTCATTATGGTGACATTTAAATGTAGCATTTCCCCACAGCCTGCAGCAGCAGCTGCATCAGGTTGGATGTGTGTTTTATATCATGTTATTTATTGTATGGCCTTTGGTTTATGCAACATCACATTTTAAAACAACTCTTGGATTATTTATGTTGTACAATGAACACCTCAAGTTTATAATGTATTTTAAAAAGGAGTTGGAAAGTAATCTGTTTATCCGTAATTACTTCAAAATTCCTAGCATCACAGTACACCCATTCAGAAGCAAATCTCCCTAGAATTCAATTGAGTCATCATGGTGAAATTTAAATGTAGCATTTCCCCACAGCCTGCAGCAGCAGCTGCATCAGGTTGGATGTGTGTTTTATATCATGTTATTTATTGTATGGCCTTTGGTTTATGCAACATCACATTTTAAAACAACTCTTGGATTATTTCTGTTGTACAATTAACACCTCAAGTTTATAATGTACTTTAAAAAGGAGTTGGAAAGTAATCTGTTAATCCGTAATTTCTTCAAAATTCCTAGCATCACAGTACACCCATTCAGAGGCAAATCTCCCTAGAATTCAATTGAGTCATCATGGTGAAATTTAATGTAGCATTTCCCCACAGCCTGCTGCAGCAGCTGCATCAGGTTGGGTGTGTGTTTTATATCATGTTATTTATTGTATGGCCTTTGGTTTATGCAACATCACATTTAAAAACAACTCTTGGATTATTTCTGTTGTACAATGAACACCTCAAGTTTATAATGTATTTTTAAAAAGGAGTTGGAAAGTAATCTGTTAATCCGTAATTTCTTCAAAATTCCTAGCATCACAGTACACCCATTCAGAGGCAAATCTCCCTAGAATTCAATTGAGTCATCATGGTGAAATTTTAATGTAGCATTTCCCCACAGCCTGCAGCAGCAGCTGCATCAGGTTGGATGTGTGTTTTATATCATGTTATTTATTGTATGGCCTTTGGTTTATGCAACATCACATTTTAAAACAACTCTTGGATTATTTATGTTGTACAATTAATACCTAAAGTATATAATGTATTTTAAAAAGGAGTTGGAAAGTAATCTGTTAATCCGTAATTTCTTCAAAATTCCTAGCATCACAGTACACCAATTCAAAGGCAAATCTCCCTAGAATTCAATTCAGTCATCATGGTGAAATTAAAATGTAGCATTTCCCCACAGCCTGCAGCAGCAGCTGCATCAGGTTGGATGTGTGTTTTATATCATGTTATTTATTGTATGGTCTTTGGTTTATGCAACATCACATTTTAAAACAACTCTTGGATTATTTCTGTTGTACAATTAACACCTCAAGTTTATAATGTATTTTAAAAAGGAGTTGGAAAGTAATCTGTTAATACGAAATTTCTTCAAAATTCCTAGCATCACAGTACACCCATTCAGAGGCAAATCTCCCTAGAATTCAATTGAGTCATCATGGTGAAATTTAAATGTAGCATTTCCCCACAGCCTGCTGCAGCAACTGCATCAGGTTGGATGTGTGTTTTATATCATGTTATTTATTGTATGGCCTTTGGTTTATGCAACATCACATTTAAAAACAACTCTTGGATTATTTCTGTTGTACAATGAACACCTCAAGTTTATAATGTATTTTTAAAAAGGAGTTGGAAAGTAATCTGTTAATCCGTAATTTCTTCAAAATTCATAGCATCACAGTACACCAATTCAGAGGCAAATCTCCCTATAATTAAATTGAGTCATCATGGTGAAATTTTAATGTAGCATTTCCCCACAGCCTGCAGCAGCAGCTGCATCAGGTTGGATGTGTGTTTTATATCATGTTATTTATTGTATGGCCTTTGGTTTATGCAACATCACATTTTAAAACAACTCTTGGATTATTTCTGTTGTACAATGAACACCTGAAGTTTATAATGTATTTTAAAAAGGAGTTGGAAAGTAATCTGTTTATCCGTAATTTCTTCAAAATTCCTAGCATCACAGTACACCCATTCAGAAGCAAATCTCCCTAGAATTCATTTGAGTCATCATGGTGAAATTTAAATGTAGCATTTCCCCACAGCCTACAGCAGCAGCTGCATCAGGTTGGATATGTGTTTTATATCATGTTATTTATTGTATGGCCTTTGGTTTATGCAACATCACATTTTAAAACAACTCTTGTATTATTTCTGTTGTACAATGAATACCTAAAGTTTATAATGTATTTTAAAAAGGTGTTGGAAAGTAATCTGTTAATCCGTAATTTCTTCAAAATTCCTAGCATCACAGTACACCCATTCAGAGGCAAATCTCCCTAGAATTCAATTGAATCATCATTGTGAAATTTAAATGTAGCATTTCCCCACAGCCTGCTGCAGCAGCTGCATCATGTTGGATGTGTGTTTTATATCATGTTATTTATTGTGTGGCCTTTGGTTTATGCAACATCACATTTTAAAACAATTCTTGGATTATTTCTGTTGTACAATGAACACCTCAAGTTTATAATGTATTTTAAAAAGGAGTTGGAAAGTAATCTGTTAATCCGTAATTTCTTCAAAATTCCTAGCATCACAGTACACCCATTCAGAGGCAAATCTCCCTAGAATTCAATTGAGTCATCATGGTGAAATTTAAATGTAGCATTTCCCCACAGCCTGCTGCAGTAGCTGCATCAGGTTGGATGTGTGTATTATATCATGTTATTTATTGTATTGCCTTTGGTTTATGCAACATCACATTTTAAAACAATTCTTGGATTATCTATGTAGTACAATGAACACCTCAAGTTTATAATGTATTTTAAAAAGGAGTTGGAAAGTAATCTGTTAATCCGTAATTTCTTCAAAATTCCTAGCATCACAGTACACCAATTCAGAGGCAAATCTCCCTAGAATTCAATTGAGCCATCATGGTGAAATTTAAATATAGCATTTCCCCAAAGCCTGCAGCAGCAGCTGCATCAGGTTGGATGTGTGTTTTATATCATGTTATTTATTGTATGGCCTTTGGTTTATGCAACATCACATTTTAAAACAACTCTTGGATTATTTCTGTTGTACAATGAACACCTCAAGTTTATAATGTATTTTTAAAAAAGAGTTGGAAAGAAATCAGTTAATCCGTAATTTCTTCAAAATTCCTAGCATCACAGTACACCCATTCAGAGGCAAAAACTTCCTAGAATTCAATTGAGTCATTATGGTGAAATTTAAATGTAGCATTTCCCCACAGCCTGCAGCAGCAGCTGCATCAGGTTGGATGTGTGTTTTATATCATGTTATTTATTGTATGACCTTTGGTTTATGCAACATCACATTTTAAAACAACTCTTGGATTATTTATGTTGTACAATTAACACCTCAAGTTTATAATGTATTTTAAAAAGGAGTTGGAAAGTAATCTGTTTATCCGTAATTTCTTCAAAATTCCTAGCATCACAGTACACCCATTCAGAGGCAAATCTCCCTAGAATTCAATTGAGTCATCATGGTGAAATTTAAATGTAGCATTTCCCCACAGCCTGCTGCAGCAGCTGCATCAGGTTGGATGTGTGTTTTATATCATGTTATTTATTGTATGGCCTTTGGTTTATGCAACATCACATTTAAAAACAACTCTTGGATTATTTCTGTTGTACAATGAACACCTCAAGTTTATAATGTATTTTTAAAAAGGAGTTGGAAAGTAATCTGTTTATCCGTAATTTCTTCAAAATTCCTAGCATCACAGTACACCCATTCAGAGGCAAATCTCCCTAGAATTCAATTGAGTCATCATGGTGAAATTTAAATGTAGCATTTCCCCACAGCCTGCTGCAGCAGCTGCATCAGGTTGGATGTGTGTTTTATATCATGTTATTTATTGTATGGCCTTTGGTTTATGCAACATCACATTTTAAAACAACTCTTGGGTTATTTATGTTGTACAATGAACACCTCAAGTTTATAATGTATTTTAAAAAGGAGTTGGAAAGTAATCTGTTTATCCGTAATTTCTTCAAAATTCCTAGCATCACAGTACACCCATTCACAAGCAAATCTCCCTAGAATTCAATTGAGTCATCATGGTGAAATTTAAATGTAGCATTTCCCCACAGCCTCCAGCAGCAGCTGCATCAGGTTGGATGTGTGTTTTATATCATGTTATTTATTGTATGGCCTTTGGTTTATGCAACATCACATTTTAAAACAACTCTTGGATTATTTCTGTTGTACAATGAACACCTCAAGTTTATAATGTATTTTAAAAAGGAGTTGGAAAGTAATCTGTTAATCCGTAATTTCTTCAAAATTCCTAGCATCACAGTACACCCATTCAGAGGCAAATCTCCCTAGAATTCAATTGAGTCATCATGGTGAAATATAAATGTAGCATTTCCCCACAGCCTGCTGCAGCAGCTGCATCAGGTTGGATGTGTGTTTTATATCATGTTATTTATTGTATGGCCTTTGGTTTATGCAACATCACATTTTAAAACAACTCTTGGATTATTTCTGTTGTACAATTAATACCTAAAGTTTATAATGTATTTTAAAAAGGAGTTGGAAAGTAATCTGTTAATCCGTAATTTCTTCAAAATTCCTAGCATCACAGTACACCAATTCAGAGGCATATCTCCCTAGAATTCAATTGAGTCATCATGGTGAAATTTAAATGTAGCATTTCCCCACAGCCTGCAGCAGCAGCTGCATTAGGTTGGATGTGTGTTTTATATCATGTTATTTATTGTATGGTCTTTGGTTTATGCAACATCACATTTTAAAACAACTCTTGGATTATTTCTGTTGTACAATGAACACCTCAAGTTTATAATGTATTTTTAAAAAGGAGTTGGAAAGAAATCAGTTAATCCGTAATTTCTTCTAAATTCCTAGCATCACAGTACACCCATTCAGAGGCAAAAACTCCCTAGAATTCAATTGAGTCATTATGGTGAAATTTAAATGTAGCATTTCCCCACAGCCTGCAGCAGCAGCTGCATCAGGTTGGATGTGTGTTTTATATCATGTTATTTATTGTATGACCTTTGGTTTATGCAACATCACATTTTAAAACAACTCTTGGATTATTTCTGTTGTACAATGAACACCTCAAGTTTATAATGTATTTTTAAAAAGGAGTTGGCAAGTAATCTGTTAATCCGTAATTTCTTCAAAATTCATAGCATCACAGTACACCCATTCAGAGGCAAATCTCCCTAGAATTCAATTGAGTCATCATGGTGAAATTTTAATGTAGCATTTCCCCACAGCCTGCAGCAGCAGATGCATCAGGTTGGATGTGTGTTTTATATCATGTTATTTATTGTATGGCCTTTGGTTTATGCAACATCACATTTTAAAACAACTCTTGGATTATTCCTGTTGTACAATTAATACCTAAAGTTTATAATGTATTTTAAAAAGGAGTTGGAAAGTAATCTGTTAATCCGTAATTTCTTCAAAATTCCTAGCATCACAGTACACCAATTCAGCGCAAATCTCCCTAGAATTCAATTGAGTCATCATGGTGAAATTTAAATGTAGCATTTCCCCACAGCCTGCAGCAGCAGCTGCATTAGGTTGGATGTGTGTTTTATATCATGTTATTTATTGTATGGTCTTTGGTTTATGCAACATCACATTTTAAAACAATTCTTGGATTATTTCTGTTGTACAATGAACACCTCAAGTTTTTAATGTATTTTAAAAAGGAGTTGGAAAGTAATCAGTTAATCCGTAATTTCTTCTAAATTCCTAGCATCACAGTACACCCATTCAGAGGCAAAAACTCCCTAGAATTCAATTGAGTCATTATGGTGAAATTTAAATGTAGCATTTCCCCACAGCCTGCAGCAGCAGCTGCATCAGGTTGGATGTGTGTTTTATATCATGTTATTTATTGTATGGCCTTTGGTTTATGCAACATCACATTTAAAAACAACTCTTGGATTATTTCTGTTGTACAATGAACACCTCAAGTTTATAATGTCTTTTTAAAAAGGAGTTGGAAAGTAATCTGTTAATCCGTAATTTCTTCAAAATTCATAGCATCACAGTACACCCATTCAGAGGCAAATCTCCCTAGAATTCAATTGAGTCATCATGGTGAAATTTAAATGTAGCATTTCCCCACAGCCTGCAGCAGCAGCTGCATCAGGTTGGATGTGTGTTTTATATCATGTTATTTATTGTATGGCCTTTGTTTTATGCAACATCACATTTTAAAACAACTCTTGGATTATTTCTGTTGTACAATGAATACCTAAAATTTATAATGTATTTTAAAAAGGAGTTGGAAAGTAATCTGTTAATCCGTAATTTCTTCAAAATTCCTAGCATCACAGTACACCAATTCAGAGGCAAATCTCCCTAGAATTCAATTGAATCATCATGGTGAAATTTAAATGTAGCATTTCCCCACAGCCTGCAGCAGCAGCTGCATTAGGTTGGATGTGTGTTTTATATCATGTTATTTATTGTATGGCCTTTGGTTTATGCAACGTCACATTTTAAAACAACTCTTGGATTATTTATGTTGTACAATGAACACCTCAAGTTTATAATGTATTTTAAAAAGGAGTTGGAAAGTAATCGTTAATCCGTAATTTCTTCAAAATTCCTAGCATCACAGTACACCCATTCAGAGGCAAATCTCCCTAGAATTCAATTGAATCATCATGGTGAAATTTAAATGTAGCATTTCCCCACAGCCTGCTGCAGCAGCTGTATCATGATGGATGTGTGTTTTATATCATGTTATTTATTGTATGGCCTTTGGTTTATGCAACATCACATTTTAAAACAATTCTTGGATTATTTCTGTTGTACAATGAACACCTCAAGTTTATAATGTATTTTAAAAAGGAGTTGGAAAGTAATCTGTTAATCCGTAATTTCTTCAAAATTTCTAGCATCACAGTACACCAATTCAGAGGCAAATCTCCCTAGAATTCAATTGAGTCATCATGTTGAAATTTAAATGTAGCATTTCCCCACAGCCTGCAGCAGCAGCTGCATCAGGTTGGATGGGTGTTTTATATCATGTTATTTATTGTATGGCCTTTGGTTTATGCAACATCACATTTAAAAACAACTCTTGGATTATTACTGTTGTACAATGAACACCTCAAGTTTATAATGTATTTTTAAAAAGGAGTTGGAAAGAAATCAGTTAATCCGTAATTTCTTCTAAATTCCTAGCATCACAGTACACCCATTCAGAGGCAAAAACTCCCTAGAATTCAATTGAGTCATTATGGTGAAATTTAAATGTAGCATTTCCCCACAGCCTGCAGCAGCAGCTGCATCAGGTTGGATGTGTGTTTTATATCATGTTATTTATTGTATGACCTTTGGTTTATGCAACATCACATTTTAAAACAACTCTTGGATTATTTATGTTGTACAATTAACACCTCAAGTTTATAATGTATTTTAAAAAGGAGTTGGAAAGTAATCTGTTTATCCGTAATTTCTTCAAAATTCCTAGCATCACAGTACACCCATTCAGAGGCAAATCTCCCTAGAATCCAATTGAATCATCATGGTGAAATTTAAATGTAGCATTTACCCACAGCCTGCTGCAGCAGCTGCATCATGTTGGATGTGTGTTTTATATCATGTTATTTATTGTATGGCCTTTGGTTTATGCAACATCACATTTTAAAACAACTCTTGGATTATTTCTGTTGTACAATTAACACCTCAAGTTTATAATGTATTTTAAAAAGGAGTTGGAAAGTAATCTGTTTATCCGTAATTTCTTCAAAATTCCTAGCATCACAGTACACCCATTCAGAGGCAAATCTCCCTAGAATTCAATTGAGTCATCATGGTGAAATTTAAATGTAGCATTTCCCCACAGCCTGCTGCAGCAGCTGCATCAGGTTGGATGTGTGTTTTATATCATGTTATTTATTGTATGGCCTTTGGTTTATGCAACATCACATTTTAAAACAACTCTTGGATTATTTCTGTTGTACAATGAACACCTCAAGTTTATAATGTATTTTTAAAAAGGAGTTGGAAAGTAATCTGTTAATCCGTAATTTCTTCAAAATTCCTAGCATCACAGTACACCCATTCAGAGGCAAATCTCCCTAGAATTCAATTGAGTCATCATGGTGAAATTTTAATGTAGCATTTCCCCACAGCCTGCAGCAGCAGCTGCATCAGGTTGGATATGTGTTTTATATCATGTTATTTATTGTATGGCCTTTGGTTTATGCAACATCACATTTTAAAACAACTCTTGGATTATTTATGTTGTACAATGAACACCTCAAGTTTATAATGTATTTTAAAAAGGAGTTGGAAAGTAATCTGTTTATCCGTAATTTCTTCAAAATTCCTAGCATCACAGTACACCCATTCAGAGGCAAATCTCCCTAGAATTCAATTGAGTCATCATGGTGAAATTTAAATGTAGCATTTCCCCACAGCCTGCAGCAGCAGCTGCATCAGGTTGGATGTGTGTTTTATATCATGTTATTTATTGTATGGCCTTTGGTTTATGCAACATCACATTTAAAAACAACTCTTGGATTATTTCTGTTGTACAATGAACACCTCAAGTTTATAATGTATTTTTAAAAAGGAGTTGGAAAGTAATCTGTTAATCCGTAATTTCTTCAAAATTCCTAGCATCACAGTACACCCATTCAGAGGCAAATCTCCCTAGAATTCAATTGAGTCATCATGGTGAAATTTAAATGTAGCATTTCCCCACAGCCTGCTGCAGCAGCTGCATCAAGTTGGATGTGTGTTTTATATCATGTTATTTATTGTATGGCCTTTGGTTTATGCAACATCACATTTTAAAACAACTCTTGGATTATTTATGTTGTACAATGAACACCTCAAGTTTATAATGTATTTTAAAAAGGAGTTGGAAAGTAATCTGTTTATCCGTAATTTCTTCAAAATTCCTAGCATCACAGTACACCCATTCAGAAGCAAATCTCCCTAGAATTCAATTGAGTCATCATGGTGAAATTTAAATGTAGCATAAACCACTTTATGTTCTTGAGGCGTCGGAGGCTCTTCATGGCGAAAGCATCGATTTTATTGGCCTGTTGAATGGTCAGTTGCCAGGTTTCAGAGCATATAGAAGGATGAAAATGACGAGAGCATTGAGCATCTTTAGCTTGGTACCCCGCGAGATGGAACGTCTGCGCCACAGAGTCTTTAGTAGATGTTGCAAACTTCGCAAATTAACGATCAACCAGTTTAGTCTAAGATGTCCGTCAAACACAATTTCCACTAATTTACACGTACTTTTAAAGAAGTTTGCGTGATTGTAAAGCTGATTGTACACTGAACACGAAAGGATGATGTGTTAAACGATATATACCTGGAATATTAACTTATAAACAATTTTTACTAGTGCCCGAACAGGCCTACCTTACGCATTTGATAATATACGAGGCTCGGAAATAAACATGCTCAAAATCAAAAAAAATAGTTAAACAAGTTGTAAATAAATTAACACTACTTAATTTGCAGCTAAATTTTCCCCATCAGCAATAACAATTATAAACTAAAACGCATTAGTTGGGCAATCACACCTGAAAAGTTTCGGGAGACCGGTGTTGGTCTCCCTAAAAACATCGATCTCCGCAAAACAATGATTTATGCATCAGTGGGGTCCGCAAAGCGGCATCTTGCCTTGTATATATATATATATATATATACATATATATATACTATATATATATATATATTTCACATTTATAGTTCGATAAAGATCTTATTTGAGACCAGATTGTTTTGAAGCAACGAAGCAATGCCAGATAATGGCACTGAGACAAATACTGTAACACGACAATTTAGTGCTGTAGATTCGCAGTGTACTCGTCGTGGTTCAGTGTTTGTCTGAATGCAATTATCTGCCCTTGCTTCGTTTCCCTTCAATAAAGTCTCCGAGTAATTGTGTGAGATGCCAACAGCGAATTCTGAGGGTGAATTCACACAGGTACACGGGCGCGTAATTGTGCATGGCTTTGTACGTGAGTACCAGTATCTTGTAATCTGCGCGCAGCAGGCAGCAAGTTGGCTGCCTGTTGCGAACACCAAATAAAAGTATTTTATTGGGGATGAGCTACCAAACCTAACTATTAGAGCTACTTCCACGTGGACATAGTTATATATATATTTGTAATTAAGGTAATCATGTGAGATAGCTTGGAACACTCTTATATAATTATTAAAGATGCTACACTGTAATGCCACTGCTATTTATACATTTCAATATAATAAAGCAACAATGGTAGAATACACGATCCCACAGTGTGAGCAGCCATTTTGTTAAGTGATTGAATTTGATTGTAAGCAGGGACATCACATTATATAACAAATGTCAAGCAGAAAAATAATATAATATGTACTATGATAAAGTTCCTTCATGATCACCAATATTAAAATGTAGTAAGTTACTAAGTACATTACATTTCTGATAACCTTATTTATTCAATTAAATACAGGTTATGTCAATGACTGCGTGAAAATGTTAACGAAAAACCAACCCCACATCCACTCAAGCTTAACGTTAACCTTAGAGTGGAGCCACCAAACGGATTTATTGTGAAACTTATGCTACGGATAGCAAAATCAAGATTTGTGTACATTTTGATCGTGATAAGACAGTAATTATAAGTTTTTATGACGTGTGTGTAAAATGTATGTAGTAGATATATGATGAGCAGTTTGGAGACTGTAAATGACCGTTTTCATGATTGTTTTGGGGTGCGGGGCTAAACTTCAAAAGAAATTGGAATTCTAAATTATACATTCCGCACAATCGCATGCATACATGTTAAGTTTCAGAAACGCCAATCCAGGAGATTTATACGTAAATCAGAGGGTCTCGAAAAATCGGGCATTTATACGTAAATCGGAAGGATCTTGGAAAATCAGACATTTATACATAAATCGGATTAAAATATAACAAAAAAGGATACTTTCCATAGACATTAATAATCATGTTATAATAAAACGTTAAGTTTCAGAAATGCCAATGCATGAGATTTATGCGTAAATTGGAGGGTCTTATAATATCAGGAAATTTTGTGTAAATTGGGGGTCTCAGGGTATTATCGAATTGTATATAAATCTGAGTATTTCATGTTATGAAAATGGTCACAGATCAGCTTTATTTCCAAATACATTGCACATGTGCTCTTAAATCAATGGCACATAACAGCATGTTAATATGTATTTAATGTGTTACATTAAATAAATTATATGTGGACATAAAATAATTGAATTATATGTAAACTAAAATGTACGTGGCTTTATAGGTATAGTAGAAAGAAAGAAAAAGTTTACTAATTTGATGTTCTAGGCATATGTGTTCATACATTAAATATATATTGCTATGGTGCAAAGAACCTTGCATATAGGCAGTAAATACATCTTCTTTTATTACAAATATGTTATTACATTATTACAAACAGATACTACATTCACAAGTATAAGAACCAGAACTTAGCATTGTATTTTCTTCAAAGTTTGTTTCCATGGCCTGGGTGACGGAGGCATGCGTGATGAATTTACTATTAGTGAACTTTGGCCTTGCTGGTGGAGCATTTGATGTTATAAAATACATCTTTTCATTTATAATGTGTTCCAGTTTTAACAGTTACAGATATACATGGATTAAATAAAACGTGTACATAGTGTAGATGGATCGACTGACATTATTTGAGTATAGATTGAAACGGATTACATTTCGTTCTACAAGATCGGCAAGCTGACGGTGGGCGATAATATGGAACCCGCGGCCGCAAGCGCGGTTCTAAAGCTTATATGCAATATCAACCACAGGCAAGACCCAAGAAGATTATAGTTAAACAGTTGTTGTTGTCCGAGCGGCCTTGGTCCAACGTCCCTATTTAGCTCGGTGTCTGACCGATTGATGATCGGTGTCTGACCGATTGATGATCTTGACAGGTTGATCAAATGGTCTGAAAAGTGGCAAATGCTGTTCCATTTTGGGAAATGTAAATGCCTCCACACAGGACATGGGAACGAAAAGGTAGAATATACAATGGGGGGTACTGTACTAAGTACTACTGTAAAAGAAAAGGACTTAGGGTTAACCATTAGTGCTGATATGAAGGTTTCAGAGCAGTGCGGAATTGCAGCTTCAAAGGGAAATCAAATCCTTGGATTAATTAGGCGAAACATTACGTATAAGGAAAAAGAGCTAATAATACCGCTGTACAAAACAATAGTTAGGCCTCATTTAGAATATTGTATTCAAGCGTGGAGGCCATTTCGCAGGAAGGACATAGATATGCTAGAAAGAGTGCAGAGGAGAGCAACTAAAATGATACCAAAACTGAGGGATCTTAGTTATGAAATACGCCTAAAAAATGCGGTTTAACAACACTAGAGACCAGGAGATTGAGAGGAGATCAGATAGAAGTGTTTAAAATATTGAATGGTTATGAAAATATTGATAGAAATATTTTTTTTTCAATTAAGAAAGATAGAAGGACTAGAGGACATGAAGTTACATTAGCAAAGGAGCAGAGTAGATTAGATATAAGAAAGTTTTCATTTTCACAAAGGACTGTAAATGAATGGAACAGATTATCTGCTGATTGTGTGGGTGCTAGTAGCGTGAATATGTTTAAAAATAAAATCGACACATACCTCAGACGGGCGGGATACACATAGATAAAAGGGTCGGACTCTCGATAAGCCAAAGGGCTTCATTGTCCACCTGCCACCTAGAGTTAATTCTCTGGGTGGCAATCTTGTTAAATCTTGTTAAATCTCTTGTTAACTCACTGACACTGGCACTGGTATTGACAGGTATTGACCACTTTCTGTTGACCCAGAAAATATACTCGAGTCAGCCGGAAATAAAACCCGATTAGGCCATGCCGAGTTCGGAAAATAAAATAGAAAAACAATTGTTTTGGTTTCACTGAAAATCCAGGAGATTGGTTCTCCTTTCCAGGAGATCGGGGGATTTGATAGATTTCCAGGAGTCACCCGGCGAATGCAGGAGACTTAACATTAAACAAGATTTAACAAGATTACCACCCAGAGAATTAACTCTAGGTGGCAGGTGGACAAGGAAGCCCGTTGTTTTTATCTTGTATCGAAGTCGATTTTATTTCACCTACTAGCACCCACACAATCGCAGATAATCTGTTCCACCATTTACAGTCCTTTAAAATGAAAACTTTCTTATATCTAATCTACTCTGCTCCTTTGCTAATGTAACTTCATGTCCTCTAGTCCTTCTATCTTTCTTAATTGAAAAAAAATATTTCTATCAATATTTTCATAACCATTCAATATTTTAAACACTTCTATCGATCTCCTCTCTCTCCTGGTCTCTGTGTTGTTAAACCGCATTTTTAGGCGTATTTCGTAACTAAGATCCCTCGTTTTTGTATCATTTTAGTTGCTCTCCTCTGTACTCTTTCTAGCATATCTATGTCCTTCCTGCGATATGGCCTCCACGCTTGAATACAATATTCTAAATGAGGCCTAACTACTGTTTTGTACAGCGGTATTATTAGCTCTTTTTCCTTATACGTTATGTTTCGCCTAATTAATCCAAGGATTTGTGAAGCTGCAATTCCGCACTGCACTGAAACCTTCATATCAGCACTAATGGTTAACCCTAAGTCCTTTTCTTTTACAGTAGTACTTAGTACAGTACCCCACATTGTATATTCTACCTCTTCGTTCCCATGTTCTGTGTGGAGGCATTTACATTTCCCAAAATTGAACAGCATTTGCCACTTTTCAGACCATTTGATCAACCTGTCAAGATCATCTTGTAAATGCTGTCTATCTCCATCACTTTTAATCCTTCTAAACACTTTTGTATCATCCGCAAATTTCAACACCTTGCTTGTTATTTCATCATCCAAATCGTTGATATATATTAAGAATAATATAGGTCCTAATACTGATCCCTGTGGTACCCCACTCAACACCGATTTCCAGTTTGAAGCCTCCCCATCAACTACTACACGTTGTCTTCTGTCAATCAGCCATTGTTCTATCCAGTTTATTATACCATTTTCTATGCCATGGGCCTTTAGTTTCAGCAGTAACCTTTGATGTGGTACTTTGTCGAAAGCTTTTTGAAAATCTAAGTAGACGATATCTACTGGTGATCCCTCATCTACCCACTTAGTGATGTCTTCCAAAAAACATAACATATTTGTTAAGCATGACCTCGCTTTAATAAAACCATGTTGAGATGGGTTTATAAAGTTTTGTTTAACAAGAAAATCCACCACGTGATCTTTAATTAGTCTTTCTACTAATTTGCAAATCACTGATGTTAAATTCACTGGTCTATAGTTCTCTGACTTGTTTCTCAAACCTTTTTTAAATAACGGTATAATGTTTGCCTCTTTCCATTCTAAAGGGACCACTCCCTCTTCTAATGACAAATTGAAAACCGTTGCAAGCGGTAAGCTAATTTGTTCTACAATTTCCAATAGTAGTTTGGGCGGAATCTAATCCACTCCAGGTGATTTATTATCCTTCATAGCCCTTATTTTCTTAGCTACCATTTCCGGGGTTACAATTAATTGTCCTAAAAAGTCTGAATCTGCCCCCTTGAACTTAGCCTCTGGTACTGGCAGTGAACTAATATCTTCTCTGGTAAACACTGAACTAAAGTACTCATTCAGGTCTTCTGCCATTAAGAATCCCTCTGATATTATATTTCCAGCACTATCTTCTAGAGGACCGACCTTATCTTGAACTTTCTGTTTGCTTCGAACATACGCATAAAAACTCTTGCTGTCATGTTTTATATTACTAGCTAATTGTTGTTCATAGCTTCTCTTTGAATTTCTAATTTCAGCTGTAGCTTGGTTAAGTGCTTCTTTATAACTGTTGTAGTCTTCATCATTTCCAGTACATCTATATGACTTCCACATCATTTGTTTATACTTAATTTTTCTAATGGCTTCTTTCGATAAGTGTTTCTTTTTGGACTGTTTCCCTTGTTTTTTAAGGGTACAAATTTATCGACTATGCACTTAATTTCACTCTTTAATATATTCCAGCATTATGTTGCTGTCTTATTTTTCAGTGTGTTATTCCAGTCTATCTTTGCTAAATATTTCCTCATGTCCTTATACCTTCCTTTTTGGAAATTTCTCCTATACTGCTTTTTACTATTCCTTTCTGATTTTACTTTGATGATAAAATGTATATGGTTGTGATCGCTACTCCCCAGTGGCTAACGTATCTTGACATTGTCAACTAATTCATTTTGTGAGGACAAAACTATGTCTAACACATTCTCACCCCTGGATGGTTCTAGCACATGTTGAAAAAGGAAAGTTTCTTGAACTAAAACTAAAAACTTGTGGTCCTCACTCCCCATACTCTGAAGAGATTTCCATTGTATATGCCCGTGGTTAAAATCCCCCATAATAATACAGTCCCGTTTGCATACTTCCATTATAGCGTTTTGTATTATTTCATTCTCTTCCATGCTTATGTTTGGACTTCGATAAACTAACCCAACTGTTAACGTTGAGTTTCCTGTAACTATGTTACACCAAACAGCTTCTTCGCAATCTGCTTCTCTTTCTAATTTTATTTCATAAGCCTGGATAGATTCTTTAATGTATAAAATAACTCCACCTCCCTTTCTTCCTATTCTATCTTTTCTAAACATTACATATCCTGTCAGTCCCAATTCAATGTTACGTTATTGTGCGCCTGCATGGCAGCCTATTAGACAGTCACGGATATTAAGCATGTGATTTGATGTTTTAAGGCTATTATTACTTGCCACTTTTTGCACAGTGCGCTATGAAGGTACAGTGAATGAGGAGGGAAGTTCATTTTGAGGATTTGTACGTCTATTCTTTAGATTTTTTAAATACTTTTATCAAAGAGCAGGCAACACAAGAAGAGTACGTGACCAGTCAACCATGACGTCTGCCTTTTACTATTCAGCTAAGGCCCTCCACCAGCTGGCTGGCAGTGTAGTGGGGAGGCCAATCAGCAGACCATTGTGGCAAGCATTGACTACCAATGGCATTTCTAGGGTGCAGCCTACAAGAAGGGGCCACCGTGGTGGAATGTATCTGCGTCGACCGATTGCAGTGGTATTGTCTGCATTCAGACGCAACCTTGGTGCCCCCCACAAGGTCTCCTTGCACTGTGATGACGCAACGTCGAGTGTTGCAGCTTCAGCAGTGGCAGCAGCAGCAGCAACAACAACAGTGATGGCGCTATCACCAACAATAACAACAACAACAGAAAACGATTATGTGTTTGACATTCGTGGTGTCAGGACAAGCATACATCGACACAACACTAGTATTAACCTGATACGTGTTAACCAGGCAATGTTCAACAACAGCGGTGTGAAATCTATCACCACCAGTGATGTGACTTGTGTGCTGCTCAACGCGCGATCTGTGTGTAACAAACCCGTAACAGTTAAAGAACATATGCTTGATCATAAAGCCGATTTAATATTTTTGACCGAAACATGGTGCAAACCAAACAAAAGTGCCGTTCTCAACGAATTAACCCCGCCAGGCTACAGCTACATTGGGGAATGCCGTTCATCGAAGCGTGGAGGTGGTGTCGGACTGTTGTACAAGTCGGCATACAAATTCCGTAAGACTTCAACCAAACGATATGACACATTTGAACATTTAGATGTTAAATCAACGAAAACATCGAGACCTGTACGTGTTGTTATCATCTATCGCCCACCGACCACTTCTATCCAGCCGTTCCTTGATGAATTCGAAGCATACATAAATGAAATAGTAGTTACACGACAAGACATTCTAATTGTCGGGGACTTCAATCTCCACTGCGAACTGAATAGTGCGCCTGGTGTAAAGGTGTTCAATGACATTTTTTCAGAAAACAACTTAAAGCAACATGTCACTGAATCCACGCATATGAGGGGACACATGTTGGACTTAGTAATAACACGGTCATCCAGTTCAATAGTGTCGTCAACTACAGCGTACCCCAGCAGCATATCGGATCACTATAGTGTCATCTTTCTTTTATCATCTACTAAACCAGTATCTGCTCGTGTCGTGAAGCAACTGCGTGATTTTCGCGGACTTGATCTAGTTCGCCTTGAAACTGATCTTTCTTTTCAACTTGCATCGGTGGACACTGAACTAAATGTAAATACAATGGTTGACCAGTATGAGCAGGCGGTCGTATCAACCATTAACCTGCATGCCCCCGTCACGACGAGAATGAAAGCTTGCCGACGCAAGGAGCCCTGGTATAATGACGACATTCATCAAGCCAGGGCATTGAGACGTGCAAACGAGAAGAGATGGAGAACAACTAAGCTCGAGGTGCATCGTCAGATTTTTGTTGAGCACCGAACAGCGGTCAACAACATGATCAAGCGAGCTAAGCGTGCTCACTATGAGTCAGTATTGTCATCACTTGACCAGCGAACATGTTTTCGTGTAGTTAATACCCTGCTGAAGCCACCGGGTATGACTCTTCCACAATCCGCTAAGACTGAAACACTGTGCAATGACTTCGCTACCTACTTTGCTGAGAAAACACAAGGAATTAGAATGCATATCCACGAAAAGCTGATCAATGACGAAGAATATTCTGGTTACGTTATCGATGCTGGCAGCCAACGTGTGTCAAATGAACTCAATCGATTGCTACCTACCAGTGAAGATGAAATAAAGAACATCATCAGACTATGCCCCTCAAAGACATGCAGTCTGGATTCCTGTCCCACTGATCTTCTGAAGAAAACACTACGTATCCACATTCCCTATCTCGTGGCAATAGTGAACAACAGCTTTACGCAAGGACTATTTCCGATCACTTTGAGAACAGCAATTGTAAAACCACTTCTAAAAACTGACACTCTCGACAGAGACCTGCTGAAAAACTACAGACCGGTCTCCAACATAGCATTCATTGGCAAAGTCCTAGAGAAAGTTGCAGTTCGTCGTCTGATTGATCATCTCACTGTGAACGGGCTGCATGAAGAATACCAATCAGCATATTAGAAGCTTCACAGTACAGAGACTGCCCTATTGCGTGTCCAGCATGATATTGCTGGTGCACTTGACAAGAATCGTGCAATGTTGTTTGTCATGCTGGATTTATCAGCCGCATTTGACACGATTGACCATAAACACTTGCTGACACTACTGCATGACGGTACTCGTCATGCAGTAGTGTCAGCAAGTGTGCGCGAAACGGCATTATCATGGTTCCGGGCGTACTTGGGAGACCGCACCTATCGTGTCCAGATTGATTCAATAACATCCGAGTCTATTCTGCTACAGAGTGGTGTGCCCCAGGGCTCGGTCCTTGGGCCAGTTATATTCACTCTATACACCACACCAATGCAGCGCATATTCAAAAGATATGAAATAAAGTACCATAAATATGCTGATGACATTCAACTTTATGCGACATACAATCCAGCTATACCAGGCGACCAAGCAGAAACAATGAGGCGACTCACAGACTGCATTGGGGAAGTCAGGCAATGGATGGCGCTGCGCATGCTGAAACTAAATGATGAAAAAACTAAGATGATCATCTTAACATCAAAACATCATCTCAAGATGTACGGAGGTTGCTCTATGACCATTGGAGACGATATAATTTCACCAGCAGACTGCATACGGAATTTGGGAATTCTCATGGACCAACATCTAACGATGACACATCACGTGACTGCTGTGTGTGCTGCATGTAACTACCATCTGTACAGACTGTCATCAATACGACACTATCTTACAGCTGAAGCCGCGAAAAGTGCTGTCACCTCTCGCTTGGACTATTGCAACGCACTCTTGCACAACTTACCGTTATCCCAGACAGCTCGGTTGCAGCGAGTCCAGAACAATGCAGCCAGACTAGTAACACGCACCAGCAGACATGACCACATAACGCCAGTGTTAAAGGAACTGCATTGGCTGCCGGTTGCGAGTCGAATTGTGTTCAAGGTGTTGGTGGTGACTTACAAATGTATTCATGGTTTAGCGCCGTCTTATCTGGCAGAACTTGTGCAGCCATGAAAACGTGATGGACGTCTACGCCAGGACCATGCGCCAACATTGCACCAAGGCATCACGAAGAAATACATCGGCGACTCTGCATTTGACGCAGCAGCACCGCGACTATGGAATGAACTACCGGTGGACATTCGTGCATCAGGGACACTGGATATGTTTAGAAAGTCTTTAAAGACTCATCTTTTTATTATACATTTTAATTAATTTGAATTGTTTCGTCGTGACGGACATTATTTTATAATTTTTTTGTATTATTTGTCTTAAAATTAGTGTTTCTATTTTAATGTTCAGTATTATATGTCTTAAAACCAGTGTTTAGTTTTTAATATATTAATATACATTTATTTATCGCTTGTACAGCACATAGATCCGCTAGGCGGGAATTAGCGCTAAAGAAATACCGTATTATTATATTATTCAGCATCTGATATATCGGTGGGTCCAGGATTCGGTTATACCTATTATATGAGGGTCAATATCTTCTACCATAATGTTTAGTTCATTTCTTTTGTTTACTATACTCCTTGCATTTAAACAAACACATTTATATCCAGCTTCAGAAGAGTTTTCCAGACTGTTATTTGCTGATTTATTTGTGCTGTCTTTGTCTATGCCTCCATTTCCAGGCTTTTATGTGAGTCCCCCCTGCGAATCTAGTTTAAATAGATGCAACCTGTCCCACTGTCAACAAATCGCAGCAGGTTCTCTGAGAAAACTGCTGCCCCCTTTCCACTAAGATGGAGGCCATCTCTCATGTACATATCTTCCCTCCCAACAAAGTATCCCCATAAACCTGTGAATCCCACCCCATCTTCTTCATGTATGATGTATCTAGATAGCGGATGGATGTTCCGCACGTCAGCGCTGTCTACCTCACGAACTATACATCCACAACACCGATGGTTCTTCGTAGAACATCTTAGCTTCGATTACCCAGGCGCCGTGAGGTGGCAGCACATTTTCGCCTCTCAACATACGCCTGGAACATCAAGACCCTGCCAATGTTACCGATAGGTGGCTTTACCCCAGATTCGGGTAGAAACGATGATTGGCTCTCAAGCCAACTATGAATTAACAAATTAAATGAGGATACACTTTTATCAGATAATACTATACTATAACAACTATTCAACATTAAACTTATATTGAAACATGTCACACACAAAATAAACCGACATTAAACTGTTTTCGTAGTTAAGTGCCTTTTAATCGCATGCACATACTTATGCTCGAGCAGAAACAAAAGACTAAGTGTAAATAAGCATGATATAAATGCCAAACAAGGACAATTTAACTAAAACAAAGTGCAATCAAAGTCGCGCGCATCGGTCGGACTAGTAACTAATATATGTAGTCGCCAAAGTACAACCAAAACGTGATTATTTTGGTGGCTAAGTTGGTAGCGTGTCGAGCAACTATTTTACGGTCCTCGGTTCGAATCCCATAGATTACTCGAAACTTTTGTTTGTGTTCATTTTGTTTAAGATTAATTTAATTTTGTATAATACTATTCCCATAGTCGAGACTATATTTGGCGGAGATTGATCGTAGATTGGTGGTGCAAGTTTATAAACAAGTGGAATTACTGATTGATCAGTATTATTCTTGCCTTAATATCATTCATAAAGTAGCAGTAAACACACATTGAGTAGCACTTGTGCTGAAAGTTAGTTAGATTAGAGTATTTTAGAACACTTTAGTCTAGTGAGTGATAATAGGGTAAGGTAGCCTACAATAAAGTTGTAAACAAGATTTAACAAACCTCATTATGTGGTAGAATATATAGGTGGTAAAGTAACAATCATAAAACTACTTACATAAGATAATATCTGTGTAAGCCAGTACCTGCTAGACATTTTGATTAGGTAGCCTTGTTGTTAAAATTAAGCATTTGAGATATCCGGGCGAACTAAATTTATGTAGCTAGTGTCCCACGTATTCGCTAGGGCGCGGTATAACATGAATACATAAGGCAATCTTACGTAAAGTGTAACATTTGTGCACAGTAAACAGTCTTCTTAAAGACTACATAGGCAGTGAATAGTGTAAACACAGTTGACTAAACTATTTTAAATAGCTAATTAGATTATTATTATTATTAAACAAATTCTGATAAGGCACCTTGCAAGCGGCAAGTCAAGTCAAAGAGACACTTGGTGTGCGACGACTGCCACTGTTGGGTGGATTTTGCCCTATCCGGCTGTGGGAAGTCATGGGGAGAGAGCAAGGAAGAGGGAATCGCCTTTCAATGCGTGGGGTGTCGGAAGGTGGAATATCTGGAGAAGGTGGTAGCTAGGTTGGTAGATATTGTGAAGGGGTGGAGATGAGAATCAGCAAGGAGACAGGTAGTATGGAGAGGGAATACATGGAGAGAGTTGGTAATACTGTGAGAAGAAGCAGAGCAGTGGCAAGAAGACCGAGGAAAGGAGACTAAAAGGAGAGAAGGTGATCGGAGGGGAAGAAATTGGAGGATCGACGGCAGGAAATGTGACAGGTGTGAAGGTGACGGGGAGAAAGTGACCGTAGAGAAAGAGGTAGGAGGGAAAAAGAGACGGGAGAGGAGAGAAGGAAATGCAATGGGAGGAAAAATTACGGGAAGAAAGGAAGTGAAAGTAAATGTGACAGAAGAGAAGTTGGGAGGGACGATGGCAGGAGGAAAAGTGACAAGAGAAACAGTGTCAGGAAAGAATGGAACGGACAAGATTGTGACAGGAGAGCAGAAGACGGGAACTAAACTGCAACCAGACAGATGCAAACCGGAGAAGGAGCTACTCTGAGGCAGTGACTGAGGGGACATTGAGAAAAGAGAGGGTGTTAATGGGCGTTTGTTTAAATGGAAGGAGCAAGCAAAGAGTAAATAAAAGAAGTGAACTAAACATTATGGTAGAATATATTGACCCCCACATAATAGGTATAACCGAATCGTGGGCCACCACTGATATATCAGATGCCGAATTGGGACTAACAGGCTATATAATGTTCAGGAAAGATAGAGTAGGAAGAAGGGAAGGTGGAGTTATTTTATATGTTAAAGAATCTATACAGGCTTATGATATAAAATTAGAAAGAGAAGCAGATTGAGAAGAAGCTGTTTGGTGTAACATAGTTACAGGAAAACGGTGGGGTTAGTTTATCGAAGTCCAAACATAAGCTTAGAAGAGAATGAGAATATACAAAACGCTGAAATGGACGTTAGCAAACGGGACTGTATTATTATGGGATAGTTTAACCATGGTCATATATTTAGCAAAGATAGACTGGATCAACACACTGAAGATTAAGTCAGCAACAAAATGCTGGAATATCTTAAAGAGTGAAACAGAGTGCATCGTCAATAAATTTGTTCCCTTAAAAAAACAAGGGAAACGGTCCAGAAAGAAATACTTATTGAAAGAAGCCATTAGAAAATTAAGTACAAACAAATGATGTGGAAGTCATATAGACGTACTGGAAATGACGACGACTACAACATTTATAAAGAAGCACTAAACCAAGCTATAACAGACATTAGAAATTCGAAGAAAATATAATATAAAACATAATATAAAACAAGACAGCAAGAGTTTGTATGCATATGTTCGGAGAAAACAAAACGTTCAGGATAAGGTCGGTCCTCTAGAAGATAGTTCTGGAAATATAATATCTGAGGGATTCTTAATGGCGGAAGACCTGAATGAGTATTTTAGTTCAGTGTTTACCAGGGAAGATATTAGTTCACTGCCAATACTAGAAGCTAAATTCAAGGGGGAAGAATCAGACTATTTAGAACAGTTATTTGTAACTCCGGAAATGGTAGCTAAGAAAATTAGGGCTATGAAGGATAATAAATCACCTGGAGTGGATAGGATTCCGCACAACCTACCATTGGTAATTGTAGAACAAATTAGCATACCACTTGCAACAGTTTTCAACTTGTCATTAAGAGAGGGAGTGGTTCCTTTAGAATGGAAAGAAGCAAACATTATACTGTTATTTAAAAAAAGGTTCCAGAAACAAGTCAGAGAACTACAGACCAGTGAGTTTAACGTCAGTGATTTGCAAATTATTAAAAAGACTGATTAAAGTGGTGGATTTTCTTGTTAAACATAACTTGTTAAACCTATCTCAAATTGGATTTCTAAAAGCCATGCTTAAAAAAATGTTATGTTTTTTTGGAAGATATAACTAAGTGGGTAGACGAGGGATCACCAGTAGATATCACCTACTTAGATTTTCAGAAAGCTTTCAACAAAGTGCCACATCAAATATTACTGCTTAAACTAAAGGCCCGTGGCATAAGGAATGGTTTAATTAACTGGATAAAAAAATGGCTAATCGACAGAAGACAACGGGTAGTAGTTGATGGGGAAACTTCAAACTGGACATCAGTTTTGAGTGGGTTACCACACGGATCAGTACTGGGACCTATATTATTCTTAATATATATCAACGATTTGGACGATGATATAACAAGTAAGGTGTTGATGATACAAAATTGTTTAGAAGGATTAAACGTGATGGAGTTATACAGCATTTACAAGATGATCTTGATAGGTTGATCAAATGGTCTGAAAAATGGCAAATGTTGTTCAATTTTGGGAAATGAAATGTATCCACACATGACATGGGAAGGAAGATGTACAATATACAATGGGAGGTTCTGTACTAAGTACTACTGTAAAAGAAAAGGACTTAGGGTTAACCAATAGTGCTGATGTGAAGGTTTCAGAGCAGTGCGGTATTGTCGCATCAAAAGGAAATCAAATAGTTAGGCCTCATTTAGAATATTGTGTTCAAGCATGGAGGCCATATCGCAGGGAGGACAAAGATATGCTAGAAAAAGTACACATGAGACCACCAAAAATGATACTAAAACTGAGGGATCTTATTTACGAAATACGCCTAAAAGAATGTGGTTTAACAACACTAAAGACCAGTAGATTGAGAGATCAGATAAAAGTGTTTAACATATTTAAATGGTTATGAAAATATTGTTAGAAATATTGTTTTCTCGGTTAAGAAAGATAGAAGGACCAGAGGATATGAAGTTACATTAGTAAAGGAGCAGTGTAGATTAGATATAAGAAAGTTCTCATTCTCACAAAGGACTGTAAATGAATTTAACATATTATCTCCTGATTGTGTTGGTGCTAGTAGCGTGAATATGTTTAAAAATAAAATCGACACATACCTTCAAAGGGCGGGATACTCGTAGATAAAAAATATTGGACTCTCGATAAGCTAAAAGGCTTCCTTGTCCATCTGCCATCTAGAGTTAATTTTCTGGATGACATTCTTGTTAAATCTTGTTATTTCGGACACTATTTCGTAATTTCATTTCGTTATCGAAAACATACATACTATATAAACATTCTGGGGGATAGACGTGCTAACTGGCAGTGAGCATCAAAACGCGATTCTGAGCCAGACTCTTCCTGGCGAAGTCACGCAGCCAGGCGAGAGTCGGTTAAGCGAGTTTAAGAACAACTCAGACCATGCTGATAGCAGTAGACAGCGACAACTACTTCCGGTCAACTTCTACCTCGTAATTACGAGATACGTACCTCGTAATTACGATATATTGGGTTTGTCCAGGTTTTCCTTCCTCTAGATCAATGTCTTCCATGACTAATGGACTTGATCTGCCCATGGTTTAAAGTCAGAATTTTCCTTCTTCTTAGCTGCCAAGGCTAATGAGCTGGGTTTGCATGGAATCGGAGTTTTCCTTCTTCTAGATACCTAGCATGTTAGCCTGGTGCCGTAAGGTACCCAATTACCGCTGTGTACCATAAGGAGGTCGTGCTACAGTATTGCCTATGCAGAGGCTATGTATGACACTAGGCACCTCACACAGACCTGTGCTACCACACCACTACATAGGGCCACGGTATGCACTGCTATTGCAGTGTAAATATAAATATCGCTGACGCGTGCACTCATACACAAGCACAGGCGCACCCACTATATAAATAAACAAATCATATCTGTATGTTCGTTTAACTCGTTTGCAGAACGTAACATGTTGTTGTGTTGTATTCACCGAGTGTCGAATGCGAACAGTAATTAACATTTTGCCAGTTACTGTTTCATTCGCAAGAGGGCGCCACCTTTCCTAATCCTCTGCGGAATGGATGAAATGTCGGATTCGGCTTTAGAAAGAAAGCGAAGTAATATTCTTCTGAAGCAATGGTTACCTGAACACAGTGCTGAAATTATTTTTTTTTTGTGAAAAAAATCATTTGCTGGACATAACACTATACGACAGCTCTGGTTAACACGTTACCACTAATGGATATTAATCATAATTACTATTATTTTAAATATCACTGATGACGCCGCGTGTCTTATAAATTGATGTTGGGATAAATGGGACAGTAATGCGATGCAAATGTCTAAATGTTATTTATTTATTTATTTATTATTTTAGATAATATATAAACAAAGTTATGTACTTAATAAAATATGAATGAATGAATGAGTGAATATTATACCACAGTGAAACAGTTATACAGTAACGTGCATAACGGCCTACTTTTCAAGGAATGTTCAACGATGTCATCATACATCACGTATGCTCACGCACGCACGCGCACACACAAGCAGACAAACACGCACCCATGCACGTACTCATGCACGCACGCACTTACGCACGCCCACCAAACACTCACCATATATACACACAAGCACACAAACACGCATGCATGCACGTACTCACGCACTCATGTACGCATGCAGCGCGCGCGCGCTCACACACACACACACACACACACGTTAAGTTCTAGATGCTTGCTCTAAATTGTATTCTTTCGTTCAATATACAGTTAGGTCACGTAGATAACAGAGACGTAACGGTATACGGCTTCAGTTTTCCATGGGATCTGTCTTATTATTATTTACTTAACATACTCGACCATCTTTGTGCTTATTGGCGCATAAAACATGTCTATTTCTGTCGTGCTGCAGCCTTACCCATAATTCCCTATCCACAATTGTCTCCATGTTGTTTCTCGTCGCACTTATTTTCATTTTCCTTTGGGGGGTCCATCTCAATTCTCTCTTAGGATATAATTATTAACATTTTCCTTTCGACGGGCGTAGTCAGGAAATGTCTTTATGGTGGTGTGTAGTCGCTGAGGAGATGCAGAAAAAGACATCAAAACACGAAAAGCGAGGTCAGCATTTGCAAATCTACAACGGCTATAGAGATCCTAGAAAACAAAACTCAGAATTTACTAGAGCAATGTCCTCGCTGTGCTCCTCGACGTCTCCGAGTGCTGGCGTATGACACAGCAAGACACCAATAGACTCTCCAGCTTGTACAACACCTACCTAAATAAGATCATGAAAGAATACTGCCCCGAAACCATTTCCAACACAAGACTCCACCAAGCAACAAATCAACAACATATCTGCCTCACCCTAAAATGAGGAGGTGGACACGGCTTGGTCATGCACACAGGAAGAACAGCGACATGCCAGCAAAACAAGCACTGATCTGGACGCCAGAGGGAAATAGAAAAAGAAACTGACCAAAAACAACTTAGCGACGAACCATAGGATAAGAAATGAAGACTGCTGGGTTGACCCGGGGCACAGCAGCAAGGAGAGCCAAAGACAGAGGAGCCTGACAATATCTTGTGCGAGCCCTATGTGCCACACGGCACGAAGAGGACAAGTAAGTAAGTAAGTAGACGCTAATTTTAGTTTATGATACTTTATGCAGTTAGGTTCGGCAGTTTTGTGTTGAGAATATTCGTACGACGTTTTGAAGGCAATTTGTGTGGAAGGTGTACAGTTGGCTAAGAAATGTTCCATCTTATGTTAGTGTTCTGAGCCATGTTATTGTAATTGAGTGGATGCGACAGAACCCTGATAAAACGTCAGCTTAATTCCTCTGGAATATAATACGGGATCGCCTTATGGAACATTTTCGGAAGAGAGCTATCCTGGCCTTATTTTAATGTTCTTGATATCCACATCTACCTGAGCATGCTATGTTGCCTGTGTAGGTATCTCTGATTTTTAGTTCTTGATTTAAATACAGATACACAGGATTTATGCGATTCAGCAACATAATTTATTTTTCTTTTGAAAGGCTGATGTCCTTGAGTCTACTTGTTTTCTCTTGCGTGATGTCTGGAATATGAGATAGGAAAGCTACATCAGCAGCGATGTTTACGTCAGTGAATAGAAAACATTGCCCATCGGATTCATCTTGCGGTTGTCCTCTTCATAAGTCAGGTTGAATAAAACAGTCAATATCACGCAGTTCACATTGAATATGATATCCGATTCTTGAAAAACAGCCTAATGAGATCCAAAATACAGGACGGGACGGGATTCCGTCATGTTCACTGTACTCTCCAGAGCAGCGGTGTTTAACCTGGGGGTAATTCGGGCTTTTTTGGGGTAACGCAAGTTTTTTAAGATAGTAATTGTTCAGTAATTAATTAGTCAAGACATCGCTCTTGTCTTCTTCTTCAGTTCAGCATATCTCTGCGAGACGTAGCTGCCCGGATGATCCCACGATACGCTGCTCTGTCTGCCGTTCGTCTCCCTGCTCTCACGATGGCGTCTTCCAACCAGTAGCTAATGTCCTGCTCCCACCTTCTCCTTGGTCTTCCGCATCCTCTATTTCCCTCCACTTTGCCTTCTAGGATTGTTTTTTCTAAGGAATTGTGTCTTTTGATGTGGCCAAAATAACTAAGTTGTAGTCCTTTTATTCTATTCACTAGGTTTTAAGGATCTCTGCATTGGTTGTTCTTGTTATCCATGGCACTCTTAGGACTTTTCTGTAACATTTAATCTCAAACGCTTGTATTCTTCTCATGTCTTCTTTGTTCAGTGTCCACGTTTCGCTCCCGTATAGAGCTGTTGGGAAAACGCAAGTTTAAAAAATTATTATCTTTGTTAGTATGTTGTGTCCTTTCCATACATTTTTTTAGATTATTTAGTTTCTGCGTTGCTATGGCTATTCTTCTTCTGATCTCTGATGATGTCTTGCCGTCTCCTTGTAGTCTTGCTCCAAGGTATTCGTAGTACGTTTCACATTTTCAACTTGCTTGATTGCAATTTCTGTTTTTTTAATGCATCTGTCAGTGTCCATGATCTTTATTTTCTTCACATTAAGTAACAAGCCTTTTTTCTCATTGTGTTCTTTTACAGACATGATTCGGTTTGTTAGGCCGATTGTTGTAGTGGACAGGAGTGTGGTATCGTCTGCGTATCGTAGGTCTCTGATTCTATGTCCATGAATATTCACTTCATCGTATCTTGTACTTCTGTCATCTATTTCTACATCTCTCATCTCATTGTGTCTTCTGTATAGAGGTTGAATAGGTATGGAGATAAAATACATCCTTGTCTTACTCCTTTTCCACTGAAAAGGTTTCTGTTGTTGTGTTTTCCAGCCTGACCACTGCTTGTTGGTTGCTATAAAGTGATTTCAAGAGGGCGATTATCTTTGGGTGGAAGTTTATGTCATTGAGCGTTTTCCACATCATCTGATGATTCACACAGTCGAAAGCCCTGGAATAGTCGATGAAGCATATTCTTAGATCATTATTTATCTCTCTGAATTTCTGAATCAACATTCTCAGATTGAATATGTGGTCCCTTGTGCCTCTATTTATTCAGAAGCCTGCCTGTGTACAGCTCACTTCCATTTCCATTTTATCTTGCATTCTTTTCATTATGATTTTCAGCAATAGGGCTAATGAGTTATATGGTTATGTAGTTGGAGCATAGCTGTAGGTCTCCTTTCTTTGGTATTGGGATGTGTATTGATTTCTTCCAGTCGTCTGGCTATTTTCCACTCTTCCATATTTTCTTACACAGTGCATGGTATATGTCTATTCCTTCTTCTTCCGCTGCTTTTATCTTTTCTGCCAGAATCAGAATCAGAATCAATTTATTTGACTTATACATACGATACATATACAACGCATAACGTAAGTAATAGAAAAGGTCGGAAGACTCCCATTAAGATATGTAATATCGCTAGCACAGGAGCCAACCCATAAATATAAACAACAAACAAATTTACATGATACAAATCAGAATATCATATGACTTGTTTTTATAGTTGATAATTACTCAATGTATCAACATGCAAGAATTTATTATATGTACTCGTGTACACATTGACGTACATGTGGATACATATGTATACATTTCAATACGTATTACGAATTACAAATAAAGCAATTATAGATACGACAACTGGATTCATAATTTAAAATAAAAACGTTTTTTGTGTATGTTTAAAAACCATATAGACTGTAGTGTAAATTTTATTAATGATAATACTTGGTGTATTGTTAACTGTCTCTACTATGTTGTGTCTAATGCATTTTTTTTCTCACAAATTCATTGTTGCATCTTGACATGTACAGATTATTTATTTCACGTGTGCAGTGCTGATGAATATCATAGATGTGTGTGTTTGGAAAAACATTGAAGTAGTAGGGTAAAAGATTGTTAATTAACTTATTGTAAATTTTAATTGTTGCATTTTATAAATGTTATCCAACTTTAGCAACTGAAGTCTTTTAAAAATAGGACTTGTGTGAGCATTGCATTTACTTAAGGATATTATTCGTATTGCTTTTTTCTGTAATTTTAAAATTGTTGCTGCCTGTATCTTGTCGCTCTTGTAGCCCGATATATTGCATAATGCCATGGAATGATGTACAGGAAGTTAAGAACGTCTCATACTGATTGTAAGAACTCCCTTAAAATGGGAGAGGATCTCATCAAGCCATGTCTGTTTGACGTACCGAGGTGAGGAGTCACAACCGTGGACATTTAATCTCTGAGACGAGCGAGATCACTTTTAGATAACGCTGTTGCAGAAGTGTTAGCTCTCTTTGCGCTTCAATTGAATGAATCAACATGTACATCGTCTATCGTGCCAAACTGCTTGTACCGGAAAAAGCGACTATGTAAAAGAGGACTATCTGTTCTCTGAACTGATTACCACTACGGAGTGCCACGAACCCCAGAATTGTAAATGAATGTGAACAAGTTGGAGCCGATCTCAGTGTTCTCCTCTTTCACGATTTTTACGGAGGATCGCTCGCTGGTTATCATGGGGACAACATTTATTTCATTGTGTGATTTAATTAAAAGAACCCGTATCGGTCATGGAAGGGGAAACCCCTGCATACCAAAATTGCCGGTGACAATGTCAAACAAAGAGGTCATACATTTGTTATAAAGCTGGGCTATATAGCACTAATTTTGGTGAGAAAAATCAGCTGAACCTCTCACAAGAAAGTAATATGTTGAAAATGTTCACAGTTCAAGGCAAGTTTTCCATCTCCCCTCGCATATCCAGTTTTACAAATACCAAATTTACACTAATGATCTCTCCAATCTGTAAACATCAATTGAAGAGACCGATGAGCAGTGTGCGTTTGCTGGTGTTATCATGCCGCACATAATTCCCATGGAATAGGCCCACCATGAATATTTCCAAAGTTTGGAACATGTGGGAAGAATGCAGAATGCATGAATGGTGAAATTTTGGAAGAAGACTTTCTATCTCCCAATGTGTTGTTGTGGAAAGCTGACATTTCTACAATAGTCAACATTAAAACCAACACATACAAACACACACACACACAACACACACACACATATATATATATGTATATATATATATATATATATATATATACATATATATATATATACTGGATATTGCTGGCGACCTGCGATGTGCTGTAGCTGTGACAAACCCTCGCATCTCAAATCTTATCAAGAACATGCAACTTCAACCATACACGTAAGCTACTGCTTGTCATACGTTTTAACACATTTAAAAGTTGTGAAGACAATTGTAGTTAATATTATATTTTACTAATAAATGTTTCAATTATGCAACTATACGTTCTTTGAAATATACCCTATTAGGTATTTAAAGGAGTAATTACGGGGTTGTTGGTTCGCTCAAGGGGTAATAGTACCAAAAAGGTTAAATACCGCTGATATAAACGGTGTAAGGTTAATATGTAACACGAACATATGTGTCACCTCTTATACGCAGACTAATGCAATACGTCATTGGTCTTGCCATGGTGCTATAGTATCGTTTTATATAATTAACCGTAACCTATTACAATTGTTGCAAATGTGGCATTTTGTAATATTATGACTTTTGTGTAAATTACTAGATGGGTCATATTGTAAATATACTGAACAAATTGTAACTTGCTTACATTTATTTATTAAACTAAGATATTGTCTACGATAACGTCATCCTATCATTGTGTTAGACGTATCGAAGAAGCCATCTTGGGAATAAATATAAAGTTTCTAATCGTATTTAAACGGTTGGATATATGTCAACAAAATACGATATTATTTTACTAAGCGCATACACTTGTTGATGCTCAATCACATGGTGGAATTCGAGCAGCGCACTGGTTCATATGCTGCTCAATCTAACGGCATAAATTACAATGTTGCGTCAAGTTGTCTCGATTTTTAGATGACGAAGCGTTTTGGTTTGACCCCTACTGTACACAGACAAATGATGGAACGTATAGATTACGCATACACTTAATCAGACACAGCGGAAGTGTCGATGTTGGCTTTGTGCGCATTTCCGGAAGTGGCGCCATTAAAGCGGGCACTGCGGTTTGACTGTGTGTGGTCATCGCGTAATCGGATCCTTTGCAAATTGGTCACTACAATAGAGGCTAATTAATGCAGTTGTTACGGTAAAATTAACTTGTCCACAGCAGGAATCCAACATACCGGGATGGACAAAGACGACTCGGGTGGACATTAGGAAATTATCGGACATCAATACCGAGTCGCTACGTTGTACAAATAGAGGCTGGTCGTCACGCTGTCTAAGGTCACCTCGACATTGTCAGTGACGTCACGTCTTGTAGGTGTGAAACACTTCAACAATATAAATAGGGCAGATTGTATCAATATTGCAATTACGATTGTAGCTGCTGTTAAGGTGTGCATTTGTTCTAGTCACACAGGCTTTTAGTTGATCGTAGATACATATATTCGATAGTATATAATAATAATAATAATAGTTTATTTTGTTAAGCGTCACTTCCAATATTGTTCATAGCGCTGTACAACAACATACAAATGTATGTTAAAATGAATGCATTTCAATAAAAAAAAATAGTTGTTACATCATAGATAAAATGAACTAATAGTAATAATAGTAATTAAGACAATAAATATAGTAGAAGTAGAAAAGGAATGTGATATAACATATAATACAATAAACTAGTTAAGATCATGTTATTATTATTTTAATAAATAGACTAAAATTAATGTAAACATCAATAAATTAGGCTAAAATATATATGAAAAGTAAACAAATAGATAAATAAATAATAAATAAACATTAAACATCAATCAGTTATGGTAAAACAGTGTTGGTAAGCGTCCGAGTTACATTTACGCTGCAGTGAACATGTGTGTCTTCAAGACAAATTTAAATGATTCCAGTGTTGTTTTGCTAGTAATGCTTGACTGCAGAGCGTTCCACACTGCTGCCGCTGCGTGAGCAAATGTACAGTCACCAGCTCTGCTGCGTGTTCTCGGAACAAGTAGTGCGTTCGAGCCAGCAAACCGAAGACACTGCATGTAGGCAGGCGAGAGGTCTTCGTGCAGCGCTTTGTACGTAAGCACAGCGATCTTGAATGCAATGCGCTGTTGAATAGGTAGCCAGAGCAGTTCGCGAGGAATAGGCGTCGCACTTTCACAACGAGCTTGTCGAGTGGTAAGGCGAACAGTAGAGAGTTGCAGTAGTCCAAACGGGATGTAATCATGGCATTGACTACCCGTTCCACTGTCGGTTGAGTGAGGTAACGGCGAATCAACCCGATGTTGCGCAGGTGCAGCGAGCAAGTGCTGATAGTACGTGACACTTGCATAGTCATATACAGGTATCTATCAAGGTGGACGCCGATATTTCTAACATGATCAGTTGCACTGATTTCATCTGTCCCGACGCGCACACGGAACCCATTTACGATGGCAGATGCTGATTTGGGGACAACCGGTAGTATTTCTTTTTTGGTGTCATTCATGAGCAGATAATTCCAAGTCATCCACTCCTTCACGTCATCAATACATCGCTCGATCCGACGCACGGCGGTCACCAGAGAAGATGCATCCGGGTCGAAGTGACAGAACAGCTGTAGATCATCGGCATAGTGGTGATATTTTAAGTCATGTTTGTGAATGATATCACCGATTGGCTGCACGTATAGTGAACATAATAGTGGTTCCAACACTGCCCCTTGCGGCGATCCAGTAGTATTGCGTGATCTACCGTATCAAATGCGGCGCTTAGATCGATGAGTACGACGATCGTACCTTATGTACGGTCTAGCGCAGTCCTGATCTCGTTGACTACCCACAGTAGGCTGTCTCAGTCGAGTGGTTTCGCTTGTATGCGGACTGAAATGTATCCGTAAATGATTCATTGGCTAGGTGAAAGTTCAATCTCTTGGCCACAAGCTTTTCAACCACTTTCGAAAGTTAGGACAGATTGCTGTCTGGGCGGTAATTACCTAAGGTATTCTTATACAGTGACGGCTTCTTCAGAAGAGGATGCACAAGTGCTCGCTTCAGTTCATCCGGCATTGTTCCTTCTGCCAAACACGCATTTGTTATATCGGCAACAATGATCGCAAGTGCGTCAGTGTTCTGTTTTACATGATCGGATTGTAACGGATCAAGTGTGCAAGACGTACACATTCTAGCGATGATAGCCGTTATTTCACGTGTTGTTGTAGGTGGAAATGTGTCAATTGATGTGACAAAGCGACGAGTTTCACGCGGCGGTTTATTTATATTATATTATATTACACACACATACATGCATGCATGCATGTATACATACATACATAAATACATACATACATGCATGCATACATACATACATACATACATACATACATACATACATACATACATACATGCATACATACATACATATATATGTATCATACATATGTATATATATATATATTATAAATACATATATATATATATATATATATATATATGTATTTATAATATATATATATACCTGTATATATTATGTATGTGTATATATATATGAATATATATATATATAATAGTAATATATATAAATATATATATATATATAATATTATTATATTATATTGATAATGTGTGCGTGCGTGCGCTCGTGTGTGTGTGTGTGTTTGATTTCCTCCGTGACGCTTTGTACCTCGGGCGCCCACCTTTCTGTGGTTCATCTACGACCATTCGGGAGAAACCTGTCTGTATTTCCTTCTTGGTTATAGGCGTTTTACCGGTGTTAGGTTTCGTACCGGACGATACGTTGATGTTACTCGTTTTTTCCCATCTTGATCCATGTTTTCTGCTCAGATTTAAGGCATACCAAACGTCATATTCGAATACTTCTGGAAACCGTTATAATGTAAACCACACCATGCGCGTACTTGCGCGATATTCGTGAATGATCAGTCATCGATATACAGCAACTATGGATTTAACAATACATCGAACTACGTATCTTTTTTTCTGTAATGATTTTTCTACCCCCATGCAGCCCCCATTGTAATCAAACAGATTATTGTGGACGTTCAGGGGATGATGGTGATGATGATGAACTATCGGTACATCGCAATAGCCGATGTGGCGGTGGACTGGCATCGATAGTATGTTTTTAACTATAAACTGTTATCGTTAATAGTATACATAGTTAGCAACCAAATCGGCAGCATTACTTCTGAATCTGTAACAATGTTCTTGAACAATTATTTGTCCACGTAATTATGTGCGTTCGCTTATTTATCGGCCACAAACCAGCGCCATTTACAAATTCACCATGACCAATCTACTGCATGGATGATTACGCAACTACGTTTGGGAATAGTAATATAACTATCGCAATAATACAATAATAATAATAAGATAACTTCTACAGCACCTAAATCCTTGGAAACCAAGCTCAGAGGCGCATCAAAAGAAAAGGATTGGTCAATCTCAAAATCCATAAGTAGTATTCCAGTTGTCAACAGATGGGTCAAGGCGCTAGGGAGCAACTGCCAAGCGATACCCAATATTAGCAGCTAAAATATCCTCTAACAACCATTATGTTTTCAGATTACTGTGTCTGTTTGATAAATTGTGACACATCAGACACTATTACTAAACGCAATTAAGTGAGTACGCGGACGCGAACGCTGAACGCGAACGCGAAGAATATTTGCGGTCCGATCACGTCTAAATGCCAAAATTACGGTTGAACGTGCCAGTCGTACGCGAGAAATGGATTTTCGGCGTATGCACAAAGTCACCATTAATTCGTACGTTAATAGCTAATGCGTGTACCTTGGACAAGTTTGTTCACTCTGCGTTGCTCCAGTTCACTCAGCCTTATGAATGAATACCTGGCTATAGACAGTGGTGGGTATTTGTGTACGAACAGTCTTCACGCATTAATTGTAGCGTGGCTGGATGCTTCCCAGAGAAGTTGAGATGTTCGATTGAACAAGTCCCAGGGAGTAAATTGTAAAGCGCATTGAGCAGTCCTGATGACTGGATACTGCGCTATATAAGAACTTACGTTTACGTTTACGATTTACTTTAGTTGAAAAGTAACTATGCAGCACATCAACTCGATTTCTTAGGAACACAAACGTATACAGAAAGTTGAGTTTGAAGTAGCTATCACCAGTTTGAATTGTTTTTAAAAGACCTACGAATCGCTTGTTGACAACTGCAATGATGCATCGGGCATACGTCGGCTTATGTCATAGGTATATTGATCTTATTTGTTGTGTATGCACTAATTATCACATATGGTTGTGCGCAAAACATTCCCACTATAACGGCTTTTCATTTATTTTTATTGGAATCGAAAGTAAAACCTCTAATTGTGCGTTTTTTATAATGGTATTTCGCTAGACGTCGACGTCATATTTGAAGTTGTCGCCAATGTTCGCGTTCAACGCTCTCGTCGGCGCGTATCGGCGTACGCGCCTAATTACATTTACGATCTCTAGTATCACATCCAGTACCCACCACAGTTTTACACGCATTCATTCAAACACGCACGCACAAACACGCTCTCGAATGCATGCACATTTAACATACGTACATTGATTGCATTTAAAACAACAGCATCTGACGTACGACGTTTCTGTGAATCACTCGTATAATTGATGGTAACGAAGCCCGGCCACCAGTGATCTGACGACACTATTGTCGTGACGACACGTTATCCTTCGATCACGCCGACTCATTTGTCTGCAAATCGAAAACTAATCTATATAATAAGTTTCCATCACGAACCTACTTTAAAATAATGTCGTTCTTATGCAACCTCGACGGGCGGCCAGAGTAATCATAAACGACGATGTCCTGATTTTCCGGGACATTGCCCCCGTGGCAGCTCAGACGTGGACGTCGCTACAGGAGCGAGTCGATACCGACATCTGAAGGCGAAGTTTTAAGGCGCGGTAACGCAATAAAAACAAATTGTCAAACATAAAAAATAGCAAACAAAAGTATATCACTCGATGTGAGAAAACGTATACTGTACTGCTACATAGAGCCCATATTGCTATATGGGTGTGAATCCTGGACTAGAACCAAAACCCCACATAAAACATAGAAGCTAATGAAATGTGGTTCTTGAGAAGAATGGTGCGAGTGTCATGGACTGGAAAGAAAAGCAATGGAGTCATCACTGGATAGTCAAATCAAAAAGACAGATCATTAACAAACTTAAAACACAACAAGCAATATTGTAGGCGACATAATAAGAAAGAAAAAGTTACAACGTATAGTAAACAAGGAAAGCTTGAAGGAAAAAGATCCATAGGACGCCAGAGAGTACATATTATAGTTAATGTGTCGACATGGTGCGGAAGGAGCACAACAGAACTGCTACAAACTACACACGACCGTGCGGATTGGAGGGCCATGATCGTCAACGCCTGTGACAGACATGGCACATAGAAGAAGAGGCATATTAATGTGAACACTGGACTCTCATGGAGAGAACCGGTGATCGAACCCTCTTGTTACCGTTTCGAAGCTTTGGTAATTTCAATCACACCACGTTGCATCGTTTCAGTCAACGGTATACACGAGTACCTGGCTATAGACATCAGAGGATACATGTTGACGAATGGTCATCGTGCAGTAATTGCGGCATAGCTGAATGCTTCCCATATCAGTCAAGGTAGTGACCGAATGAACATGTCAACAAAGGCGTGAAATGTAAAATGCGTTGAGTAGTCCTTTGTGTTGGGTGTCGCGCTTTATAAGAAGTTACATTTAACATTTTGACACCAGTCAGTATTTTATATTTATTTGCTTGCTTTCTTGCGAACATGTCAAATACTGGTGGATTTAAGTGTTGCCGAAGATGAGTAAATCACATATCCGTGTGATGTTGACGCTGCGCTGACTGTGACATGAAATGAAACATATTCTACACAATGAATTATTATAAAATGCTTTAATGCTTTAAATGCTGCTATCGCTATGTACTTGCGAGATTACGAATTTGAAGTTAATACGACACGACGTTCGAAAATTGCATTTCAGTGCTCAACGGCCAGCGTAGATTCACAATTAACCCAGTTAGAAGAACGAAGTTTATACTAATATAATTTTCCGAAAAGCAACAGTCTGAACGCAAACCGTCAGACTTGCCACAGAAATTCGCACTGGGGTGCCCCCAAACCATCGTGTCCTTGGCTTAGAGTGACCTAGACCAACGGAGCACCAGAAACACCTTACTGATTTGCAACACGACAAAATGACACTTGACTAGAGCGGCGAACACGGATGTGCAAGACCTTTGATTTCATCTCCTGCATGTTGTGCCTGGAACATTCTTCCAATCAAGTTGTCTGCCAATTATTTCGGCGTTGCACACATCCTTCGGGGGTCATTCATCACGCCACAAAGCAGCTCTAGACATGGAACGGGGATGACACGTTGGACCGGTCTGAGATGCATAAGTGATGCCCGCATAGCGTCAGTGGTGCGTACATAGCGCCTCGGCGCTACTTGCGAGGTGGCACTCGCGAGGTTTTCTCGCTAATTACTTGTGAGATTACGAATTTGAAGTTAATATGACACGACGTTCGAAAATCGTATTTCAGTGCACAACGGCCAGCGCAGATTCACAATTAACTCAGATATATGAACGAAGTTTATATTAATATAATTTTCCTAACAGCAACAGTCTGAACGCAAACCGTGAGACTTGGCATAGCGCCAATGGTTCGTACATAGCGCCTCGGCGCCACTCGCGATGTAGCAATAATGAGATGTCGCGCCGTCGTCGTCGATGTCTCGCAGAGCCATAGCTCGTCGGTCGAGTCAGTCGTCGTGGAGCAACGGACCGCGAAGGCGGGAATCAATCGCTGCCGCCGCTGAGGACGATCCAGCGGCAGTCGCAATGTATGAACTCGCCGAAGTGACAGCGACATACGGCTACCTCCTGCTGACGGCGCTGAGTGCGGCGTCGGCGGAAGTGACGTTAAACGTCACCCTCGCTGTCTTCGTTCCGTTGCAATGTTTGCGTGGTTTACGTTTTGGCTACGCCGAGACGATCTCTGCGGCGGTAACAGCGGCTAACGCAGAGGCGACGGGGGACAGAGTGTCGTTCAGGGCGACCGTCTACGACTCTTGTTCCGAGGAGGAGGACTTTTACAATCTGTATCATGTGCTCGGTTCCTTAATAGAGAACGACCCAACCGCCGTCATCGGACCGGGCAACTATGCGCTGTGTGAACCGGCCGCTCGACTGCTGAGTCTCCACAACTTGACTCTGGTCAGTTGGGGGTGTACAGACAGCGTGCTGTCAGACCGGGCTGTCTACCGGACGTTTGCACGGACATCAACCGGCGCTGATGCTGCTGTGCGCGCTATGCGCCTCACGTTGCGACACTTCCGTTTGCATTACGTCACAATCGTGTTTAGTCGCCACCTGCCGGAGTTGGCCATTGCCACTGAGTTGCATATAAAACTAACAGACGACGGCTTCGCCATTACCGACTTCCACAAGTTGCATGTGGAAGACTTCAGGGATACGCTCATGGCCAAACTGCGCGCGGTCGACCCCCTGAGTAAAGGTGAGTTGAGTGACGACATCACACGTGACACCATTGATAGAACGGAAATAAACGCAATGTGGTTAAGGCACGTCGATAGTGTACTCTGTTGTTCCATATATATATATATATATATATATATATATATATATATCCCTGTAATTTAGGTAATTTGGCATGTTTTGGGCAATTTTATGAATGGTGGTTTTGCATTTTTGTTTACATCAATGATTAAGCTTTCCATTGGAGATCAAAGTTCAGAGAGTTGAGCTGCCTAACATATCTACGAAGTAGGCTAGTCGTAATTTCCAATCTTCTTCCGGCCAAGTTGAGAGCAGATCTATGTTGTTTGTGAAACTGGTAAAAGCTAGATTTCCTCTTTGATTGCGGCAACACTGCCTCTGGATTGCCAGTGAAATTGCGAACAGAATAGAAACGTTTCATGGACATTTCATGTACAAACACAGGTATTTAAAATGCGAGAATTGAGGGCATCATACAGCTTCAAACATACAGAGGATTTCTTCATCACATCTTTGCCTTTGGTTGTTACCTCGATGTCATAAAACTAAAATAGGAATTCTTGTTTTAAAGCGCCATCGCGAATATGCCTGACGAAAATTATCAGTTAATAAAATATCGATAGATTTTCTTTCTCAAAACATGACTGATCATGATCATGATCATCGGCAAAAAGTACAATTAGCTGTCCCAAATAGCGTTGTTTGTTTTTTGTTTGCTATTCTTTAAGAGTAAAAATTTTAATGATGTCTCCACCATGGCTTACCCAACTACTAAATCATGTACCATCAATTGTACATTTTTATGTACGCAACATAAAATTACAAAAGATCATAAGATGACCCCCTAAAATTGTCAAACGAACCCCAGAGGATCGTGACCACTCGTTTGAGAACCACTACTTTATATGTAAATCGTCTGTGTGTTACGGATAATCTATTTCGTCCCCGATACATTTATACCACTGCTACAATATTATTTCCATGTACTATACATTCGCTTCAGTTATCTCAGTTTCCCGTGGCTACTGTGTACAGTCCCACATTTGTAAGGACTTTTTGGTGTAATTTTGATGGTCAAATGGTCACGTGAGCAGCTTACCGCGTGTTTTGTGTCTGTTGCACTCGTGTTGTAAGCAGATAGTCGTGTTGACATGCGGCTCCATCTGACTATCTTGAAATTCTTATTTTTAAATCTTATAGCTAGGTAGGGTGGCAGGGCGTTTCGCCCCAGAGGGAGCGTTTTACCCCGTCACACTTTACACGACCGATATTGCGTTAACGTAGAATATATTGTTGTTGTTGTTGACAACGTTGACCTATAATCCAAAACCAGTTGTTGCCAACAGTGGGACAGTTTTAAGGAATCGCACATTTTTTTCCTTTTTGTTAGCACCAAAAATCAAAGTCCGTGTACGGTGAACTTCACATTGACCGCATCGTTCAACTCTCATGTCTGTATGTAGTTATGTTGTCAGAAAATAGCAACATGAGCACTAGAAACGCTACACTTAATAGTGTTACCTTTCTCGCGCAACTCGGACTTAATATAATTATTGTTAATTACATATTGTGCCTCCCTTTTCTGGATGCCCGGGTGAACCCAGCTTTGACGATTTTACATCAACTACGTCTGCTGCACAAAATTGTTAAAATAGCAGCTGCGATAATTTTCAAAGGAGACATTAAAGTACGGCGCACGCTAATGACACTGGGCAGATAATGTGTTCCTAAGCTCCATTACCTTGTTGCGGCTGTACAATATTTCACACCGAAAGGTCAAACAAGCCTGACCACTCTCGTGCGGCGCACGTGATCAAGTCCAGTCGAGTCATTTCTGTTCTGTTCACGTGTATGTCATCCGTCAGGGCTTCACTTGGAGAATTGTTATACCCATTATAATAACAACATATATATGCCTATTTTACACGTGTGTGTATGTATGTATGTGTTTGTGTGTGTGTAAATGTGTGTGTGTGTGTGTGTGTGTGCGTGTGTGTGTGTGTGTGTATGTGTGTGTATGTGTATGTATGTGTGTGTGCATGTGTTTGCATGTGTGTGTATGTGTGTGTGTATGTATGTGTGTATGTGTGTGCATGTGTGTGCATGTGTGTGCATGTGTGTGTGTGTGTATGTGTGTGTATATGTATGTGTGTATGTGTGTGTGTATGTGTGTGTGTGTGTGTGTATGTGTGTATGCGGGTATGCGGGTGTGCGTGTGTGCGTGTGTGCGTGTATGCGTGTATACGTGTATGCGGGTATGTGGGTATGCGTGTATGCGTGTATGCGTGTATGCGTATATGCATGTGTGTATGTAAATTCTTATTAATATTATTGTTGTTATTATTATTATTATTTATTCCAAGTCCAAGCTGAACACAATGTTTGTATTTTGTACCTGTCAAACTGTAGACATTGACATCGTTGCCGAAACCAATCAGTTGTGCTTGACCGATCGGATAGCAGTGTGTACCTCTCCTACCAGTAATTCCACATATCACATCAATTATTTATGTGAATTTGAGACACCAGGTCTGATTCATAAGCAGGTGCATGCAAGGATTATACGTGATTTATATTCCGTATGGGCCACAGGTGGCCTTATTATTTGTTACTTTCAAAGATGCGCAGATACCTGTATATAAGAGGATTGCAGACACCGAATAGTAGAATACGAATGGGAGAACAGGCGGGGATGACAGCACGGGAAGGCGAGTGGGAATTTGGTAGATCCTGTAAGTCACGTGACCGTCAACTTGCAGGCATGGGGCAATTAACTTGAAAAGTTAATTAATTAAATTACAATTAATTTTTAAAAATTACCATTTAAATTAACCTCTAAATGTTCTCAATTAAACTAAATTTACAATTAACTTTAATTCAAGTAACAATTAACTTAAATTAACTTCAATTAAATTAATAATAACTTTAATTAAAATAACAATTAACTTTCTGTGATAAAAACACACAGAACGTCTGAAACATGACAGTTCATTGATTGACAACATCAACACATTTAATAAGTGATTTCTAAGAACACACAAACATAATTATACATGGTACCACAAGAACTGTAACTAGTGTTAGTTGACAAGGCTGTAGTGAACCATTGTTCACTGTCTGGTCCAGAATATTTATTGCATTTCAAGAACACCAGAATTTCAAACGGATAATCCCAGTTGTCACTTAACCAGCATCTTTCGGCACTGAACATCTTTCCAGCTACACCAAACAGCTACACACGTCAAATATCCTTTGTATTGCATGCACTTGGATGGGTGATAAAGGCATAAAAGTCAGTAGTCTTACATAACACAGTACACTGCCAGGTGAGCCCACTGCCTCACTCCCAGTGGAGCTTATCCACTGGTTGACACTGGCTGGACAGTGATACTATTCAAACAATTGCCTGTGCCTGTAACTGTCTTTGGTGTCAATTAAGTGAACTTTGGTCACTGTGAAGAAAGGTCTTAAAGGCCTAACCACTGATACCAACCCAGTTATTATCACCATAGGAATGCCTAAAATAATTCCAAATAAAACAAAGTTAATTATTGAGATTTTTTTAATTACATTAAATTAACATCTTCCAGACATATGTTAATGAATTAAATTAAATTAAATTGCGCATTTTGATTAAGTTAATTAATTAAATAAAATTACGTTAATTTAATTAATTCAATTAACAATTGAAATTAACCCGTGCCTGGCGTCAAGCACAACTTTTGGGGCCAGTGTTTCAACAACATATACGACGGAATGTCGGAACGGTCCGCGTGTTCGTCAAGCGTTTTGATGGCTTGATGACTTGATAATATCCATATCTAGTCTTGAATATCTATAAATGGTCAAGTCACTCCGAAAAGCGTGTTGTGCATCGCGTATATGATAGGCATTGCAGGCATTGGAAGCCACTGTTCATAACGTTCATGATTGATCGCGAAACGTATTATGATTGCATGTCTCTTGACACCGATATTATATATGTATCCACATCTTCTGATTTTGAATGTAAACATATAAATATCCGTACGTGTGTTTGTGTGTCCGTCCTGGAAGTAGGTTACAGTAAAACTGACCAAAATAGTCGACAAAAATTAGGCTTACAGTCATTTGCAAAAGTTTAAGACCAGGCACGATTTTTAAGCATTTTATGGTATGGCATCAGATTGCATCAGATAATGTCTGTATTGCATCATCCTATTTGGGCCTTGAAGCAATACGCCTAGTCAGTACGTCCAGGTCATTTGTTTGTTGCTGTCAGTATCGATTAGGTGTTTTTTTGTTTTGTCTTCATCCCTGAAATGGGCAAAAAAATCGTCTTTGACAGAGGTTCTAAGGGCACAAATAGTGACTCTACGTGGAGAAGGAGAGTCACTATTTGTGACATTAGTGCTAAATTACGTGAGACATTTGAGACATTAGTGCTAAATTACGTTATTCCAAGACAGCCGTGCACAACGCCATCGTCAAATTCAATACTGATGGCACTTTTCGTGACAGTAAAAGGAGTGGTCGTCCACGGAAAACTACGCCCAGGGATGACCACGCAATGAGACGCATCGTGACGTGCTCGCCAATGAGCTCATGCAAGAAAATTCGGGCTGCTTTACACTTAAAAGGTACGGAAATAAGTCTCAGTACTGTTTCGAGACGTCTCAGCAAGGAATTTGGGCTCAAGTCCCGCAAGCCGGCCCGGAAGCCACGCCTGACACCTGTGATGAAAAAAAGAGACTGGACTTTGCCAGACGACATCGTCTATGGACTCTCGCGCAGTGGAAGAAAGTGTTGTTCTCAGATGAATCGACCATGCATCAGTTTATACCTCGCAAGAGGCAAGTTAGGCGGCCAGTAGGTAAGCGATTTGATGAGAAATATACAGCAGCCACAATGAAACACCCGCCAAGTCAAATGATTTGGGGTGCCATGTCATGTTTTGGCCCTTCTGGTCAGTATTTTATTCCACCTAACACCACTATGAATGGACCTAGGTACTAGTAGTTGCTGAAGGAGAAGCTGAAACTGCTTATGGACATCTACAAATGTACGATTTCCATGCAAGATGGCGCTCCTTGTCACAGATCCAAGGTAGCCACTGATTTCCTCAAGAAGAACAAAATATCCGTGCTGGAATGGCCTGGGAATAGCCCAGATCTAAATCCCATTGAGAACCTGTGGCCTATAATGAAGGATAAGGTGGCAGACAAACAACCATCAAGCGCTCAAAACTTGAAACAAGCTATCGAGGACGTTTGGGTCACCGAAATCACCCAGGAGTACTGCGAATCTCTGGTTTCTAGCATGCCATATCGCATCCAGGCGGTCATTGACAGCAAAGGAAGCCACACAAAATACTGAAAAGTAGAGACACTGATACTTTTGGACGACATAAAGTTTCATATTATGTTGTACTATGTTTATTTGGCGAAATAAACTGATATAATATTATGTGAAGGCAAAAAAATCATAGTTTTGTCATATTTCTTTAAAAAATCGTGCCTGGTCTTAAACTTTTGCAAATGACTGTATTGGTTAGATCGAACGATGGAAGTAGTAAGAAGAATTAAAGCAAATTTTGAACACAACACAGTATGTATAAGCCGCAGGGACGTTTAGTATTGGTTGTAACTAGACACAATAGTGATATGTAGCCTGATGGATGTCTGTCTGATTGCACGATGCACTCGCCACGTGCTCTACACACATTACTGCATCGAACGGATCTGTTTCGTGGGTGAATGACCTCTGCTTAGTAGGTGTTTGTTTCAGGCGGATTGCCAAAGCGCGTATGCCAGTCTAACATTGGAATCAATATCGATGACAGAAAAGGATTTTTTAAATATGACACGAATAAGTGCCCGGTAGCGAGTGGAAGAATTAAATTTATGTCCGAGTGATGCTCTAAAAGCGACTGAAATGTGGTAGTTCTGCAGGAACAAATGTGTCTATGCTGCGTACTTGCGTGCGTGCGGAAGTGCGTGTGCCATGGAAGTGTATTGAAATATGATGAATACTGGACACTCCGCTAGGTTGAACTACACACGGGCACATTTCAGACTGACTGCGGTCGCATCCGTGTGAAGTAGGGCCGAGAACAACGAGGGTGACAAGCTGTTCATTGCAGTGGTGTCTCGTTATTTCTTGGTAACTCAAACTCACATGGAGGGTTAATTAAATGAAATTAGATTCCGTAATATAATGCCACCTTCGTTCCTTGTTGTACTTTATTGTACTGTGTAATACATTGTATAATTGTTCCACGCTATACAAATACTTATTATATATATATATATATATTTATATATGTATATATATATATGTATATATATATATACATACATATATATGTATATATTTATATATACGTATATATATATATATTATTGAACAGGTGGCCATTTGTTACGGAACATATATATGTGTATAATATATATATATATATATATATATATATATAACACGTATATAACCACTTCACAACATGGAAGCACGACAGACTAATGGATTTTTGGGCATTTGGATTCCATCCTTCTAATATCCAAATCCGTCATTATCCATGAAATATTGATATACACAAATTCATTTCTGTGCTGTTTCAATACAGGTTTTCTATATGTGCCGTAGCGTTTACATACATGCGTATCACACCATACACATGCACACATACGCAAACAGACAAACAGACAGATAGGCAGACATACGACGAGACAGAAATAGAAAGCAGGCAAACCGTGAAAGCGAGATGTCGAAATGGAGACAACCATACGGAGAGAGAGACAGACAGTGAAAGACATGGTATCACAGAAACAGACACATGACACGATACGCACAAACCACATCTCTCCTGTTTGTCGTATAAATAAACCACATTCCATATACCACAGATGCATCGAAGTCGTCTAGCAGCAACCTGTAGACATTGGGAAAGCACATAGGCTACCCAAGTTTCATGTATTTTATAGATCGTAACGAAAGTGTATGTTGCATGTGGAAAGCATTCGATCATGTTTTTATATCCACGTCACGCCGCAAAGTCGTATTAGATTTTCGAAGAACGGCCATTTTGTGATGATACTTAATAACGCAGGTGGCGATAAAACATTAGGAAATGTTTGCATTTAATGGTTATGATTAGGTTTAAGACTTTAATACTAGGAAGAGGTTTATGATTACGGATATAAAAAGTTGCAGCTATGTAAAGCACTGCTGGCTAATTCACAACATCGTCGTAAAATGTCGCCTTTCTGGTTTCCAGCGGAAGTGTGGTTGTGTGCTTTCAGTAATACATGATATATTACATTCTACTCTACATACGTCATGCCACCGCTACATATGAAAGACTATGGATCAATGGAAGAAGTTGGCCAAAAGATTAAACTAAAAGTAGGGTTTATAGGATAAACAAACGTTGCGAAGTGTTTCTGAAGATCGATCGAAATTAAAATGCTTAATTACCAAAATTACATGATTACTGCACGGAACATTTTACTTCACGGTGTGCGCTGTTCCCCGATTCCTTTTCCGTATAGAGTGAAATAATCTTGTGTGTTCTCGACCACATGTCAAGTATATGTGTGCATGTGTGCATGTGTGCATGTGTGCATGTATGCATGTATGCATGTATGCATGTATGCATGTATGCAAGTATGCATGAATGCATGTGTTCATGTGTGCATGTGTGCATGTGTGCATGTGTGCATGTATGCACGTATATATGCATGTACGCATGTACGTATGTACGCCTGTACCGTGGTCATAGCCATGCTAGTGAATCAGGAACATAATAACGAGGTAATCTAACAAGATTTGTATGCGCAATCACGCCCCTTGCAACGCTGACAACGTACCCAATCCACTGCTCCATCATATTGGCGTCTTATACCGCACTCAAACTACTGCATTTATTCCACGAGTTACTGCTCCAGTCTTTTATTCCATACCAGAGATAGTCAGGGGGCTTATCCTAAAAAAACACCTCAATTGTTCACATCTTTCTACAAGCACCATTTTTGGATCAGCATTAGATATGGCCATGACATTTCATTTTTTCGCGGGGGCTAAGCTGAGCTCCCGCTGTGGCGGCCATATTGGACAAATTCAATATGGCCGCCGTCCAGAGATAGGCTGTGTAATAACTTGAGAACCAAAAGTAGTAGAACCATAAATGAGACCACGTTTTGGGGGTTTTCGAGTATGGGAAACCCATTTATTGTGTTATTTGGCCGATACACGGTCGAGTTCACATGATAACATCACATTCAAGGCTTTTCTTATTCAAAATAAACATTTTTGAGCATATATAATATAAATATAATATGTTTTGACACTTGATGCTCCTAGTGGAAAATGTACCTTAATCACTGTCGGCTTAAGACGTAAGTATATGAGCTTGCAGTATGCTTATTTTGCGTCCATTCCTATATTCAATGGTCATGGCAGATCTCTCTAAGTTCTGTTATAGTGATTTGTCTAATCAATGTCATTATAACGAGTAAAATGTTCGTACGTCCCGGGTACCAAATGAAAATGTATTTAAGTCCTAATATGGCTTATCACCTTGCTAGGTAAGGTCACGTGATACCAAAATGGCTATTGCAGATAATGTTGAGGTGGGATAATGTGGCAGCTGAAAATGATTGAAATAAGAGACAAAACGGCCAAGAAGCACTCCCCTGAAATTGTCTACAAAGAAAATAACGTTTTGTAAAGACGCAGGTACGTAACACTCTATTTCAATCCTTTAGCTTTGAACATATTGAACCAGATTGTACTCGGAAGTGATCTCAACGTAGAACGCTAAACTAGTTTCTCAGACATATTTATGCGATAATTTCGAGTTAACAGTAAAAGTAAAGGTAAGTTCTTATATATCGCAGTATCCAGTCCTCAGAACAGCTCAAAGCGCTTTACACTTTACTCCATGGCAGACCTGTTCAATCGAACACCATCTCGACTTCTCTGGGAGCCCCGCTGCAATTAATGCGCGAAGATTATTTGTACACAAATATGCACCACTATCTATAGCCAGGTACTCATTCATACAGCTGAGTGAACTAAAGCAATCTATAGTAAACGAACTTGCCCAAGGTTTGACACCACCGCACAGGATTCGTGCCAATCCAGCGAGACAAGCGACAGTTCAAGTGTTTGACATGACTGCCGTCATCCACATGGTGCATCCGACCAGAGCGGCAACATTCGCTGAGTATGTAGGTACACGTTGTGCCTTTCCTGAAAGCTCACTTGACCGCCACGGTTGAACGCGTCGATGCAGTCTGGGACACCTACCCTGATCATAGCCTGAAATCACTGACACAGCAGCGGCGTGGGACAGGTGAGCGTACTCGAGTCGAGCCAGTGGCGGCGGCTGCACTCCCGTCCCCAAAAGGGACTGGCAATCGTACTTGAAAAAATCCTTGATCAATAAACATTTGGTCAAGACTGAAATGGATGGAAGACTCCTCCTTAGCACAGAGTCTGAGGTGGTACTCTCCAACAAGCCGTTTCATGTGTCAGCACTCCAGCCCCACAACTATGCAGAGGCAGATAGGCGTATCATCCTGTATTTAGCTCATGCCTCGTCTCAGGGACATGAGAAAGCATACATGAGCACTGTCGACAGCGACATTCTTGTTCTTGCCGTCGCTTTCTTTGAAGAACTTGACCTTTCAGAGGTTTGGATTGGCTTTGGTAGCGGCAAGAAATACTGATATATCCCGGTGCACAGCATCCACTCCCAGCTCGGTCTATCAAAGTGTTGGCTATACCCCTCTTTCTCGAGATAACAGGCTGCGATACGACCTCTCAGAGTCTCGGTTGCGGCAAGAAGACGGCGTGGGCTGCATGGAACAGTACACCAAGACTTACAGAGACGATGATCTCGCTGACCGAAGATCCGGAGTCCTTCACTCTGGAATCTGTTCACATGCAACAAATCGACCGATTCGTTGTGTTCATATACAGCAAAACGTGTGGTTCTGCAACTGAGCAATGCTAGAGCAATGCTAGGCATCATCTTTTCTCCATTGGCAGTCGTTCACTCGACAATATGCCGCCGACCCAGGTCGCTCTCTTCGAGCTTGTCAAGAGGTCCTTGGTCCAAGCCAGTTTCATCTGGAAGCAATCACCCACATACCACCGGGCAATCCCTGTCTTTGATCAATGGGGATGGGAACAGGATGAACCCAGCAAGCAATGGCTCCCTTTCTGGACCACTCTCGCCGACGCAAGTAAAGCTTGTGCCTTGCTCCTAAACTGGGGCTGCACGAAAGCGTGAAGGGGAATTGCAAATGCTGCAAGGCAGGTCTTCGTTGCACAACACTGTGCAAGTGCGAGGGTGGCTGCCTAAACAATGATGACAACGATGTGAACAACTGAACTACTACTAATGAATATATGGGTAGACAGATAGACGGATGAGATTGTCTGATTATACGAGTAGAGTGAAAAGTAAAATAGCGGTGTAGTTTTTTAGGTACATTCATTGAATTTGAATTTTGTGTGTTCAATTGACATATAATTGCTATTTCTAAGATAATAGTATCGTTCATGCATTTTGGAGTGGCTTACATTCCGAAATGTGCGTGAAGTTTCTATAATAAGTGATCGTTGTTCTTGACCTTAATTATATGACTTCGTCATTCCCCTTTCAATATCGGTTCCAACATTATAATGAGTATATAAACCTTTGCTCAGGCAATAAGATCAATTGAATCATCAACAGATACATGGGGTTTTACGCATTTACGGGCAAATTTAACCTTGACTTTGACGGAAAAGACCTGTATCCAGAGCTAATTCCAGGTTCATCTATTGTCCACCCATATGTTTAGATGAAAATGACACCAAAACAGTGAATATCTGATATAGTACGTTTATGGCTCAAAATATAGGTATTTTGTGCCAACATGGCCTTGGATGTGACCTTATAATGTGACCTCGACCTAGAATCAGCAACATAACACCGGAAATGGATTCT
>CM034535.1:48602730-48760230 GCA_020002185.1 Paraescarpia echinospica | reverse complement strand
CGTACACGTGTTACGTGGCAAACTCATATCGCCAGACTCGATGGCGTGGAGTGGCTATATGCCGTGTGCCCTTTCGTATTCCTGAACATTGTACGTTATTGCCTACTAAACCCCGGCGTCATATCTCCACAATGCGCCAATGTCATGCAGAACTGGAGAAGGTCGTATGAATAAAAATCACCGTGGCCATTTAGTGAAAATGTATGGTGTTAGCGATAATGCAATTTGGCCGGGATCGTAACGATGTCTTCTTTCCTCCACTAATGGTGTGTCGTGTATTGCTTCCATTAAGACACCGCTCTGTCCACTGACCACTAAGTATGGGAAACTTTACGACGTGCATAATCAGGAAAGGCGACGAAGCATGTACGAAAGCTACCACGAATCATTTGTGATATTTAAACTCAAGTCGTAATTTACATGTACATGGGAAAATCGTCTCGTACCAACAAGTTTATATGGCTGTTAATAAGACAACAAACGTGCAAGATGATATTTTAAGATTATATTTTAAGATGATTTTTATTTTGGTGGTACTTGTTGCACTGTGTTTTCTCATGGAAAGGCGTACTTTCAATTAAAGGAAATAAAAATAAGGCAATAGCTAAAATCCGTTTTCCATGTGTACAGAAAGTTTAATATTGCATGTAACATTCGAGAACATTAAAAAAATACAGAAAAATACATTTGTAGCATAAATTCGATTTTAAACCCGTCTGTGTAGCGATTCCCGCGGAAAATAAAATTTTAATGAGCTAGGCGATCACGTGGTATCTTAACGTCACACATGACTCACACTCGCAGCAGGCCGACCCTTTCTATGCATTCAGAGCATGTTTACATGGATAATGTTGGTGTCGAAACGAGCGTCATAATGAGTTGTTATGCAATAATCCGATGTAATACAAACACTAGTCATCATAGAGGAACAAGCAGTTATCTTACGGTTCCACATGAATTCAATTTTATTCAAAACAATGAATGCGAATGAGCCTACAAGTCGACTAGGTTTCGCCGAGCTTGGGCTCGTTTTCAGAATAAATATATCGATTGCAACCAACGGGAGATAATGTACACCAATATACATACATAGTAAACATATATCGTATCCAGCTACAGAAAGTAACGTGTAAAATCTCATAATATCACTAGAATATCGATGTATGAAGGAGGAGTTGTACAATTTATCATAACAACTGAAATCAGTCAGAAAATTTATGTCGGCCCCGATAGCTTAATTGGTAAACGCGTTGGTTCATTGGCGACTGTTTTACAATCGGGCGACGCCGGTTCAATCCTGACTGCATGCGAACTATTGATTTTCTTTACACGTTTTTGTTTATGTTTTTACGAAGTAATATAAACCAAATCATTTAGTATACTATGATGCACTGTTTGTAAATATTTTTTATATTTTTGTAGTAATTATTTATTCGCCACAAATGAAAATATGGTCATTATATATAACGATGTTTCTAAATTGTATTTATCCAGACAAATCACAATCTTTTTCACATATATAATTACAATATATTACTGTACAATATATTTATAATTAATATATTATATATCCATTACATTATATTTGTTTGGATAAATAAAATTTAGAAACATCGTTATATAATGACCATATTTTCATTTTTGTGGCGAATAAATAATTACTACAAAAATAAAATTATTTACAAACAGTGCATCATAGTATACTAAATGATTTGGTTTATATTACTTCGTGAAAACATAAACAAAAAAAGTGTAAAGAAAATCAATAGTTTGCATGCTGTCAGGATTGAACCGGCGTCGCCCGATTATAAAATAAACGACAAGTAATCAACGCGCCTACCACTGAGCTATCGGGACTAGCAGAAACTGTCTAACTGATTTAAGTTGTTATGGTAAATTGTACAACTCCTTCATATATCGATATTCCAGTGATATTATGAGATTATACACGTTACTTTATGTAGCTGGATACACTATATGTTTGCTATGTATGTTTATTGGTGTAGATTATCTCCCGTTGGTTGCATTCGATATAATTATTATGAAAACGAGCCCAAGCTCGGCGAAACCTAGTCGACTTGTAAGCCCATTCGCATACGTTGTTTTGAATTAAATTGGATTCATGTGGAACCGTAAGATAACTGCTTGTTCCTCTATGATGACTAGTGTTTGTATTACGCCGGAAAATTGCACAATAACTCATTCTGACGCTCGTTTCGACCCAAAAAACTATACTTGTAAACATGCTCTGAATGCATGGAAAGGGTCGGCCTGATGCGAGTTTGAGTCATAAGTGACGTCACATCTCGGCATCCCGAAAAGCGCGCCAAAAATATGCATATTCGAAAATGTCCGGATGTACAGCATAAAATGTGGAATTTCTAATTCATTGAATTTTTTTTTTTTTTTGGCTTGGTGGTCGTGGAAATAGATAGCAGGATGTAATGTAACATGAATTCAAGCAATAGATGTTTTTATTCCCTTTAAGGCAGCTCTTTCAGAAAGGTGTTTGAAATTCTAATTGAAACATAATCAATAACACTGATCAGTCTTTGGATATGACAACTGTCACACACATCCGAAGACTGGCACATGTCCGGGGATTAAGAATAGACAAAATGTACGCTGCGAAATGAACATATTTTGGTAACACTGGACTCGCAATATAGCTATTATTAGATGACACAATTTTCTTTCATAGTAAAGAAGTGAATATTCAGGAAAACGAATTAAAACATGTTGTGACATGCAACCATAAACAAACATGGAGATTGTATTGTTTTGTTTTTATTTCACTTCATAAAATTTTACTAACTTCATCTTTATTTATGTATGATTAACAATCTGAACCACAACATGTTTGAGGCTAATTAACGTACACCGATATAATGTTTGAATGCCGTTGTTGATAGGAACATAACATATAACATAACATATAACATAACATAACATATAACATAACATATGACATTATATAACATATAACATAACATATGACATAACATAACATAATAAAACATAAAATATGACATAATATAACATATAACATAACATATGACATAACATAACACATTACATAACATATGACATAACATAACATATAACATAACATATGACATTACATAACATAACGTTTATTTGACCCCATGTAGGTACACAATTCATTGATTATTCGTAATATCGCTCAAGGAGTGAAATCAACAAATATCAACATTATACAGGCATATATATATATATATATATATATATATATACGTATATCATTATATGTTCTACATACTCTTGGAAAATACACACATGCGCATGTACACCTATTATAGTATTGATGTACCAATTAATGTAATCATAATTATAGCTTATTCAATCGGGGTCGGTGACTCCTATTAAGACACAATTGTCGCTATCATAGGAGCCACCATATTTACGAAATGATTTATGTGGTCTTTTACAAGGTGTCTATCTCATGGTTGTTTATTGGGAGTGCTTGTTTGATGTGAGAATGTAAGTTTGAATGTGTGCTGGTTGCCTGAAACTAGCATCAAATGTATTGTATTTACTGGTTTTTGTTGACATGTGTAGCAATTTGATAGAGTGCCTTTATCGTTATATTTGTGTAACAAGTATGTTTTTATATAAAATGAGAAGCCTTGCAAACTGTGAGTGTATATTTTGTCTTTGATTATACTGGGGGTGTCCTTTATAGCATGTGGTAGGCTCTTTTTGAGACATTTAATTGCAGATTCATGCTTAGTTCTAAAAGTATGTATATAATTCTGTTCACGAGTATTATAATTATGTATGTTTACACTTGGGAAAATTTGCCAGTTAAATAAATAAGGAGGTATAGTTTATGTTTGTATTTAAAGTAAAATTTTAATTCATGTAACTTTAATATGTCTTCTACTTTTAGTAGTTTGAGTTTTTTTTTAAGTGGTTCCATGTGTGAGTAGTATTTATTTATTTAAGATTATTATTCGCACGGCTTTTTTATTTTCGTAATTGTAATTCTTTGGTATCCCTAAACCATGATACAATCATTAATATGAGATAATATGAATGTGTTATATAACAACACTTTTGTATCTAAAGGTAATACATATTTTATCTGTTTACTATGCCAATTGTTTTGGAGCTCTTATTGGAAATTTTCTCAGTGTGTTTTTTCCAGTTTAGGTTAGTGTCTAAGGTCAATCCTAAAAAGTAAAATTCATCTACTCTTTCAATATTTATATCATCTATTTTAAACGTAGGAGTCTGCTTAGGTTTATTAGACTTATACAAAATAATGGGTTTTGATTTGCTTTTATTTAAAGATAATTTATGTTTAGCCATTCATTAACTTTTAAAAGTTCTTAATTTATTAAGGATTCTGTACTTTTATTGCGTGTGTTGTTGTTAAGAAATTTAAAAGAGCTAGACAATGTGGTGTCATCAGCGTACATGACGAAATTAAATAATTGACTAGCTTGTTAGAAATCATTTATGAAAATTATATATAATAGTGGTCCAAGGATTGAATCTTGTGGGACGCCGATTGTTATAAGTAAGATGTCTGAATTTATTTGTTTAATTTCAATATATTGTTTTCTGTTTTGTAAGTAACGTTTGAATAACTGCAATGTTGAGCCATTTGGGCCATAATATGTTAATTTGTTAAGTAAAATGTAATGGTCAATAGTATCAAAAGCCTTAGAAAGGTCGAGAAACACATGAATTGGTTCATCATTATTATCCGTTTGAGTTATAATTCCATCTATTAGCTCAATCGCAACAAGTTCCGTTGATTATTTAGCTCTAAAACCGAACTAATTATCAAACAAAAGCTTCATATCATTGAAATATGAATATAATTGAATACAAATTAATTTCTCTAGTACTTTAGAAATTGTGGGAAGAAAGGAAATTGGTCTGTAATTTTCAAATAAAGATTGATCATCTTTCTTAAATATAGGAATAACTTTTGCAATGTTTAGTTTGTCTGGGAATATCCCGGGTTTTAAAACTTGGTTTATTAACAGCGTTACTGATTTTACGATTGCAGGTTCAATTATTTTGAGCAATTTTGAAGAAATGTCATCAAATCCACAGCTGTTTTTGTGGGAAGATTATTGATAGTTTTCCTAACAGTTTCTTCATCAACACTCTCAAAAATAAATACAGAATTTACTTTTTTATTTAATAATAACGATAGTCTTCGTTACCTTTATATTTAATACCTTGTGCAATAGTCGGACCTATATTTGTAAAATAATTACTAAATTAGTTTGCAATATCCTTTTTATCAGTTATTTTTGTACCATTTTCTATTTAAAAAATGATAGTTTTTGGTTTGTACGGTTCTGTGAAAGAAATTCATTAATAACTGTCCAGGTATTTTTAATATTTATTATTTATAATATTTAAATCAATTAAATCTTTGTTCAAAATACATTTCTTTGGCTGCACGAATGTTTTTCTTTAATAACGTGTTATGCGTTTTTAGATTACTATTAATAGCTTCATGGCTTGTCGAATTTGTTTTTGTCAATTTTAATTGTTTAAAAAGTTTGTCTCGATATTGAATAGATTTTAGCAACCCTTATGTAATCTACGTTGATCTTTTATGTTTTTATTTATTATTAAATTTCATCAGCTTTGTTTGCATTGTTTATTTGTTGCCCATAAAATGTTTTCGTACATTATATCATATTTTATATTTGTGTCTGCATTCGGAGGTTTATTTAGCTTATTGTAAATCCCATATGATTTAATTTCGTGTTTAACTTTATGCATTGCCTCTTCAACTAATATATTTATGTTAACACATTTAGGTGGAGATAAGACATCCCCCAATCAAGGTATTACCGACACAAAATCAGCAAATAACACTCCAAAATAGGCATTAGTTGATTGCAAACACTTAGTGACGTTGGACACAGATTGCGCAGAACAGACACAAAGAACAATGGTTTTCTTTACAACTGAATAAATCTATGTTATGTGGACGGATTTGTAATGGGATTTATACCTGCACCTGACTGTAGAACTCCTGCGACCTTTCCGGGTAGATCAAGAGCTACAACAATTCATCGGTGGAGATGTAGACAAATAGTTTGAGGATCAATTGACGTTCAGTTATCATACGTGTCACATACTCCCCAAATATAACGTAAGGTGATCAAGCACTTGTTGTTGTTGTTGATAATACTGCTACATCTCTTATGTATAACATTCACGTTCGTTATATGGTACCATGTCTTCTAAGCTGAGTAAACATATGCCCGTTACTCACAATATATGTCTTGTAAGAGTCGAACAAGTTTTCATCTGCACGGAGACGTCATATATGTCCCTGATACAATGACCATTTTCATTCCTATGGATCAGGCGTTGTTTTTTCAGTTGTCATAGTGATGGCGCTGGACACTCGTTGACGCTGGACATGAAACCATTTTGTCTGTTCCCTTTTGACCGGGAGATACCGTGAATGTTGGCATTTGCCACTGGGGGACTCATAGCAGGGGGAGCGGAAGTTACGAAAAAGGTTCCTGGTTTTTTTTCTGAGGTAGTCTCTTCTGTCGGTGTTGCTAGACACGCCCCTTAAACCCCACTTTTAAAGTTTTAAATTTAATTTGCTATGTCTTCCTTGAATTCAGTTTCAGCCCCATGATTTGTTACACAATTCTTTCATTAACTACACACAACAAGAATACATGTTTAAATACCTATAATAACAATGATAGATTACTTGTGTGTACCAATCTATCACGATGACGCTGGACACGCAAAACGTTGTCAATAAAGGAAACCCACAGTACATTTTTTTGTCTCGTTTTTTAACTATGATTTGATAAAATGTAATCCCTATGCACACATCAATTGTATTTTAAACGCGGAAATAAAAAAATACAAATGCTGTATGGAACTGCTTTCAAGTTTGGAAACTGTAACTGGATATGCCATGTTGGCCGTGGTTGGCTGCTTACGCCAATGGTTTGCACTTTTAAGAATTAATTAGATGGGCAAACTACATACGCCCTGAAAGCTCTTGGTGTGAGTATTCCGTCATGCGCTTTATTTTCGTCTAAGTTTAAATTCACGTATAGAGAAAAACAAACACGTTTTCGGGACATTTGCTTTAACGTTAGCGCATCTTCCCACTACGGATTATGTTCTAGTGCCGCAGGGAAACACACGCTACCACTGTGCGTTCGCACAGATCGGTGAATGGACGAGCTCTTGTCACGACTTTCGCTGATGTTGCAACGTAACGCGCGCGAACCACCCACACGACGACGCATGACCGTAGGAGACAAAACATGGATCAATACTACTCTGGTTTACGACAGTCTATGCAGATGAAGCTGCAGTCACTGCTCTAGTCAGCTGGGTATGATACGATATGCGTCTGATTGCTTTATCAAATAGTCCGAAGCCACGACATCAAGCTTGATTCATTGGTGACACTACGGTCTACAGTGCTGTCATATTGGATGTGTTTACGAACATGTTGTAATTACGCGTCTTTGTGTTACGTCCAATCCCGTTGAAATCACAGTTGAATGTCTTTCGTTGTTTTTCACTTTTGTATTTCTTTGACAACTTCATCATGTTGTTCCCCATTTATGACATGACATGATAGTGTGTAATCACTAGAGTAAGAAAAACAGTTGTTTAAACAACAAGCTGAATGTTGTAGATTATCAATTGCAATACCTGAAATAACAATGACGCATAATAGTACATCACATTTGTCTACATTTTTTATTGATAAGGATATATGGGCTTATGATATAACATATACTATGATAATACTGACGTGACAATGACATGCTTCGAATATAGTTATTGGCGTTGGAATTTCTCTTTCTCCCTCAGCCCCTCTCTCTCCGCCCGTCCCCCTCACTCGCTCTCTTCCTTTGTCCCAGTCGCCCTCTCTGCCACTCTCACTCTCACCTTGCCTCCTTCACCACTCTCTCTCTCTCTCTCTCTCTCTCTCTCTCTCTCTCTCTCTCTCTCTCTCTCTCTCTCTCTCTCTCTTCTCCCCTCTCACCTTCTCGCCCTTTCGTCCCGTCTCCACCCTTCCCTCCCCTCTCGCCCCGTCTATTCGTCTCCCTCTTACTCTCACTCACTCTCTCGCCCGCTTCCAATCTTACCCTCCCCTTTCTACTCTCTCATTCCTCTCTCCATTCGCCTCGTACCATGTACCAGTAGCTGGGGAAAAGTTGTGTATGACATATGCTGCAGTCAGACACCCTACGTTACGCCTATATATGCTGACAGTGCACTGCAGCGCCCACCGAGACTGCAGCCTGTTGAATGTCTGCTCCCGTCAAGTGATGGAAACTGTCTTGCCGGGCGTCAAAATCAAGTGCCAGCAACACTCTGGCACTGTCATCCACAACTCGCGATTGTATCATTGAGGCACGGTGGCGACACAGTACGAAGTCACACACACACACAAGTCCACACACACACACACACACACACACACACACACACACACACACACACGCGCGCGCGCGCGCGCACACACACACACACACACACACACACACACACACACACACACACACACACCACCACCGCCACCAGTACTGGACACGCACTCACATTTAATATTTATCGTTTGTCACTGTGCTCCACAATTTCCGTATCTCGATACGTCGACGCCTGATAGAAGCCCAGTTGGATTTCCTAGAATGCGACATCCTACCTCGCAAATATATTTGCCATGGACGTGACACTGTCATGATCGTGTTTGTGGAACTGGTCTCACCTGTTCAAACCTCAGACTCCAGCCATCTATGCAACGTTCATTATCCTCAGCCGAACCCAAACGCGATGAACAAGCTAAGGCGTGTGATTTGCACGAGAGATGGAGATGACCCACAGTGATCGGTGGATGCTGAAGGCTCACTGGGACTATGCCTAACGTAATGATGATGACACAAGAAGAAGATGCACGCGTTCATCTACCAATATCTCGCAGGCGAATACGGCAGCCATATTCTGCTATGCCAGAAGAGAATTAATAAAAAGGAAACGTCTGCACTACATATCGTTTCTACAACAACAAAACAACGGCGACATGTGGTATTTGTTCACGTAAACTGTACCGTTGTGTGTTTTAGCGTGGAATTGGGAATGTGATACACGTAGGGTTTTGTGGTATCTATAGTGAAGTGCAACTTAAGGAACATTCCAATCTATGTCTGTCTGATTTTGACAGTTCCATTCCGAACAAACTAATTGCCTAACATGCGTATGTGTCTATGTACATGCGCGCATGTGTGCGCCTGTGTATTCGTTTATATATATATGTGTGTGTGTGTGTGTGTGTGTGTGTGTGTGTGTGCGTGTGTGTGTATGTGTGTGTGTGTGTGGTGTGTGTGTGTGTGTGTGTGTGTGTGTGTGTGTGTGTGTGTGTGTGTGTGTGTGTGTGTGTGTGTGTGTGTGTGTGTGTGTGTGTGTGTTTGTGAATGTGTGTTTTTGCTTTGTTTGCTTTGTGTGTACGAGCGTGTGCGCCCGCGAGTGCGTAGTTTATGCGTGTTCGTGTCTCTCTCATAAGACTATTAATCTCCTACTTCGACTGTGTTGACCTAAGGCGATGCTAACTACTTAACTGCCTGTCGCACTTCGATAGCCACTTTGGCTGAGGGCGACTCTACTCAGGCGTATGGACGAGAGCCTCGGATCAATGAGCAACGACGCTTACTGTCAACTGCGACAGCGTCTTTCTTCGAGTCTCACATGATCAGTGCTGCAGACATATGAACCGAACAGGCAGTCATCTGATGGTCGCTGGCTGGATCATAAACAATATGCGATATGTTTACGGAGACTGCGGCGCTGACTTTACAAAAACAACGTATACGTAAGCTGTACGGTTGCGAGCGTATTTGCAGCTTAACAGGAAGATTTGTAAGAAGCAGGAATTTGTGGGTGGGCCACTTTATAAGAATGAATACTGCAGATTATCGCAGCGAACTCAGGTGGAGAAACACGAAGAAACAGGAAAAGGGGCCGGTCACAGCCGCGAAGAGAGGACCCCGTATAGAGAGGTTTTAAAAAAAACCCGGAGGAAGCCAAAAGGTGGATAAAGGGATTGTCTGTATGTCTAATTAATGTTAATGAATTGAAAAATGAAATAATTATTTTTGCTCAAAACTGATGAACAATTGCAGATGGTTCACCGCCTTTATGTACAGATTGAATAACAAGACTTTTCACGGTTTCGCAGATCAAAGAACATTTTCACGATGATTTTTGCAAAGTATGCATTAGTTTATTAATTCAACGTCGCAGTTTAGTTGACCTATTCGTATACAACAAATTGGATCATCAACGACCGGGATGCGTGATGAGCTGCGTCAATTGAGGACGGAGCCTCAAAAACAGAAATGAGCTTCAGTAATTAGCTGCGTTGATTGGCTAAAGAAGAGATAAAAGGCGATGGTGACAGACTATGTACTGATTATATTCTCCATCCGGTGTCATGACACGCCTGTGCACGAGGAGAACCTGAACAGCTGAGTCACCTTCTAGAGTCTAGATCCTGTTTCTCAATTTCAGTTGCGTTCTCGGGTTCCCACCTGCCTCTTTATCTTAGCACTCGACCCTGTCTTTGTTATTCCGACCTGCTACTCCTTAACTAAACTACGTTTTGTACAATCGTTAACAAAAGAGATTTCCCTTGTGCAACTGCAATAGCATGAAACCAAGTGCCCAACAGAGTGTTCCAATGCATGTATGTTGGGTAATTCGCAGTAGCCCTCAAAATACACCATTAGCAAGATTACTTTCAGGTCATACTTGTTTGTGTACAATAACCATTAAGTTTTAACCATTGTGTCCTTATTATGAATATATATTATATATATATATATATAATATGAATATATTATAAAAATCAATTTTATTTACAATTTATGGACACTATTTAATGTATTTATTGGCATTATAATTCAGTAATACCAGTAATTCCTCATAGAACTGTTACAGGAATTTGTTATTCTTAATTACATACATATTTTATTAATTGTTTTAATTGTCTGCATTTAACAAACGTCCAAGCTTAGCTTTCAGTTGCTCTGGGTCACGCGAAGCGAATAAAAAATATCGTGCAGCGGCATTTGCAGCCACATAAAGCAATTCTACATTGGGTGATAAGACGTCAACGTAGCACTATCGCATCTGTTTTATGTGCTGACGCAAACGAAGCAGAACATTTTCGCGATGACGTTTATGTGCCAACCCCGAATAGCTGTAGCGTAAATGGAAATCTCATCAAATGCCATCGGTGCAACATTTGATAGTTGTTCAGGCGGGAACATCATGCGCCGACCAAGATGCTTATCTCGGTATAAGATGTACAGATGATTGCATTTTCTGCACGTTTTCATATAGTAATTACGAATACGTTTCATTGGGCAGTCGGATAAGGATTCGCCAAGCCAAGATGTGAAGCCTTTTCGAATAGTTCGTGTGGTGGCTACAAGCCCGAGTGAGGTTAACTAGGTATGTTGTTCGTGTTACTTTTCTTATTTATTTGAGGAATGTTTGTGATTACTGAATTCAAGAATCGTTTACAGCCAGGGACGCGATAAGGAGAGGTCTCCATTTGTACACATGTATCGTAGTAGTGCTCCACGGTTTTGTGTGAATCAATCGTATATATATATATAAAAAGTTGATATATACATACATGTATATATATATATATATATGTGTGTGTGTATATATGTATATGTATATATATATATATATGCACACACACATATATATGCACACACACACACATATATATGTATATATATATATATATATATATATTATTTATATATACATGTATGTATATATCAACTTTTTTTTGCAAAATACGATACATCCAAACAGTGAGCGTCGTTACTGCGCGTAGCGAGAAGAGTGGCAACGCGATGCTGATCGGCTGACATTTATGTATCGTATTTTGGTATTTAAAACGTACAGCGTTTATCGCGTTTTGAAAACAAACACTCTCTCGTGCACGTCATTTAAAATGGGTGTGTCTCGTTTTTGTATAAATTAGTTATTGTACTAATACAACATGTGGTTAAACAAACGTTTCGTGTAGTTGCAATAAATTACCAAATATAGTGAGGCCACATTCATCATTATCGGTCCATTGCCTCAGCTTGTAGTTAGGTGTATCCAGTCCTTTTGATTGTTCAACGCGCTTTACACGTTACTCCCTGGAAAACCTATTCAATCGAACTCCATTTTGACTTCCCTTGGGAATATTAAGCCATATTGCATTTACTGCGCGAAGACTATTCATCACAGGTTCTTACCACTATTTGGCGTTGTCCTTCCGCTCTCATTCATCATGTTGTTTATCTTGGAATCCTCGGTCGAACAATTTATACGAGAGCCACTTGTTGTCAGACGTATCCCATTCTGAGATCGTCCATCTTTTAAATATAAATTTCCAGTGAATCAGCATGCCATACAATCTACTCGCTTTAAATAAGGCAACTAGGATAAGGATAAGGATAAAGATGATTTTATTTTCCCAACAGCATTAAAAAAATACAAATTATGTATAATTATATAAACACATACTCATATTACATACATATACACACATACCGGCATATACAGTAATATTGAAATGTGAAATATACAATACAACTGAAAATATGCAATCAACAGAATATAGTATACATTTTGCAACAAAATGAAACAAAAACAGTTGCTGAGGGATGGGAGACTCCTATTAAGATCAAAACTGATCGCTATCATAGGAGCCACCCACAAAAAATATTACTATTGTATCAAATCCTAGGATTTATATAACAAAATATAATGATTATGTCAAACATTAAAAAAATAAATGTAATTGTCTTCTTTACATAATGTGTATGATGGTTGTTTAATTGATGTAATGTGCTTTGTAATGTGTTGAGTTCGCGTGTACGAATGTACGCCTGTATGCGACTACACAAATTTAAAAGATGCATTTTTTATTAACTGTGTTTCTCATTTATAATATATTAATTTAATTGGAATATATAGCAATTTAGTATATTGCATGTGACGTTGTATTTTTTCTAGCATGTGGTTTTTAGCATAATTTGAGAATCCTTTCAAACTATGGGTCACTATCGAGATATTATTTATAACATGTGGTAAGTTATATTTAAAACACTTTTTTGCAAATTCATGTTTAGTTCTGAAAGTGTGTAGTTCAGTTGCTCTTCGAGTGTCATATTTGTGTGTGCTGGTATTTGGGGTTAACTGCCAATTTAATAAGTAAACGGGTAAATTTTGATGTTTGTATTTGAAATAAAATTTTAGTTCTTGTAAATTTAGCAAGTCTTCTACTTTTAGTATGTTGAGTTGTTTAAAAAGTGGTTCTGTATGTGAATTGTATTTACTTAATGTTATAATTCGCACCGTTTTCTTTTGAATTTTCGTTAATCTGTTTCCTTGGTAACCCCAGGTCATAATACAATAATTAATATGATATAGTAGCAGTGCATTATATAAAATAATTTTTATTTTTAAGGGTAACACATGTTTTAATCTATTTAATATTCCTATAATTTTGGAACATTTATTTGATATTTTTTCAGTGTTTTTTTTCCAATTTAAGTTAGTATCTAGAGTTAAATTCTTCCACTCTCTCAATATTTATATTATCAATTTTGAGAAATAGACTCTGCGTAGATTTGTTTGGCATTTGAAAGGTCATATATTTAGTTTTACTTTTATTTAGTGACAACTTATTAATATTAAGCCACTCAATTATTTTGAGGAGTTCTTCATTTATTACAGATTCTATATTTCTATTGTGTGCTTTATCACTAAAAATGTCAATTGTGCTAAATAAAGTGGTATCATCAGCATACATTATAAATTTAAACATTTGGCTTGCTTGTGAAAAATCATTTATATATATAGTAAATAACAGTGGTCCAAGGATGGACCCTTGTGGCACACCTACTTTTATAGGTAAAGTATCAGATGTGGTATCTTCAAATTCGGTATACTGTTTCCGGTTGCTTAAATAGCTTTCGAATAAAAGAAGAGTCTTGCCATCTATACCATAATATCTTAACTTGTTTAATAATATCGAATGGTCAATAGTGTCAAAAGCCTTGGAAAGGTCAAGAAAAATAATGATTGGTATTTGTGTTTTGTCCGTTTGAGTAATTATTCTATCTACTAGTTCGAGTGATGCATAATCTGTTGAATGGTTAGGTCTAAACCCGTACTGATTGGTTCAATAGCTTGGAATCAATAAAATAAGTAGATATCTGATTATGGATTATTTTCTCTAGTACTTTAGAAATAGTTGGAAGGAGATAAATTGGCCTGTAATTTTTTATTAGAGTTGGGTCATCCTTTTTCAAAATTGGAACTACTTTTGCAATTTTTAGTTTATTAGGAAATATGCCAGTATTAATAACTTGGTTAATTACTAGGGTTAGTGATTTAATTATTGTTGGTTCAATTATTTTTAGCAGTTTTAATGTAATTCCATCAAATCCACTGCCGTTTTTAGTTGGGAGATCATTTATTGTTTTCCTTACTGTTTCTTCATCCACATTCTTAAATTTAAAAGTAGATCTAACGTTTGCATTTAAGTAATAGTCATATTTTTTGCTTCCTGTATATTTAATGTCTTCTACAATAGTTTGAGCTATATTTGTAAAATAGTTATTGAATGTGTTTGCTATTTCTGATTTATCTGTTATGGTAGTACCATTCACTTTAAAAATTTATGAAGATGTCTTCTTTGTTTTATTTTTTAAGAGAATTTCATTTATAGTTTTCCATGTATTTCTGATATCTTTTTTGTATTGGTTAAATCGTGATTCAAAGTAGATTTGCTTAGCTGCACGGATATTTCTTTTTAATATAGTATTGTAAGTTTTTAGATTAGTATTAGTAATATCATAGTCTGGTGAGTTAGAGTCAGTCATTTTTAATTGTTTATAAAGTGTCTAGCCACTGATATGCTACATAAATTGTCTAACATGAACGCGATGCAATGAAAGCAACAGGAAATCAGAATGAGGTCGCAACAATGTAACGAGGACTCAATAAAACGAGTGTAACTGGGAGGGGGAGGGGCGATTCAGCGAGTCCCACGGGCCTTAGAAACTACTATGTGATTAAGAGCCTTTGAGCAATTATTCCGGAATAATCGTTCCCTTCCGTGTCTTTCAAGTTGCGTGTTACTAATTGGTCAGCCGCGGTGAAAGAGATTACTAGGATCTTGGTAGATCAGTCAAGTGATTGTCATTAGACCAGTGTAAAGGTATAATATTGCCCCCCAGCATAATTTTGCCCCCCCCCGGGCAATATTATACCAGTATAAAACAGCCGGGAGGGCAATCTTATACCGGTATAATGCTGCCTCCCCGGTATAAGATTGCCCCTGTACATCGCATGCTAAATTACGGTACATTGTGGTAATTGTATTTTTTTTCAATTCCTGGCAGTTATGTAATAATTTATTCAATGTAATATATGTGTACGTATAATTACCATTGAAACATTCATATAATTGAAATACATAGATATTCATGCAATCACACATACAGACATACATGCATACATTTTTGAATTTGTTCACAAAGTTCATAGCAAGGCTGGTAGCATGGCTAGTTCATAATGGTGGTGGAAGTTCTGGATCAGAATCACTTCGTCTGGGTGGCTCTCGTCACCAGACGTAAATGACTTATATGGTAGCCACTTTTGCGACAGGCCACACTGACTGAACTTGTACACTGTTGTCTTCAACGTGGTTGCCAATGCAAAGACTTCAACCTCAGTTCCCCAAGTACCTAGTGAAATCATGCCACTAGTGTTTATGTGTTCCGTAATGTTCGGACAGACAGACCGTCTATAATAGATATCAATATCCCAAAATATTTTAGACATCAACGGAATGGCGTCTAATAGATGTCAATTTTCCCACGTGATTTAGACGTCAACGGAAAAACGTCTAATAGGCGTCATTTTGTGTCATTCTGAGAAGTAATTTTCATCACCAAGAATCGACCACTAAAAGAAGTCTAAAAGACGTCATGTGTCCACTAAGATGATGTCGATTCCCTTTTAATCTTCCTGTATATCTATGATTTTTGTAGTCTCACCTTTTTGGAGGCCAAATACAATAAATAAATAAAATAACTGCTAGAAATACACAAACAACATGTAACAATATATTTATTCGAAACCCGATTGATTATGTAATTATTCATATTTCATTACACCATGTGCATACACCATGTGCTTATATAATAATTAGTCGCCAATCATTATATACTGTTAACCACAGGGAGGCTGTTTTAAACTGGAGGGGGAATATAGTACCGGTATATTATTACCCCCGGGGGCAATTTTATACCAGTATATTATTGCCCCCCCCCCCCCCGGCAGGTTCGTTCCGACATAATATTGTCGTGTGGGGCAGGAATCAGAGGGGGCAATTTTACACCGGTAATATGGCACGTCGCCTCCATCATGGCTGGGCAGAGAGAAGGCGTCGGTCTTCCTGCGAGAAGTATGACGTCACAAACAGCGCTGTCGTATTTATAGTTCCACGTATTGTAGTCGAATAGTTTTACAACGTGTGTGTGTGTGTGTGTGTGTGTGTGTGTGTGTGTGTGTGTGTGTGTGTGTGTGTGTGTGTGTGTGTGTGTGTGTGTGTGTGTGTGTGTGTGTGTGTGAGCATGCTTACAAGGAAAATGTTTGGGTGGAAACGAGCGTCGGAATGAGTTATTGTGCGATACTCCGATGCAATACAAACAATAGTCATCATAGAGAAACAAGCAGTTATCTTACGGTTCCACATGAATCCAATTTTATTCAAAACAATGAATGCAAATGGGCCTACAAGTCGCACAGGTTTCGCTAAGCTTCGGCTCATTTTCAGAATAATTACATCGATTGCAACCCACCGGAGATAATCTGCACCAATAAACATACATAGCAAACATTATTGTATCCAGCTACAGAAAGTAATGTTGTATAATTTCATAATATCACTAAAATATCCATATATGAAGGAGGAGATGTACAATTTATCGTAACAACTTAAATCAGTCAGTGAATATTCGTCGATCTCGGTAGCTCAATTGGTAGACGCGTTGGTTTCTTGTCCTGTATTTTATAATCGGGCGAAGCCGGTTCAAGCAAATATAATGTAATGGATATATAATTTATTAATTATATATACATTTTGTACGGTAATATATTGTAATTATATATGTGAAAACCAATTGTGATCTGTCTGGATAAATGAAATTTAGAAACATCGTTATACATAATTACCCTATTTTCATTTTTGTGGCGAATAAATAATTACTACAACAATTCAAATAATATTTACATACAGTGCATCATAATATAAAAATGATTTGTTTATATTACTACGTAAACAATAAACAAAAATATTCAAAAATGTCCGGATACACATCATAAATGTGGAATTTCTAATTCATTGGATTTTTTGGCTTGGTGGTCATGGGAATATAGAGCAGGATGTAATATAATATGAATCCAAGCAATATGTGTTTTTATTCCCTTTAAATGATTTCGGACGAAAGCGAACACGCGCTGGCATAGATACATGCTTTTTTGGGCGCGCGACAACACAATCGTGATACTTTTTATGTGTCTTACAGGCATGCCACGACGGGTATTCTTAAACGATGACTAATTACTGTGTTGTACCACGTTGTATGCTTCTATTGTCATAGTTTCTATAACAGAAACGGAAACATGAACCATGGGGATTTGATTAAAAACGTGCAACTGACTATCGCCGCATGCCTTATGTTAAAGAAGTATTTTCCACAGAGCGACTAAAAGACGATAGTTCGGACAGCTTAGCCTTTGCATAGTTTATTCGGACTGGAAAGAATCGCACGCACGCACGAACGCAATCACACAAACACTCAGAGAGATTCTAGCTATGGACGCTTGTTGTTCTAGCATCAGGGACATGTATGAATATGTCAGCCGTCTGTGCTCCATGGAACATTTCACAACAATCGCCCACTTTGAAAATAATAAATTCTGAGTAAACCATTGCGTGATATTATTGAATGCAATTGCAATTGATTAATTTTAAGGATCATAATACTTTTATTTGACTCAACAACACTGAAAAAAGAAAGACACACATACAAATATTGAAATGTAAAAAACAAGAACAATTAAAACACAATTAACAAACATACTTTGCATCAAAAAGAAAAATGAAAATCGTTTTGGAGTGTGAGACTCCTGTTATATATAAACCTCAAAATGCATGTTGTTTCACTTTAATGTACGGCATCTAAAGGCATACTTCCGGTGTCACCATTTCCTATCATGTAACGCGAAAACGTTAACAAGACGCCATTTTGTTTCTGTGCACAGCGGTGGTTCTGTGCGTCACTGAAGACGACACGCGTGTAGTGTTGGAGAGCCTGCATGCCGCGGGTATGACGTCAGGTCGTCACGCCATCTTCCTCATTAAGATCGCCACCATTCTGCCCCTCGACGAGCGGGGCATGCTTCCTGGTCACGCCATCGTGCCGATGCTGAAGAACGCCAGCTCCGCCCTGACGGAAGCTCTGGGAGCGGTGTTTGTTCTGCGGGCGGGCATACAGCAGCGTCATAGCGAAGTAAAGGTGGGTCTTCGTCAGGAGTCACGGCTGATTGGTCTTAGCTTTATGGTGACCTCGTCAATATAGCAACCTCGCAATTTTGATTACCTGGAGGCAGAACCAAATCCGTTTTGTGTCGTAGACTCGTTCTTCCTTCCTGTCGCCTAGCACAGATAAATAAATTGCAATTGTTGTGTTAGTTCCTTAATATTAATAATTACGACATCCACTTTATCATCAATACACATTATATAAGTTGTGAATAAACACAATTAATAATATCAACTTTTTCGAATTGCCTGGAGCTGTAATTGAACGAGATAGTGACTTAGTTACACACGTAAATGGAATCGCACTATAGGGTCGCAGATCGAGTCCGATTGCTTGTGTTACTACGCCATCGTCGAGTACAGTTACAGCGGTACGCATGTCGCAAAGGTTCCATTTGGTATTTATGTTACACTTGTAACATTGGCGTCGGAACGTGGTGAATATTCAGCGGGCTGAGGCTCACAAAACACCTCCATTTGCACCTACTGGAGCTCTTCAAACAAAAACCCACATTGTGGCTATCCGAACACCTCTATTTGCATCCTCTAGATGGTGACATAAATCCTCCACTTGCATCCCTTTGAGGCTCTACAACAACCGTCATTTGCATCTCTCCGTGTGGTTTACCAAAACACCTCCATTTGCATTTCCTTAAGGTTTAACAACTCAACAAAAACGTCAGTTTGCACCCCATCCCCCGAGACTCTCGAAAAACCACCTTGAAGATTTATAAAAAAAATTCATTGTGCATCCCCCTTGAGTTTAACCCAATACCTACAATTGCACCTTAAAATGCACCCTTTCCCGAAATATTCGGGGATATTCCTATCTCCAGCCCCCATCATAAATATTGGAAAAGCCCCCTTGGTTCAAAAGCCTTAGTTCATTATTTTATTCAGCCAGTTCAAGCTCAATGTTGGGGACTGTGTTCTCTATCGCCGCAGACCGTTGTCGTACGTGTTTAATACATTGAATTTTGGACGCAATGAGCGACGTCATGTCGTGGCAAATTAATTATGGCTATAATCTCAACTGCATGGCTGTATTACACAACGCGTAATGTGTTATAATGTACCATGCGTAACTAATTAATAACGTAATGCCATATGTGCATCATCATCCGCTACCCACGATACACTGCGCTATAGGACATATAATACATACATTTTTTTGCAACGACGGTGATTGTATTCGCCAGCAGAAACGATTGTGGAATGCGTGAGCCTCATTCGTGGACGTCCATTCTCGTAAATGTTTACTACGTGTGCCAGTCGTTATTGCTAGACTAATAAAGAACGTGACATTTACCAGTGCAACGTGGCACATCGACCGAGCAAGCACGGCTTACGATGACCATTTTGGATAGCTAGTGTTTCCATAGTTCGCGCGATCAGGTTCTGTGCACTGAGTTCACTGGTTCGCTGCAATCACAAGTTCAATCAGAGTAGAGCAATTCACCAAGTCAACGCCTAAATAAATCCACTGTGAGTCACTAAGCATGTGATACGTTCGTATCCAGACGGCAGGACTGCTCAATGCGCGCTACACTTTACTCTACGGCTGCTCTGTTCAACCGAACACCATCTCGACTTCTCTGGGAAGCATTCAGCCACGCTGCAGTTACTGCGCAAAGACTATTCGTACACAAATATTCACAAATGTTAGCAGCTACGTTCTTGATGTCATGCTACAGGCTCCACCTACCTTTAGATGCCGGCGAAACTGACATTCTTAAAGTCACGTCACAATGAACTAAATCAACCAACCGATTAACGGAGAGAACTGTGTGTGTGCGTGTGCGTGCGTGCATGCGTGTATGTATGTATGTGTGTGTGTATGTATGCATGTATGTAGGCATGCATGCATACACACATGCATGTGCTTTATGTACGCCCAAATGCAATGCTTCAGCGTTCCACTTTGTCTCCAGCACGTCCTGTACAACATGCGCGTGTACAACGCCATCATGCTGGCGACGTTCGCCATCCGTCGCGCCCACGCTCACGGTGCCCAAATTGACGGATACACCGTCGCTTCTTATGCCCAGAATGTCACTTTCAACAGCCTGCACAGCGCCGTGACGACCGACGAGAGGGCAGAGGTCATTCTAGAGTTCAACCTCTGGGATTATCGCCCAGAGAGCGCCACCTACGAGGTTGTGTTGGAATTATCGAAGGACCTCTCCCGTGCGCAGGCCCACGGCTCCATCAGGTGGCCCGGCGGAGTTGAACTGGAAGGGGACATGTGCGACTTCGAAGAATGCCCCGCCGGTAAGTTATTTCATGTCGCAGAATGAAGCTAGGATTTCATGTGTACAGAAACGACATGCAGAACGGGAAATACCTCTGTAGTGCAGTGACGTCTGGGAATTTCCTATCAGATTCCTGTGCGGATACGAATCGAATCGTTACACGGAGCGATTACATAATATAATATTAATAATATAATTAATAATATTATGTAACTACTTCTATTAATGTCCATGTTTCAATGTTTTACCGGATGCGTTACCCGCATGCCGTTTCCATAAACATCGAATCGTAGTTTGATACGTGGACATGAGTGAGCGAGCGAGCGAATGTGTCACTGAGTGAGTAAGACGGGTTAACCACGCGATGTTTAATATAGTTTTTAGTCGCCGCCGTGAAGATTTTTCAGTAATTAGAAAAATGGAAGGCCGTTTGATAACACACGCGATATATTTTGCAAGCAAGTTCCTTGTTCGCCGCAACGAGCGCGTATACACGAGGCGATAGGACTACACGAGGCGCAGTAAATCGCTTGCCTTATTACGCAAAATGTATTCTGTGGTTTAGTGTGAGTGGCTCCTGACTGAATAAACCTAAGGGGTAGGCGCGACGTCGCTTCCAAAGGGTGAGGCCTCGTTGTTTATTAAAGTTAAAAAAGTATAATGATTAGTATTGATTCAAATCTACGCCCACCCCTCAATACGTAGGCGCCTATATTGCGAGTTAAATAACCGCATAATCACTACATTCCCTGCAGGCAATACTGAACTGAATACGTGAAAAGGATGCAGGCCTCAGGTGATTGACCTTTGCTGCGATTAATTCTCCGGATGTGCAAAACCACCACATTAATTTATTCACGACAATATGAACACTAAAATGGCAGCTTAATACGATTTTGCCGACGTGACATGCGCACTAAAACACTTCCCAATGACCTGTTCTGGTATCCACAATAGCATCACTGTGCATTAGTACAATTTTCACTCGTTAGTCGGCGACCCAGTATGCCGATAACACGACCCCCTCAAGTACTCTAGGTTCTTTTGTACAATGTCAAGACAATAAAAATGTAGAATTCCTAATCAACTTAGAACTGGGTAAAATCAATGAGTGGCTTAAATTAAACAAGTTATCCCTAAATCTAAATAAATCTAAATAATTATATGATTTTCAAAACAGCTAGAACAAATAATAATAATATGAAATCTGCCTTCACCCAATTACGAATCAGTTCCATTGATGATCACATACATAATGTGATTAGGGTAAAAACTGTAAAACAGTGCGCAATTTTATTATTTTAAAATCACTAACACCATTTAACTGTTTTGTCGTTAGATCGTGTAACTTTCGAAAGTGAGTTTAGCTTCGAGCCGTTATATTCGCAATAAAACTATTACGCCACTTTTGACATTTGTTATTCGGTCAGACCGAAATTCACTCGATAGTTTGTCGTACGAAAGGAATTCATCAAAACGTAACAGCGTTTCTTATCAATATCACCATGTAATCAGATTTAACAAGATTGCTACCAAGAGAATTAACTCTAGATGGCAGGTGGACAAGGAAGAACTTTGGTTTATCGAGAGTCCAACCCTTTTATCTACGTGTATCCGGCCTTCTGAGGTACTTGCCGATTTTAATTTTATTTTAAACATATTCACACTACTAACACCCACACAATCAGCAGATAATCTGTACCATTCATTTACAGTCCTTTGTGAAAATGAAAACTTTCTTATATCTAATTTACACTGCTCCTTTACTAATGTAACTTCATGTCCTCAAGTTTTTCTATCTTTCTTAACTGAGAAAAAAATATTTATATCAATATATTTTCATAACCATTCAATATTTTAACACTTCTATCTGATCTCCTCTCAATCTCCTGGTCTCTAGTGTTATTAAACCACATTCTTTTAGGCGTATTTCGTAACTATGATCCCTCAATTTTGGTATTGTTTTAGTTGCTCTCCTCTGTACTCTTTCTAGCATATCTATGTCCTTCTTGCGGTATGGCCTCCACGCTTGTATACACTATTCTAAATGAGGCCTAACTATTGTTTTGCACAGCTGTATTATTAGTTATTTTTCCTTATACCTGTACGTTATATTTCGCCTAAATAATCCATGGATTTGATTTCCCTTTGAAACTGCAATTCCGCACTGCTCTGAAACCTTCACATCAGCACTAACGGTTAACCCTAAGTCCTTTTCTTTTACAGTAGTACTTAGTACAGGACACCCCATTGTATATTCTACACTTTCGTCCCCATATACTGTGTGGAGACATTTACATTTCCCAAAATTGAACAACATGTGCCACGTTTCAGACCAATTGATCAACCTGTCAAGATCATCTTGTAACTGCTGTCTGTCTCCATCACTTTTAATCCTTCTAAAAACTATTGTATCATCCGCAAATTTCAACACCTTGCTTGTGATATCATCGTCCAAATCGTTTATATATATTAAGAATAATATAGGGCCCAGTACTGATTCCTGCAGTACCCCAATCAAAACTGATTTCCAGTTTGAAGCCTCCCCATCAACCACTACCCGTGGTCTTCTGTCAATCAGCCATTTTTCTACCCAGTTAATTAAACCATTTCCTATGCCATGGACCTTTAGTTTAAGTAGTAGACTTTGACGTGGCATTTTGTCGAAAGCTTTTTGAAAATCTAAGTAGGATATCTACTGGTGATCCCTCGTCTACCCACTTAGTTATATCTTCAAAAAAACATAACATATTTGATAAGCAATACCTCGCTTTTAGAAACCCATGTTGAGATGGGTTTATCAAGCTTTTTTAACAAGAAATCAACTATGTAATTTTTAATTAGTCTTTCTAATAATTTGCAAATCACCGATGTTAAACTCACTGGACTATAATTTTCTAACTTGTTTCTGGAACCTTTTTTAAATACCGGTATAATGTTTGCTTCTTTCCATTCTAAAGGAACCACTCCCTCTTCTAATGACAAGTTGAAAACTGTTGCAAGTGGTATGCTAATTTTTTCTACAATTTCTAATAGTTGTTTGGGCGGAATCCCATCCATTCCAGGTGATTTATTATCCTTCATAGCCCTAATTTTCTTAGCTACCATTTCCAGGGTTACAATTAACTGTCCTAAATAGTCTGACTCTGCCCCTTGAACTTAGCCTTTGGTACTGGCAGTGAACTAATATCTTCCCAGGTAAACATTGAACTAAAATAATCAATCAGGTCTTCTGCCATTAAGAATCACTCGTCATATTTCCTCCCATTGCATTTCCTTTTCTCTTTTCCCGTCTTTTTTTCCCTCCTTCCTCTTTTTCTACGGTCACTTTCTCCCCTGTTATCTTCACGCCTGTCTCATTTCCTGCCGCCGATCCTCAAATTTCTTCCCCTCCGATCACCTTCCCTCCTGTCAGTCTCCTTTACTCACTCTTCTTGCCACTACTCTGCTCCTCCAGTCTCACAGCATTCCCAACTCTCTCCCTGTCGTCTCTCTCCATTCCACGTGTCTCCTTGCTGATTCTCATCTCCATCCCCTTCACAATATCTACCAACCTAGCTACCTCCTTCTTCAGACATTCCACCTTCCAACACCCCACGCACTGAAAGGTGAATCCCTCTTCCTTGGTCTCTCTCTGTCCATGACTTCCCACAGCCGGATAGGACAAAATTCACTTAACTGTGGCAGTCGTTGCACACCAAATGTCGCTTTGCCTTGACTTGCCGCTTGCAAGGCGCCTTATCAGAATGTATTTAATAATAATAATCTAATTAGCTATTTAAAATAGTTTAGTCAACTATGTTTACACTATTTACTGACTATGTAGTCTTTAAGAAGACTGTTTTTACTGTGCACAAATGTTACACTTTACGTAAGATTGCCTTGTTTATTTCTATTACTGTTTTTAATTATAGTCATAGCTGACTATCTATTTTATTAGAAATGCTAATGTTACCGGTAATGACCTAATTTAAATACAATCAATTACTTTACGCTAGACTGCATTATTTATTTAGGTTATACCGCTCCCTAACGAATACGTGGGGCACTAGTTCGCCCGTTTATCGTAAATGCTTAATTTTAATCAAAATGCTACCTAATCAACATGTCTAGCAGGTATTGGATTGCATAGATATTATCTTATGTAAGTAGATTTATGTTTGTTACTTTTTCACCTATATATTCTACCACATAATGAGGTTTGTTAAATCTTGTTTACAAACTTATCGTATGGTAACTTGCCCTATTATCGCTCACAAGATAAAAGTGTTCTAAAATACTTTATCTAACTAACATTAAGCAAAACTGCTACTCGATATGTGTTTACTGCTACTTTATGAATTATATTAAGGCAGGAATAATACTTATCAATCGGTAATTCCACTATCAACTTTTCTGCACCACCAATTTCTACTATCTATCTCCGCCAAACAAAGCCAGCCAAGATAGGATTACATTAACGTCCCCAATTATCGGTCACAAATCACCGAAAGGCCGATCTTTCACTTAACCGACTTTAATTTCCGCGTTCTCGCTCGGCTGAACAAAATAATTTCCGCCACCAACAATAAAAAACGGTGCTACCTTGACGGTGTCCATCGAAACAACCGTCCGTTGTTCCGTTGAGATTGAAAATGAGTAGTTATTTACATGGCTTCTGCAGATGTGCCATATTAGTCGGTTGAATTGCATATTTTTTACTATCAAGTCAAAAATTTGCATTTTAACCGACTAATATATTCAGTATTAATATGTCTAAATATATATAAATTCGTATAAATCCTTAAAACCGCATAAATTCGTAAATAATGTAATAAGAATATTAAAGGAAATAAAAATAAGGCATTAACTAAAATCCTTCTTCCATGTGTACACAAAGTTTAACATTGTATGTAACATCTGACAACATTTAAAAAAATACAGAAAAATACACTTGTAGCATAAATTCGATTTTAAACCCGACTGTGTAGCGATTCCCGCGGAAAAATCAATTTTAATGAGCTAGGCGATCACGTGGTATCGGGACGTCACTTATGACCCACACTTGCATCAGGCCGACCCTTTCTTTGCATTCACAGCATGTTTACAAGTATATCTTTTGGGTCGAAACGAGCGTCAGAATATGTTATTGTGCAATATTCCGATGTAATACAAACACTAGTCATCATAGAGGAACAAGCAGTTATCTTACGGTTCCACAATCAGACATGAATCCAATTTTATTCAAAACAATGAATGCAAATGGGCCTACAAGTCGACTAGGTTTCGCTGAGCTTGGCCTGGGCTCGTTTTAAGAATAATTATATCGAATGCAACCAACGGGAGATAATCTACACCAATAAACACACATAGCAAACATATATTGTATCCAGCTATAGAAAGTAACGTGTATAATCTCATAATATCATTATACAAATATAATGTCATTGATATATAATATATTAATTGTATATATATATATATTGTACAGTAATATATTGTAATTATATATGTGAAAACAAATTGTGATCTGTCTGGATAAATAAAAGTGAGAAACATCGTGATATATAGTATTACCATATTTTCATTTTTGTGGCGAATAAATAAATACTACAAAAATAAAACAATATTTACAAACAGTGCATCATAGTATACAAAATGATTTGGTTTATATTACTTCGTGAAAATATAAACAAAAAAAGCGTAAAGAAATCAATGGTTTGGTGTCAGGATTGAACCGGCGTTGCCCGATTGTAAAATAAATGACATGAAACCAACGCGTCAACCAATTGAGCTACCGCGACCATCGGAAATTAACTGACTGATTTAAGTTGTTATTATAAATTGTACAACTCCTCCTTCATACATCGATATTCTCTTGATATTATGATATTATACACGTTACTTTATGTAGCTGGATACAATATCTGTTTGCTATGTATGTTTACTGGTGTAGATTATCTCCCGTTGGTTGCATTCGATATAATTAGTCTGAAAACGAGCCCATGCTCGGCGAAACCTACTCTACTTGTAGGCCCATTCGCATTCTTTGTTTTCAATATAATTGGATTCGTGTGGAACCGTAAGATAACTGGTTGTTCCTCTATGATGACTAGTGTTTGTATTACATCGGAACGTCCCGCAATAACTCATTTTGACGATCGTTTCGACCCAAAAACTATCCTTGTAAACATGCTCTGAATGCATGGAAAGGGTCGGCGTGATGCGAGTATGGGTCATATCTGACATTACATCTCGGCATCCCGAAAAGCGCGCCAAAATATGCATATTCGAAAATGTCCGGATGCACAGCATTAAATGTGGAATTTCTAATTCATTGAATTTTTTTGCTTGGTGGACGTGGAAATAGATAGCAGGATGTAATATAACATGAATTCAAACAATAGGTGTTTTTATTCCCTTTAATGTTGCTTTAGACGCAAGATCACCAATCGCTTGTTTTGTGTAATATCAACTTTAATAAGATTAACATAAAAAAGAAAGGAATCAGATTTCCCTACAATAGATTTAATATATCGCCCAGGACGAATTTCAAAAAATATAAATCTACGAACCACCCCAATGGCTGTATGCTAGATCGCACACAAAATGTCAGCTCTATGCATGCAATACTGACGGAGATAAGTGCCATTTTAAAATTGTGACCCGGAAGATCCCCATTTCTCCAACGAATTACGAAAAAAGCTAAATATACGAACCACCCCAATGGACCCGCTAGATCACATACAACATTTCAGTCCCATACATGCAAAAACTAACGGAATAAAAAAATTACAGTCAAACAAACAGACATACAGGCAGAGAACAGTATAGTCACAGTCACACACACACACACACACACACACACACACACACACACACACACACACACACACACACACACACACACACACACACACACACACACACACACACATATTATATATATAAATATAATATTTTATTATATATATATATTATATATATATATATATATGTATGTATATGTATATATATATATATATATAGGTAAAAGAGCCAGCTATAGCACAATTATGCCTCTAGGTAGGGTAGTTCTTAAGACACAGGGAAAATTGGCTTTGAAGGCCGCCATCGACACAAAAAGACGATAATAATAATTATTGTTCTATGTGGCTTATTTGTTAATATATGGGACAACTGGTTTTAACGGCAGCTATCTATAATAGTGACGGATGTGAATGTCAGCGAAGGATAAAAATAACAACAACAAAATCAATTTAAGATATTTGAAACCAGTACTAAATACAGTAGCGATGATGCAAATAATACTTCCCGACGTCATCACACGCGCCATTTTCTACGCGTGCCCGTATTATGACGTCATCAACCAGTTGTGTAATACGCCGTCCGATTATTAAATCATAACTTAAGTAAATTTGTGTCTGACGATGGAGTAGCATGTGGCCAAGCTGGACATTAATTAGGCGAAACATAACGTATAAAGAAAAAGAGCTAATAATACCGCTGTACAAAACAATAGTTAGGCCTCATTTAGAATATTGTATTCAAGCGTGGAGGCCGTATCGCAGGAAGGACATAGATATGCTAGAAAGAGTGCAGAGGAGAGCAACTAAAATGATACCAAAACTGAGGGATCTTAGTTACGAAATACGCCTAAAAAAATGCGGTTTAACAACACTAGAGACCAGGAGGTTGAGAGGAGATCAGATAGAAGTGTTTAAAATATTGAAGGGTTATGAAAATATTGATAGAAATATTTTTTTCTCAGTTAAGAAAGATAGAAGGACTAGAGGACATGAACTTACATTAGCAAAGGAGCAGTGTAGATTAGATATAAGAAAGTTCTCATTCTCACAAAGGACTGTAAATGAATGGAACAGATTATCTGCTGATTGTGTGGGTGCTAGTAGCGTGAATATGTTTAAAAATAAAATCGACACATACCTCAGACGGGCTGGATACACATAGATAAAAGGGTCGGACTCTCGATAAGCCAAAGGGCTTCCTTGTCCACCTGCCACCTAGAGTAACTTATCTGTGTGGCAATCTTGTTAAATCTTGTTAAATTCGACGCATTGTGTTTATTGGGTTACAAGTGACGTCACTGGGATGTCTAAAGGACGGTTAATGCTGAACCCCTGATCAAAGTATAAGGAGAGAGTACAGTGCATTAACTGAAGGTGTCACAATTGATAACGGTGAGCAGTTATTGACCCTAGTTGGTCGGTCTGGTTTGGCAGGTGCATTATTAACGCGGCTCTGTAATAAAAGCAGGCCTCGTGAGAGGTAATGAGTTTGTCGTTGACGTCATTTTTAATAGCCTAATGTATCGTGCACAACTTCGGATTGTCTTGCGCCGGCCTTTTCCATTCTTCATTTTTTATACAGTTCTTTGTACTAGAAGAAATATGTTGTAGCTGTACGGCCAACCAAATGGCATTTACTAAGTCCTGGACGGTTTTTGCAATTTTAATTATAAACAAGACGTTCAAATACTAAATACCTTGAGTCGTCTGTATGGCAGAGGCAGACGAAGTAACCGGAACGTCTTGCAGTTGTCATTTGATGTTCAATGCGTTCGCTTGGTTCGTACATTTAAGACCGCATAATATATATATATATATATATATATATAATGTCATTCTAGGCTGTACAACGCACCCGTCTAGACTACCTGTCTGCTACTTCGGGATGATTGCATAGGTCATTGCGACATTTCGTGCGTAGGACTTGTCAGGTCACGCCGACCGTGTTAAAAAAATAATTGCTGTTGTTGCATACCTGGCGTACAACTTTAATCAACGAACAGCCTTTATAGTTCGTTGTGCGTAGTATATGTGGATATCGATCTATCAGGACTGATCACAGCCTCGTTGTTATGTGGGAAGGCTGAATTTAGCAGACGAATAGATAACCATATTTTCGAGTCAAGGCATATAACTACAATAAAACCATCACGATGTTGGCATTTAACCCAGGTCACAATATCAGTAATTCTATCATTATTCATATTCATTGTTACACATTGCCGTTTTAAATTCAGATTTAATTAATTAATCAACACGCACTTACTTCCGGAAACGCTAGACTGTTATCGGGAAAATATCCTGGCTACGTATCGACAATTATCAGGTCATGCTGACATTGGTCTATTTAAGAAAATGATTATCGTAGATAATTAAAACAAAACAATTAGCCATCTTGACATTTAATTCGGAGTGTATGGTTTATGTCTGAAATATAACCGTAGTCATGCGGCAAACAGTTAATCGTAGACCCTGTGTCAATAGATGTGTTTTGCAACGTAGAAAACAGTAATTCACCAGCAACATAGGCCTTCTTTAAGAATCGTATGCACCCGGAATCGAATGAGCCGGGGCGGGGTAGCGCCGACATAATAGGAAAAGGCCATAAACCGCGTCCGATTATTTGGATTACTCCGCCAGCCGTCGTTATCCCACGTTTCGTTTTTGAACGCGATGATAGCGGCAAGACGTAAAGAGATAATGCGGCCGTAGTCGAACACGCGTTATGTATTATGAAATCACAAATGCACCGCTGTGCTGGATATAGAATTATTACACGCGTGTGATATACGAAACTACTATGACCATATTAACAGGTATGGAACACGTCGTCAATTATTGACCGCCATTATTTAATATTTATTATTGATCACAGTCATCTAATTGTGAAGCTCCGCATGGTTCAAGTGTTGCCCGCAAGGGTACACTGTTACGATTGTTGATTGCATGGTCATAATCTATGAATCTGCACAGACAGTGATCGATTAATTTTAGATTGTACTGAGCGCAACGAAAAACGTCAACAGTCTTCGTTGATTTCCTTTTTGTGATGTTTTTTTGAGCGGCACATATGAGAATGACCGTTATATGCAGTAATTAATATTATGTCTATTAGATTACTAATAAAACGTATTCACTGCAAATGTGTGTGTGTGTGTGTGTGTGTGTGTGTGTGTGTGTGTGTGTGTGTGTGTGTGTGTGTGTGTGTGTGTGTGTGTGTGTGTGTGTGTGTGTGTGTGTGTGTGTGTGTGTGTGAGGGAGAGAGAGAGAGAGAGAGAGAGAGAGAGAGAGAGAGAGAGAGAGAGAGAGAGTGTGTGTGTGTATCGGATAAAATATAATGAATAGTTTAAGACGGAATCAATACATTCAGCGCGATCATTCTTCGAGGAAAGTGTCTGCTACATATTTTAAAATAACTTTCATCAACGCCACTAAATGGAACATGCAAATAACAAATCTGCGTCAGTCATCGCTTCCTATTGTTTTGAAAATTGACCGGAGAGCAATTACAGAGGGTATCAGGTTAATAAGATTACGTATTTTATTGTGATATACTAGCAAGTGTGCTGAAATATCGGCAAACTATTTTGTGATTACATTTAACGTTGTTTTTTTGTAGTAATGACTATCCGATGTATATACATCAAGACATATCGGCTTTAAATATATTTATGATACGTATTGCATCTCCAAATCGGTTTGCAGTGATAAACTAGTTAACTTGTGGATGGCTGCGCTAAATCGTCAAATTGGAACAAAAGGTAGATACAGCTGTAAGACTTGTAGGCATGTCTGCAGGAGTGAGCCGTAAATGTAATGTGCTAGTTGGTTAAATGAAGTACCCGTATTAATTATTTTAAATAAATATTCGTTCTAGTCTAAGTGTTGCACATGTAAAAGATCTTTGAATCTTAGTCCACAAAGGCACATATTGACCAATGGCAGAAACCCATATTTTCCCAAAAGCTTGCAATATCCCCCTAAAATAATTTCTTTGCATATCTATCTAGATGTGTGGACCTCACACCCGAAATCTAAGATGGCCGACAAGATGGCCGCCGAAATGCTTGAAGTGGCATAACACATGAACGAGTTGTCGTTGGAAGGTGATCTTGAGGTCTACGCATAATTTTTGGCTGGTTGAGCCACTGGGCTACTACAAATTTGACTGGATTTGGGGTTCAACAAAAAACAACAAAATTATGGAATTTATTACACTGAACAATAACAAAAACTTTTCTTCTGGTACTAAGGGAGATGCAGGTGTTTTTAACTAAATCTATGTCATTGATTCCAAATATGAAATCAGAATTTCGCCAGCACGTCAGGTTTACAAGTTATGTATATGTATTAATGATACCCGACACTCTATAATAGAAACTTTATTATTGTATATCGCCGCATTGTACATTTAACTACAGTGCTTAGAAATTACGATCACGTCATATTTACATAACAATGATTGATTTCCAAGTATAATGAATAGTATACAAATCAAGAACATAAAAAGTTAGAACATGCTAAGCCAGTTTCAATATATTCAGTGTAGGCACCGTTCGGAAATATACCAAAATATATAAAAACAATTGGTCTTGCGCTTGTGCTCGGGTTTGGTCTCCCGTTGTAGAAACCAGCAGTAATCACCCATCACGTTTGGGTTGGGCTGAACCGGCCACGATCCATCACCGAAATGTCTTGAAAGAAAGAAATCAAGATGAGAATGCAAGAAGTGCATTTTAAGTGACATCCAACAGCCCATTCGCTGATATTCCTTTAGCATGTTGTCCACTAATTCAGCATACTGTTCAGCGCTATGGTTTCCAAGAAAGTGCTGCACAACTAACAGAAATGCTTCCCATGCTGCAAATTCAAGAGGGTTCAGTTTATTTTTGAACTCGCGATCACACATCACTTCTCGGATCTGGGGTCCAACGAAATTGCCTCCTTTGAGTTTAACGTAAGATTTATCTGCGCCAAACTTCTCTCTAAGATGCTGGAAGCCACAACAGTCGTGATCCATCGCCTTTACACAATTTTCCATAATGCCATGTTTTATGTGAACCGTTGGAAGGCAGACTTTCTGAGGGTCTACCAATGGCTTATACTGCACATTGTACCGACCAACTATGTGTTCATATCTTTCAGGCCAGTCTTTTATAACATAATGATTGCTGTCTTCACGGCAGTTTCATATACACAGGAAGCACATGTGTTTTGTATACCCCAGCTGCAGTCCTAGGAGGAGAGAAATCATCATAAATGTTCCACTTACGATCTCATAAATTATTCACTTCCAGAATGATTTCCATCGACTCATACGTCTTCTTCATGCCGAGAGCATGAGCTACAGGAACGGCAGTTTTTTGTTACCATTGTGTAACGACACAGTTTTGAAGCTTGCTTTGTTGGAATCTGTGAAGAGTCACCTTTCACCAGGCACATATTCGTTTCCAAGATCATGCATGGGGCCACTAACATCAGTACAGAAACAAACATAATGTTCTATCTTAAAAAGGCAGGTAAGTTTGTGTGGCGATCACAGGAGAGGGACATTTTTGTTATATTCCTGTAGGAGATTCCATTGCTGTAGTCTGGAGCCCAACCCTTCAGCCTTCTCCTGTAACAACGACACGTCTCTCACCAGATTATTCCAATTATACTGGGTTGGCACTAGGCAGCTTAGAATAAATGGATCATTGTATAACTTAAACTCGTGACGTGCTGGAAAAATTCTTACTTCAGGTTTGGAATCAGCATACTCGATTTAGTCAAGAATGCATGCTTTAATCTCAGTAGAAAAATCTGTGTTGCCCTGTGTTATACGCTGAACAAGTCGGCTGTTACAATCGCCCCCATGATACGGATCAGTTGTATCACAGCCAATTAAGGGCTAACATATCATTTAATTAAATAATCAACTAGTTGTTGTATGTTACATGTAATGTAACACTGACTTCAAAAAATCATAGACAAGCACGCGCCTGTGCGTCCGACTATCGTCCGAGGCCACAAACTCGATCGGTGGTATAACAATGTCGTTGTTGTGGAGGCGTTCGAAACTGGAAATCCATCGCCAAATGTTTGTTGCTGCACGCGAAGAGTGCAATAACAGTATATCTCTCTCACAAAGACGAAGTTCTACCAGGACAAGTTGCTAAATCCTGACAAAAAAAACTCTTTAAAATCGTCAGTTCACTCAGTGGGAAGCCACGACCTGCGCACCCAGAACATACCTGCGCCTTTGATTGCGGTAATGCATTTTCCGTCTACTTTGAAACTAAGGTTGCCGGAATTCGCAGTGAGTTACACGTTGCCCGACAGAGCGTCACGTCGTCGCACGAACCGCGTTGCTACGTGACGCCGGTTGACAGTTTCACACCAACAACAGTTTGTGAAGTAACATCCATCATCAGAGCGAAGTGTAAAATGTCCACACTTGATCCCCTGTCCTCAAATCATGTAAAGCAGAACATTGCCAGACGTGCTATCACTGCTGCTAATATAACAAACGCGTGCCTAACGGAAGGAGAAATGCCGCTTGAATTGAAGCGTACTCTTGTGCACCCATTACTAAAGAAACCATCTCTGTGCAAAGACACGATAAGCAACTACCGCCCAGTCAGCCATCTGCCACAACTCTCAAAGATAATTGAAAAGGTGGTGGCCACCAGACTGAACACTCACTTGGTCAATCAATCACTGACTGATCCTCTTCAATCTGCATACAAACGACACCATTCAACGGAGACCGCCCTACTTTATGTGGTAAACGAAATTAGGACGGTCCTTGACCGTAGACAAGGCACTGTCGTCATACTCATTGACCTAAGCGCTGCTTTCGATATGATCAACCATACAATACTTCTCAATCGTCTACAACGGCGGTATGGCCTCGCCGGAGTTGTATTTCGCTGGGTTGAATCGTACCTTTGCGATCGCAGGCAGAGTATTGTTCTCGGTAGCGCAACTTTAATCGAAACGACCTGCACACTGGTGTACTGCAAGGATCAGTGTTAGATCCACTACTGTTTTCTTATATGTGCAGCCGATCGGTGACATCATTCGTAATTTGACATATCACCATTATGGCGATGACTTAGAATTGTTATGTCATTTTGACTTGAATGTCATTTCAGTTTTCAACTTGTCAGTTTTCAACTTGTCATTAGAAGAGGGAGTGGTTCCTTTAGAATGGAAAGAAGCAAACATTATACCGTTATTTAAAAAAGGTTCGAGAAACAAGTCAAATAATTATAGACCAGTTAGTTTAACATCGGTGATTTGTAAATTATTAGAAAGACTAATTAAAGATCACATGGTGGATTTTCCTGTTAAACATAACTTGATAAACCCATCTCAACATGGGTTTCTAAAAGCGAGGTCATGCTTAACAATTATGTTATGTTTTTTGGAAGATATCACTAAGTGGGTAGATGATGGATCACCAGTAGATATCATCTACTTAGATTTTCAAAAAGCTTTCGACAAAGTGCCACATCAGAGATTACTGCTTAAACTAAAAGCCCATGGCATAGGAAATGGTATAATTAACTGGATAGAAAAATGGCTGATTGACAGAAGACAACGGGTAGTTGTTGATGGGGAGGCTTCAAACTGGAAATCAGTTTTGAGTGGGGTTCCACAGGGATCAGTACTGGGACCTATATTATTCTTAATATATATAAACGATTTGGACGATGATATAGCTAGCAAGGTGTTGAAATTTGCAGATGATACAAAAGTGTTTAGAAGGATTAAAAGTGATGGAGATAGACAGCATTTACAAGATGATCTTGACAGGTTGATCAAATGGTCTGAAAAGTGGCAAATGTTGTTCAATTTTGGGAAATGTAAATGCCTTCACACAGGACATGGGAACGAATATGTAGAATATACAATGGGGGGAACTGTACTAAGTACTACTGTAAAAGAAAAAGACTTAGGGCTGACAATTAGTGCTGACATGAAGGTTTCAGAGCAGTGTGGAATTGCAGCTTCAAAGGGAAATCAAATCCTTGGATTGATTAGGCGAAATATAGCATATAAAGAAAAAGAACTAATAATACCGCTGTACAAAACAATAGTTAGGCCTCATTTAGAATATTGTATACAAACGTGGAGGCCATACCGCAAGAAGGACATAGATATGCTAGAAAGAGTACAGAGGAGAGCGACTAAAATGATACCAAAACTGAGGGATCTTAGTTATGAAAAACGCCTAAAAGAATGTGGTTTAACAACACTAGAGACCAGGAGATTGAGAGGAGATCAGATAGAAGTGTTTAAAATATTGAATGGTTATGAAAATATTGATAGAAATATGTTTTTTTCAGTTAAGAAAGATAGAAAGACTAGAGGACATGAAGTTACATTAGTAAAGGAGCATTGTAGATTAGACGTGAGAAAGTTCTCATTTTAACAAAGGACTGTGAATGAATGGAACAGATTATCTGATGATTGTGTGGGTGCTAGTAGTGTGAATATGTTTAAAAATAAAATCGACACATACCTCAGAAGGGCTGGATATATGTAGATAAAATGGTTGGACTCTCGATAAGCCAAAGGGCTTCCTTGTCCACCTGCCATCTAGAGTTAATTCTCTGGATGGCAATCTTGTTAAATCTTGTTAAATTTCTCTTACTGCCGCTGTGCATCTTGTCGCGCAGTGCATCGATGATATCAAATCCTGGATGACGTACAACTACTTGCTGATGAGTGATGCAAAAACCGAGGTTCTACCGGTTGTACCCAGGTTGGCATCTGATTTGGTAGTTGGACTGCATGTGCGCGTTGGATCTGAAGTCGCAGATTTCTCGTACCATTAGTACCTATTTACTGCATTTATGTAACATCGGCCAAATTCACCGTTACCTGCCATAGTCAACAGCAGAACGGGTTGTCAATACAATTATTTCATCACGCTTAGATTATTGCAATTCGCTTGTGTGGCACTCTGTCAAGAACATCGACAGGCTGCAGCGACTGCAGATTGCTGCGGTTCGCCGTTGTTTCATGAAAGGTTTCGACAATTAAATTAACTGTGTCAAATTTCCGTGGTAAACTGCTTTATTAGTTATTATGTTTAACATACATACATAATAAAAGCTAGTATTTGAGAGTGTACTATTCTGTGAATGTGTTTGAAAATCTAAATAATAGTAAAGTATATTTGAATGCAAAGATTACTATTTTGGAAAACATACTCGAATTACACGTTGCATTCTGAGATCGGTCATATTTTAAATTAAATAAAAAATGTCAGTGAATTACCATGCCCCATACAATATCATAGACTATATATCACTTTCCTCAACTCGATATAGCCTTGTTCACGTAGATTAACAAGTATATCCGCGTGCCATATTCCACTGAAAATACGTGGCCACCCGTAATTTTGTCAAAAACACAATTTATCAAATAATCTGTAAAATGTCAACTGATTCATATGGCTGCAAATAGCTCATTCTACAATGCAACTTTAAAGGAAAACATAATGGAACTTTTTGGTGTTATGCACCTAAAATAGTTAATGCAAACTAACTATTTCCAACTATAATCATACTTGTTAACGTCAGTGGTTTATTACAAAAAAATGAACACACCCTCTATCAACTTCCATGAATCGCGCCATTTGTGAACAGAAGATGACGTATGCAATGCAGCGTCCTTTTCTGGATGTTGTGTGTACTAGTTTTTCCACACAAAAAACGTCAGGTGACGCTGTGCTACGTTACCCACTGAGTTTAGACAAGATTGCGTGTCAATACGGTTCTGATTCTTCGTCTGATGAAAATGAAATGGATTTAGAAGTAGCTGGATATCGGTTTCACTCGCAGTGACAAGGGCCAGTATTGCAAGATAGACCAGAGCGTACCGGTGACCGTAAGCATGATAAAGAAGACGCGCGGGAAGTGGAAATGTAGAGGCGACTAACAAGCCGAGACGTAATTGACTGGTGTCGGTGTGGAAAGTGTCAAGTTGATTTTTTGGTTCAGCGAAAGGTGTATGTCTGCTGTCAGGAAACGGCTGCGACTCGACAGCACGCAGAACCTGTTGGTGAAGGTAATTATTTATGTGTCTAGTATAAATAACTGCTCATTGTATGGTCCGGGCTGGGTAATAATTTAAATAAATAAATGTATGAACTGAGTGAGTCGATCGCTCGGTGGCACCTCGGTTCGGCGACAGTCCCGACTCAGCCTCAGGTCTCATTCTCCGTACCAGTGCCGTGAGCTCGGTGTCCGAGTGTCCAGTTTTACATTGTATGTGAATAATACCCAAGGCTATACCTTCGCCCTTTTAAAAACGGTTCCAGGAATCGAGTTCCGAATTGTCCACGGCTATGATAGAAAACAAACAGGTTAACTGTTGTGTCCCCATTATTATATTTACAGTGACGACTATGCATGTGTATCACCGTACGAGACAAATGTGTGGCAGCATTAATTGTTCTTTTAATAGGCTTGATATTATAGAGAGGGGGCATAATTCTGGTGGGATAAATACAGAAAGTCAATCCTAATCCGTGCTTCTTGTGAAATTGGCTTCATTCAGAATGACAAAGCCATCGGTTTTTAGCTGAAATAATGTACAGTGGAACCTGTATACTGTCCTGAGGTGACCTTAATTGCAAGGTGGCTGTATTACCGAGGTGACCGTATAGCGAGGTTCCACTGTAGTAGTAACAATCCCTATTTGTTTGTCATTCATGTAATACTTTCATTTAAACGCTTGCTTCTTTGTTGCAGGTGACTACGATGCGTTACGAATGGCCACGGATTTGGTATTTTGAGTTTTGAGTAGCTAGTGCTACGAAATATACTAGTTGCTATGAATCACATTCGGTTAGATAACTGGCAACTAGACCCGCCAACGAACAGGTCAGTATATGTTCATGTATTATAACAGCAGTGAAATGTGCTGTTAAATATGTATTGACATAAACCAACAATGACGATAATACTACAGTAACCATAACATCAAGCAAAGCAACAGCAATTTTAAAATGTATATACATATATAATATGTTTGAAGTTTTATAAACTGTATATATATATATATATATATATATATATTAGGCATACTTGTGAAACCATGACATGTTATTCAATAGTGGAAATCTACCAACATTTTTAATGTTTGATCATTCTAGAACATTTTGAGTAGCATGCCTATGTGAGAATTGAAGAAAAGTTCAAATGATTTCATACAAGCACTGCTTGTTGATATATACCAATTTGACAAGTAAATTAACTATCTCAAACCCACGTTCATACATCACCTGCTAACAATGTTAGTAAATTTATTTGAGCCTTATTTTATTCCAGGTCTCTCATGTGGGCTGCATATAGACAGTTCACCTGGTGGATACATGGCAGGCTGGGTCGAAGGGTACGGAGAGTTATACCAGGGTGTGCCAGCTATTAAATACGATCATAATTCCCTGCTCTCGATAGGCCACAACATGAGGGAAACCAGTCGGCACTTGAGGACTGAACTAGACTAAACTAGAGGATGCACTTGTCACCTTATACAAAACTATAGCTGTAGGTGGAAATGCAAACAAAACGGCTAGTCCCTTGAAACGTCCTTGTTAATTGTCAGTCGATTTGTAAATAAATAGTTGGATTGCATATTTATTTACAAATCGACTGACTCTTGATGCCAGCAGTTCATGTTTCATTGGCTTGGGCACATTTGCCCCAAGGATTGCAATTCCAGTTGGGACAGTGATTCCTGCCAGTTTCAGATATCTCAGAAAGACATCATTCACTCTTTCCATCAGCGTGGGCAGGTGGGTTTGTAGGTAAATCTGCTGCTGTGTTGTCTTCTGCAGCACCCACTGCTTGCGCCTTCTTGACCAGACAACCGCCACGTTGACAGGGTTTTCTGCACTGGAGTTTGGCCGGAAGTTCCATCCCAGAACAAATAGCACGAGCCGTACTTTCATATGTATAATAAACAGGACATACAGTATTGTAATACAATTCTTACCAACAAAAAGCAACATTTCCATCTATATCTTGTTGGTAAGCTGCTGTGAATTACTTTCCTCACGACTGGTCGGCTTTCAGTGAACTTTGAAACGCCTTTTTCCAAATGACAATAATGTATAAATATGTCTTCTATAATTGTCAGTACAAATATATTGTGATATTTTTCACACCAATGGGAGTTTAGGTTCAATAGTCTGCAAGCAGCCACAAAACCCATCTTATGTGAAAAGAATAGTTTGTTGTAGACATGCTATCAATTCTTATTTGATTTGGAATTGAATTGATAAAACATACACATAAATTTGAATAAAACATCAAAACAGATTGAATTGGAATTGAATGAACTGATCAATACAAAACAAATTATTTACAATGATTTCTTATATAAATATACATTTATAAATGGTAACAGTCCCAATACACACACAAAGGGTTTTATCACCTGACAACACCTGGGTGACATGAATCCAGGACAAAAACCCTTCTATACTGCCCCTTTATGTAACCCAGGTTGGTTTAACTTTGTTCACCATTTCACTTATCTGCTTTTTCAGTCCCTAAATTCCCTATTTACACCAGTTTTATTACCAGCCTAGAACCTGACTGGTAATTGCAATTGGTACCTGCCTACCAAATGGTTTATGGAGAGGTGGGTTTGAAGGACTTGATCTTTGTCGTATCTCAAGTGATGGATGTGATATTTACCTGTACTGCAGATTATGCTTTCAAAGTAATTATTTTTAACGATTTGTTAAAAGTTAGAAAAAGGTAATGAATTTGCGAATACAAAACATAACACATTTTAATGTATATATATTGATTGAATTTTAACATCGTAAAAGTGACACTTATTCACTGGCATTTAAATAAATTACGAGGCACCAAATTAAAAAAATCCTACAGATTTACCTCACACACTTTATTTTAACACAAAAATACTTTTATAATATATAAAATAGTAATAATAATATAAACAGGGTATTACTTTTCATACCGTTACATTGTGTATGTTATTATCTTTCCTCTAATTATAACAAGAAAGCTGTGCATCTGGAGCCTAAGAATGTTTGTAAAATCTAATTAAATTTGTTAAATTGTCAATTAACACTCCAAATACACCGGTAGAATTGTCACTCACGTTTAATGAAATAAAACATTGTCACTGTTATGTAATGGGATCTGATTATCCAGCATTGCCCTACTGTTGGTTGATGGGTAGTTAGTTATTTGAACAAAGAAGAATATGCCCTGCGTAGTCATTCAGTCCTTTGATGATTATAGCCATATATGTTCAAATCCATTCAATAGTGTACTAGCAGCTGCTAATAAACGTTGGTATAACCTGCTGGCATCATTACTCAATGATTATTTGGTTGATTTATACTCATACATATGTTATTTAGTAATCTTGGTGTTGGAAGGCTTATCCATGGTCATCAGTCAGTGATTTGTATAAGACAAATGTTCATCAGAATGTATTTACAACAAATTCATTTAATACACAAACACATTCTGTCTTGAAATTGTATTATAAAACATACTGAACTTCTGATGAGGTCACAACGACAATTCCAGTAGTGAGGTAGTTATTTACTGATACACTAGTAATAACTTGCAAGCAGCTGAAGTCATTACTGACTCTGACTATTGGTAACTACTCGTGTAGTGAGGTAGTTATTTATTGATACACTTGTAATAACTTGCAAGAAGCTGAAGTCATTACTGACTCTGACTATTGGTAACTACTCGTGTAGTGAGGTAGTTATTTATTGATACACTAGTAATACTTGCAAGCAGCTGAAGTCATTACTGACTCCGACTATTGGTAACTACTCATGTAGTGAGGTAGTTATTTATTGATACACTAGTAATTACTTGCAAGCCGCTGAATTCATTACTGACTCTATTGATACATTAGTAATAACTTGCATACGAGCACAGTCTTTTTGATGATACAAGTTCTACTCTCTTTTTAAAAATTTTTTATTAGCATTAACCTAATCGATATTTGTAAATGGTGTAATGTTGGTGTTACAGTTGTTTGCTGTTAAAAATATTGTACAGCCTACATAGTAAAACTATTTCATATCGTAATGCTCAATTACCTCTTCTCGGAACGAGCCATTTTGATACTAACAATTGATACATTGTTATTTTGGTTAATCATAAATGTCAAACTAATTATCATTATTTATAAGTATTTAAATGTTCAATTGATATGTGGTTACAGACATATGATGATTTATTTTACAAAATGTATAATGCCAAATGTGTATGTGCCTTTTTCTTTCTTCTTTGGCAGTCGTTGTTGCGCAACGTCTTCCATTAATGTAATTAGTAGGTCTAACAGTGTTTTTTTCTTTTTGATTTTGCGTCTTTCTCAACTTATCCACCTATTTACATTATGTGTATAATTGTTCTGGTGTACGCATGGAACAACACTAGCAATCGATCTATTCATTTGTATCACTCCATAATTTTATATGCATATTGTTATATTAATATTATTAAGCACACGTATGACCATTCCTACAAACGCAGGCTCAGTTACATTTAATGAGGCTTTCCTCTCCTACTTAGGAGGTACTCAAAACAACCTGTGTAATGTTTTAGATACAAATGATGATAATAATGAACCACAAGTAATACACTGCTCTTCTTATTATGACATTGATAAATTCGCCAACCTGGCAAATAAAACCACTAGCAGTTTTACTATTCTAAGCTCAAACATTCAGTATATAAATGCAAAATTTAATGAACTTGAAATATTTATAGAGGACTTACGTAGTAATAATTTTACATTTAGTGTAATATGTTTGCAAGAGACGTGGAAAACTGATAATGATGATTTCTCTCAATTTTATTTAGATGGATATGATTGTATAACACAGGGGAAACAAAATGTAGTGACAAAGGAGGGTTGTTAATATATGTAGATGATGAATATAGATCTGAAATAAAAATGAATGTAAATATGTACGATAATTGGGAAGGGTTAATAATTCAAGTAACTGGAAATGGTTTATCAAAGACAATGACCATCGGAAATATATATAGACCCCCAAGGTCATGTAACGAAAATATTACACAATTTACTTATGAATTTTCATCAGTTTTACATCTCTGGAAAACAGCAATAATAATAATAATCTCATTATAGCAGGGACTTTTAATATAAATTTACTTAAAATAAATGAAAACAGAATATACAGTGATTTTTTTGATACCTTAACATCTCATAGTCTTTACCCCCAAATTACGTTCCCAACTCGTTTCACTACAACAAACGGAACACTATTAGATAACTTTTTTGCTCACTAAATCAATTTATATTAGAAAGTACTGCTGGGATTTTCACAAATACTTTCTCGGACCATCAACCTTATTTTCTAATTATAGAGACTATTCCTAACGCTGAACTACCTCCTAAATTTGTAAAAATTAATATACAAAGTGTTGAAGCTATGCAGAAAGATAATATTGAAATTGGTTCTCATAAATTATACATCAAATTACATTAAAAAAAAAATGAAGATCCCAACCTAAATTATAATATAATGCATGAAGAAATCATGCGCGCTAAAAGTAAGTACATGCCTATTAAAATAATGAAATTTAATAAATACAAACACAAAAAATCGACATGGATTACCCAAGGTTTACTCAAATCTATTAGATATCGGGACACACTTTATAAACAATTAAAAATGACTGACTCTAACTCAACAGACTATGATATTACTAATACTAATCTAAAAACTTACAATACTATATTAAAAAGAAATATCCGTGCAGCTAAGCAAATCTACTTTGATTCACGATTTAACCAATACAAAAAAAATATCAGAAATACATGGAAAACTATAAATGAAATTCTCTTAAAAAATAAAACAAAGAAGACATCTTCATCAACTTTTAAAGTGAATGGTACTACCATAACAGATAAATCAGAAATAGCAAACACATTCAATAACTATTTTACAAACTATTGTAGAAGACATTAAATATACAGGAAGCAAAAAATATGACTATTATTTAAATGCAAACGTTAGATCTACTTTTAAATTTAAGAATGTGGATGAAGAAACAGTAAGGAAAACAATAAATGATCTCCCAACTGAAAACAGCAGTGGATTTGATGGAATTACATTAAAACTGCTAAAAATAATTGAACCAACAATAATTAAATCACTAACCCTAGTAATTAACCAAGTTATTAATACTGGCATATTTCCTGATAAACTAAAAATTGCAAAAGTAGTTCCAATTTTCAAAAAGGATGACCCAACTCTAATAAAAAATTACAGGCCAATTTCTCTCCTTCCAACTATTTCTAAAGTACTAGAGAAAATAATCCATAATCAGATATCTACTTATTTTATTGATTCTAAGCTATTTTTTGATAATCAGTACGGGTTTAGACCTAACCATTCAACAGATTATGCATCACTCGAACTAGTAGATAGAATAATTACTCAAATGGACAAAACACAAATACCAATCAGTATTTTTCTTGACCTTTCCAAGGCTTTTGACACTATTGACCATTCGATATTATTAAACAAGCTAAGATATTATGGTATAGATGGCGCGACTCTTCTTTTATTCGAAAGCTATTTAAGCAACCGGAAACAGTATACCCAATTTGAAGATACCACATCTGATACTTTACCTATAAAAGTAGGTGTGCCACAAGGGTCCATCCTTGGACCACTGTTATTTACTATATATATAAATGATTTTTCACAAGCAAGCCAAATGTTTAAATTTATAATGTATGCTGATGATACCACTTTATTTAGCACAATTGAAATTTTTAGTGATAAAGCACACAATAGAAATATAGAATCTGTAATAAATGAAGAACTCCTCAAAATAATTGAGTGGCTTAATATTAATAAGTTGTCATTAAATAAAAGTAAAACTAAATATATGACCTTCCAAATGCCAAACAAATCTACGCAGAGTCTATTTCTCAAAATTGATAATATAAATATTGAGAGAGTGGAAGAATTTAACTTCTTAGGTTTAACTCTAGATACTAACTTAAATTTGAAGAAAAAAACACTGAAGAAATATTAAATAAATGTTCCAAAACTATAGGAATATTAAATAGATTAAAACATGTGTTACCTTTAGAAATAAAAATTATTTTATATAATGCACTGCTACTATATCATATTAATTATTGTATTATGACCTGGGGTTACCAAGGAAACAGATTAACGAAAATTCAAAAGAAAGCGGTGCGAATTATAACATTAAGTAAATACAATTCACATACAGAACCACTTTCTAAACAACTCAACATACTAAAAATAGAAGACTTGCTAAATTTACAAGAACAAAATTTTATTTCAAATACAAACATCAAAATTTACCCGTTTACTTATTAAATTGGCAGTTAACCCCAAATACCAGCACACACAAATATGACACTCGAAGAGCAACTGAACTACAAACTTTCAGAACTAAACATGAATTTGCAAAAAAGTGTCTTAAATATAACTTACCACATGTTATAAATAATATCCCTGATTTTGTGAAAGATAAGATAGTGACCCATAGTTTGAAAGGATTCTCAAATTATGCTTAAAATCACATGCTACAAAAATACAACGTCACATGCAATATACTAAATTGCTATATATGCCAATTAAATTAATATATTATAAATGAGAAACACAGTTAATAAAAAATGCATCTTTTAAATTTGTATAGTCGCATACAGGCATACATTCGTACACGCGAACTCAACACATTACAAAGCACATTACATAAACTAAACAACCATCATACACATTATGTAAGAGAAGACAATTACATTTATTTTTTTAATGTTTGACATAATCATTATATTTTGTTATATAAATCCTAGGATTTGATACAATAGTAATATTTTTTGTGGGTGGCTCCTATGATAGCGATCAGTTTTGATCTTAATAGGAGTCTCCTATCCCTCAGCAACTGTTTTTGTTTCATTTTGTTGCAAAATGTATACTATATTCTGTTGATTGCATATTTTCAGTTGTATTGTATATTTCACATTTCAATATTACTGTATATGCCGGTATGTGTGTATATGTATGTAATACGAGTATGTGTGTATATAATTATACATAATTTGTATTTTTTTAATGCTGTTGGGAAAATAAAATCATCCTTATCCTTATCCTTATCCAGTCCTTTCTGCCCGGTGACGTTAATCAAACTGCTATATTATCGCTCACGCGAATTAATTGCCATTAACTTTTGCTAGTCGTCGGCTTTCTTATAAAATGTTCAATGTGCCATGATTCTCTTGCATACAGAAAGGTGGAAAGGACCAATGTACGTACTAGTTTAAATTTGGATTTCAGTGCGATGTTCTTGTCTCTCCAAACTGGTTTAAATTTCGCCAGTGCTGCTAATGTTTGCGCAGACCTTGCAAGGATTTCGTTCCTGGAACTGAATACTCAATACTAACCTTCTTGAGATCTGATTTGGCAGCTCGCTCCATGGAGAATGTGTAGCGTTTCGACTAAATATCGTCGGCACTGCTCCAAGCTTCAAAACCCAATGTCGCCGACGTTTCGATGGGTCTTATCCCATTAACTGATGAAATACATCCATTTCAAAATACGTTTCTTCAAAATGAACCGAACAGAGTGTACTGTACTGCGAGGGCTTCCATCCAGCCCGTCCGTAGTTATGAATCCACTTTTTCAGTTCCGGTCTATCCAACGGGAAATTATACCAGGACAGCTCTTTGTTTTTTACATTCGTGTTATTACACTCGTATGCCGAACAGTATGACATGTTGCAAAATCACGTTTATACTGCAAACCAACCATAACAAATTCCAACGATGCGTATGCCGCAACATGTATTGAAAATAATGCTGCTCGTTTATTGGTTGTTTTTGTCCAAACCGCCTCGTCATCAGTAAGGTGGCAACCTTCGTGTTATCGAATATTTCATTAGAATTTTCCACTAAGAGATAATGTTACCAGTAAACCACTGACGTTTAAAATATTGTTATTGTTGGAAATAGTTGGTTTGCATTAACTCTTTTAGGTACAGAACACCATAAAGTTCCCTTACGTTTCCCTTTAAGTACGATAATTATTGTTAACTATTTTTTTAATGAAAGCGAATGTACAACATCAACTCGATTTACCTATTTGATCACACTTCATAACGTATGTGTAATTTTGGAATTTGATATATTATTCGATAAATTATGTGTTTTTTGCCCAAATAACCTGTCGTATGTCCAGCGGAATATTTCACGCGGATAAAAAATTGAATATATATGTATGTATGTGTGTGTGTATATGTATGTATATATATATATATATAGTGTATGAGGCATGTTGCTTCACTGAAAATGTTTACGCGATCTCAGAAAAGAATGTCAAGTACGAGTACATTTGTCAATACATTAATAAATGCATTAAAGTACACTTATTTAATTTAAATCTATCTCAGAAGGCAACGTTTAATTCCGCCAGTACGACCGAATTGTCCCGCCGAAGCCACCAACTTTTGCCGCCTTGCCGAAGCGATAAGGCAGTCGAAACTTCCTAAGAGCAAAAACCAAAAACGAGTGGCGCTGCAATCGTTTTTCGTTTTCCGTTGTGATGCAGTGAAAACGAAAAACGGTTTGTTTTATCGTTATTTTGATTTTCTAACATGTGTTAGAAATACCGCGAATAGTAGATTGTATTTGTTTTTCGTACTTCAAATATGAAAACGAAAAACAAACATTGTTTGCTTTTTTCGTTTTTCGTTCGCCAATTTCAAAACGAAAAAGGAAAAGACGGTATATACACGCCCATTCGTCCACGCTGCCGCTACAATATGGAATGATCTACCAACTATTGGTACGTCCAAAACCCTCCTGTAATCTTTCAAGGCAGCCTTAAAAACTCACCACATTTTTATTCTAAGGTTTTCATATTTTTATCTTGATCTTTTTAACAGTCCAAAGAGCATTTTAAGTACTTATTTTACCATGGGAATTGTTTTTTTAATCCACTGATGTTTACACAGCATATATAAATTATTTTAAGTTGTTTATTTTTATATTTAAACTTGTTTAATTTTTACTATTTATATTTTAGTTTTATGTAAAGCGTTATGAACGTTACGGATATAGCGCTATATAAAATAAAGATTATTATTATTATATATGTATACAACACAGTAATCTCCATATATGTAGTTATACTTTTTCACTACTAAAAGGAAGTCAAATAAAATATCACTTATATAAAATAATGTCGTTCGCCTACTTTCTGAACACAATAATAAAACAACCTAACATAGCAAAACTTTTATTTTATTATTATTCGTTGATGTAAAAGTATCATAATCGTATGCATTTCAAACCTATGTTAACTATTACGATCACCTTGTCTACCATACATATTCACCGATTAAGCCACAATAATACAAACATTCAACAGTCAATTGTAATAGTACCATAGCAACATCCGCAATGCCTTTTTGGCCCGAATATTCCAAAAAATTATTACCTCAATCAAAAACCATTCACTACATGATAAGTTTACTTAGATGCTTGCAAAGGTGATTTTTGTAAATAAAAATTGTTCGTGTTTACCGATCTTGGCAGATTTTGCATGAGATAATGCATTGCAAGCAATGCTGTTGTTGGATGATTACGACGCCGTGGAGAACCAGTGTTACAATTGACCAGTGTTAAATTAGGCCCCGGTCTCCCCTACATATCTTTAGGATAAAACAATATCGGACAACAGCCAATGCAGACATTTCAGAAGTGGCACCAAATAAGAAAATCTATGAGACTAAGTAATTACGATTGTCAAACCATATTGCCCAGGTTGACGTTTCGAGACCTGTCTTGCGCAGCGACGTGATTTAAAACGGGTACAGCAATAATTATGTCAACCACCAGCAAGAGCAGAAATTTGCAACCATTTTGGCCAAAACAGAAAGCGTTGGAGGAATGTGTATATTCCAGTTTGAGCGAAGAGGAATCGTCTCTTGGGGTGACATAAGATTTGTGCCTGAATATCGGGCTGTGCACAGCATATTGGGATAGCGAATGTGTGCGCAGAAATGTAATTATGAAATGTCCATCGCAGATCAGTCATAGCTGAATGATGTTTAATTTCCAGCGCCGAGTTCTGCAGAATGAAATAATTTCGAACCACTAATTACCTGACGACATCACACACTGTCGTTAATTGTATTTTGAATATACAGTTTTTCGACGGATAAATCAGCATGGATACGTCAGATGCCGTGTAAATTATGTAATATATTTCATATTTCATGTTTGGCTTATATGTCACCCGTGTGTTAAGTTCCTTTAATGGAGTCACGAGAAGGATATAGTAACGACGTCATTAATGTCAAATACCGACTGATTGTCAATCAGCGGGAACAGACACAGCATTTCTGCACAGAAGTGTAATGTTGTTGCAAATTTTTAAAGGAAATTACTTACAGATCTCCTAGTTATTATAATTACGTTTTTCATAACACAAAACATCGAAAGCTAAATCGGTGATTTAAATCAAAGAACCCTGTCTATGCATCTGGTTCTTTTCAGGGTTGAACGTCGTGTATATCGTTAGTATTCTCATTGGTGCCGCCGTCATCGTGACAGGAACCATCATCACGACACAAGTCGTCAGGTACCGTTTTCCTCTAATCTTCTTAGCTGTAAAATATAAGCATGATTATTACTATACGTCTGTACTTTTTAAACATGAATATCACATAAACAACTGCTACAAGTTTCGACATAGGAGTAACATAACATTGTAAGGAGTTTTACTTCTTTGTTACTCCCTTCAAACGTTTCATTAATATGTTTTATATACTTAATTTGCACCTATATTATGTTTGTCTGATTTGTCTGAATAAACGTTTTGATTGATTGATTGATTAATTGATCGATTGAATGGTTAATTGATTGATGAAAAACGCATCAATGAATGTGATTTAACCACCCTGGAGACACGACGAGTAAGAAGAGATCATATAGACCTATCTCAAGTATATTGAATATATGAGTGTGAAAATATAAATATTATATTGTGAGGTGAATGGAATTACCAAATGGTATAATATAATACGTACATTGATTTTGTTTATCCGGAAAACCCGTTAATCCGGATACATATCGGATTAACGATGTTTCACTGTATATTACGCGATTATTGCAAATCTGCTTACGCTAACCAGATAAATATTTGGTGGAACATAATAAGAACCTCCTACCTCTGTTTGCGGTAACATCGTTAACACAACCACCTTACAATCACGGTCACCCTTGAACAGTCGCCAATTATTTGTGTAACTGCAAAGTATAGGAAATTAGTCCCGCTAATACGGTTAACCCGCTATTAAGGTCACCTTTACCCAGTCCTGAGTTTGAACTTTATAGGGAGGTTCTCTCTCTGTGTGTGTGTGTGTGTGTGTGTGTGTGTGTGTGTGTGTGTGTGTGTGTGTGTGTGTGTGTGTGTGTGTGTGTGTGTGTGGTGTGTGTGCGTGTGTGTGTGTGTGTGTGTGTGTGTGTGTGTGTGTGTGTGTGTGTGTGTGTGTGTGTGTGTGTGTGTGTGTGTGTGTGTGTGTGTGTGTGTGTGTGTGTGTGTGTGTGTGTGTGTGTGTGTGTGTGTGTAAAACGAAAAGGAGAAAAGCAAATTATTCTTGATATTACGTCGTTTTGTAGTAATGCCGCGTGTAGTTGGTCACTGATCCTGGGTACCCCGACAAGTGATCATAATTATTTGTTCTTGGTAATCTAACATGAAACGTAATTCTGAATTTATAGCAATAACTAATGTACTACATGTGTGCAATAGTAAGTTCAATACATCGTATTCGTTTGCAGACATTTTCTAACGGTTAAAGAAATGAAGAAAGGTCCGAACAAAATTCTCCTTCAAGCAGAAGACTTACTTTTCATCGAACCTAAAGCAACGTCTTGCAAGGTGGGTACTTTATTGCTGGGTCTAGAATAGAAGCTCGAGTAAACACGAATACGTTTAACACATATATAACGTGGATCGAGGTATAGTAGTGAAGTGATTAAGATGGCGGACTGTTTTTTTAGTCTAAAGAACCTATACGTTATATTGTGTTTATTGTTTTAATTAACTAATTGCATACACGCATGGAGGCCACATTGTAAGCAGGACATAAATAAACAATGCAGATTACAACGACGAGCGACTATACTGATTCCAGAACTGAGAGAACTTAGCTATAAAAACCTACTTATATAATGCGGCTTGACAGCACATGAGACTTGAAGACTAAGAGGAGACCGACAAGAAATGTTAAAATATTGAATGGTTATAAAAAATATTGATATAAATATTGTCTCCAAACATAATGAATTCAGTCTAACCGAAGGGAACAAAGCAGTGTCAGTTAAGGAGCGTGTACGTTGGTTATCGTGAGAAAGGACCCTGTCTTGGAGAGGACAATAAATGAATGGGATAAATTAGGTAATGATTGTGTTAATGCTAGTATTATAAATACGTTTGAAAGTTAAACTGACAGCTTTGGAAGTTGGTCTTCTAAATATTGTTAAAAATTGATATATCACCGAGGGCGGAGTAAGAGAATGCGTAACTATCATCAGGTTATAAACAAAGTAATGTTCTTTGTGATTCCAGTCCTTTAAATCCAACCCGATGTTTGACAAGTCCGACCGCCTTCCGACCTCACGAAATTCACTTTCAAGTCGTAGTGTCGGTTTTGACATCAACACGATCCGGACTGCACGTTACAATGTAAGTGCGTAAGAGTGCCGTTATTATCTTCATCATCAACTTCGTCTTCTTCATAATCATCTGAGATCCTTCGTATAGTGAGGATGAACTTTCGTGGATAATACGGTTCCATTTTTGTGTGCCACAGTGAAAACACACAATAACCAGAATGTGAGTAAAGTGGATTTTGTAAATTATTAATGTATCTCATCTTCCCTGTCTCACGCTTTTTAACACATTTGCAAGTCTGTTGACTCGAACGACTTTGTACATTTTAATTGATCGTTCGCCAGTTAGTACTGGATCGGGCCTCGGATTCCTAGGCGTTCGGATCGGTTTCACATCGTTGTTTGGAGGTATTGAACTTGTTTTATAGCGTTTTCGTCTTTTCTCAGATCACAAGAAAAAAATTGATTGGATAGTAGTCTCGTGTCAGACATGCAAAGAGTAACCATGCATGTATATATGTTTGATATTCTGGCATCATAGAGACAGAGAACGTGTCAGTGTAATAACCCCAAAACCGAATTAATTCGTTCGAATTATGTACAGAAGGTTTGACTTCGCCATAAACACCGTGCGATACAAACACAAGCAGTACGTCATTGATACGAACATGTGTTCCTGTGTTTCAGGGGGAATTGGTATTTGTGAAGGCGTTGAAAATGAAAGACTTCGAGATGAAAAGTATATTACGGCACTTCATTAAACAGGTTCGGTGAATCTTGGCCGAGTCAATGGGAAAATCCGGATTCCTGTTACGACGATTTAATTATTTTTGCTTTGAATGAAATAATACTTGTTAGGTAGATTACACTGACTATCGGTTGACAAGTTAACTTTTTCAATTAGTTGTTGAATTTGATAATTACGCAGGGAATCGAACTGGGAACTTGTTGAAGTGTTTTGTTTTGCAACTGACAGGCGCACTACTGATGATGTAGCAGTTCACGTTAAATAAAAACAAAGGTGTCTCTCCACAATTAGGAAACGTCACGGCGCAGTTAATCGAACTTCTGGATTTTCGTCTCACGTTGTATGATGTATTTTATTACGCATACACAGATAACCTACGTAATAATGTTAGCACGCATTTGGAAATTACGTTCTCTTGACGGTTCGTGATATCAGACTAAGATGCCATCTTTATTTTTCTAATAAAACCAAGGATGTGTAATTACAAACCAAACAGTGTGCCATTCTACCTTAAAGAAACACTAAAAAACAAATTAGTATTTCAAAGCGTTGACATCAGGTTTGTCTAGATACATTACGTTTCCCGAGGAGGCGTCAGACTTGCACATTTCCAGTTCTTTACTATAATGTTGCATTAATATGATACCCAGTTGTTAACTGTCACTTAAATAACAGCAACAGGTAGTACTGTGCCTACCTATCGGTGCAACGCAATTAGACAATGAGACGCGTAGTCAGGGCCGAGGTATGTTTCATTTCCATTATACCCAGACGATGTGTGTTGCTTTCAGTTGCGAGACGTGAGACACGAGAATGTCGCTGCCTTCATCGGCTGCCGCCCAGACCCGATGAAGCCGGCCCTAGTGTTCGAGTACTGCTCCCGTCATAGTCTCCAGGTTCGGGTCGGCTCAATTGCTCAATTACTATATTAAAACAACACACTAGCTCTCTTTACAAGATACATTATTCAGATGGTCTCAAAACGGTAGTTTTGTTATTCAGGTTTGGGAAATGCAAACGCCTATATGTACAGGATACAGAACACACGCTTTATTGATAAAATATATTAGATATATTTTTTTTTTACTGCGATAACAGAAAAGGAGTTAGGAGTAATAATTAGCTTCTGACAGTAGATATGAGGGGCATTCGGTGTAGCTGGTGTCTCCAACGAAGGCGGGCGCGACTACTGATGCGTGTGGTTATGTTAACGGTTTCCTCCTGAACGGCTTGCACTACGGGCGCCAAACGTTCGGGGAATAATCTACGCCCCCTCAAAAAAAGGAATGCATTCATTATATTACAATATTCCCCGTAAACCAAGGGTTCTCACCTTTTATGTGTTTGCAGGATGTCATACGCAACGACGACATTAAACTCGACTGGGACTTCAAGCTATCTCTGATGACAGACCTCATCAAGGTAAGGAGCTCAACAGCTCCAGCATACCCGTAAAATAGGCAGGTTGGCAGGTAGGCAGGCATATAGGCAGCTAGGCAGGCAGGAACATAGGCAGACAGAAAAACAAAGATATATAAATGCTTTTTCCAACACAAATAATAATTAATTACTTATATAAAAATACAAAATAATAATGATCAAGGTAATACTAACAATACACACACACGCACACATGCACACACACACACACGCACACACACACTTATATATATATATATATATATGCATACACACACACACAGACACACACACACACAGACACACACACACACACACACACACACACACACACACACACACACACACACACACACACACACATATATATATATATATATATATATATATATATGAATATAATTCAGTGTAAATAATAACACCTATCAGTGCTATTACGTATGAGTATTTAAAATCAGTTACATATGTAACTGAAAATAATAATTGAGAAACAATTGTTTTGTACGTTATGTTAAGTTATTCCCTGCCTGCAATACTGTCACGTTGAAGGGAACATCTCTAAATATCACTGTCCCACGCAACACTTTATTACAATTCCAGACGTGCTTTTACAAAATACGTGCACATATAATTGACAATTGGTAGTCTTTGTTCTTGTTTCTCACTACTGGACTCCGTGATGAAAACACATCCGGTCAAATTCACTGTCTTTGTGTCAGACAATGATGTTCACCATCACCCCCGTTCTCCGGCCACTCTCGCTGCATTTGGCGCCATGTCCAAAGCCAATGCGTTGAGCTCGGGCAAAACCGGAAGCTGGCGATCCGGTCATTCTTGCCATGCGCTAAATAATTCAGCCACACTTCCACAGACTAGAATGCATTCACCGTTGTTCGATGCACATATTTACTGTATGCAGGGCATGAAGTACATTCACTCCTCCCTGCTACGGTTCCACGGCAGTCTCCGCTCGGTCAACTGCGTCATCGACAGCCGCTGGGTGCTCAAGGTGACAGACTACGGCGTCAACCAGTTCTACCAGAAGTGCAAGGAAAAGCGGCCTCTAGCGGACAAAGGTGAACCTACTGCCAACACGGCGGGCTTTTTATTGGCAGTTTTGTAATTACGAAGAATAACAATAGGTTTATTTCGTTCCATGAATACATTTATAATATTAATATTACTTCACTTCCCGCGCGCACACACACACACACGCACACACACACACACACACTATGTGTATGTGTGTGTGTGTGTGTGTGTGTGTGTGTGTGTGTGTGTGTGTGTGTGTGTGTGTGTGTGTGTGTGTGTGTGTGTGTGTGTGTGTGTGTGTATTAGTATATTATTGCAGAGTTAATAACTTCAGTTTCATCCTCAACTTCTTATGATAACTCTACATTCATTTAGAAACACTCAGATTTTGTTCTATTAAAACATGTTTTGATAATCGTATCGCAATCACTACTGGCGTCACAAGAAACGAGTTAATTTGTTATCGCATCAAATTGATTGATATTGCTGAATCTAGCACGCTCGCTGTAAACACGTTTGGTTTAAACCAATAGCTTCATGACGCGGTGTTTGCTGCAGATCTGTTGTGGACAGCTCCCGAACATCTCCGGGAAGATACAGAGACACACGGAGGCTCAATGAAGGGGGATGTCTACAGCTTTGCCATCGTCATGCAAGAGCTGATATTGCGTGGCGCCCCCTATTGCATGCTCAATATCGAAACTAAAGGTTAGTTAATGGATATTTCTGGATTTTATATTTTAAACTGCAGTTTCAAATTAATACCCGTTGTGTGACTTCTTATCATTTCCAATTGTAATTATTACCAGATTACGAACTTAAGAAACGCAATCCAAACCCACCAGATTGCTTGGAAGATCGAATACACCACAGACCAGGAAATTAAAAGAAGGTCAAACACATTCTTAGAATATTTAATTGTTTTGAAAATAGTTTCAGAAATATATTCGTATTTTTTTCATAACAACGTTTATTTGATATTATGAGAAAATACTTATTCTCAGTAAGGACATCGGATGAAATGAATAAATGATCTACCGATTGTGTAAATGTTATGCTTATGAATAATTTGGTTACTACTAAAATTGACTGTTTTATGTTTCATACGGGTTGCCTTTGATTGACCATTCCATGTCCATTTGCCCCCTGAAGTGTGTTGCTTTGTGTGGAAATTTGACAATAGCGCGAGCGTGCGTGCATGCGTGTCTGTATGGATGAAGTCATAATGTAATACAAGATAAACATGATAACAATTGTTCTTCATTTCAGCGGGCAACGTTTGATCATGAAATATTAGATGAGACGTGTTATACCACCTACACAAATACTATTAAGTTTTGTATAAAAAAAGTAAGATAGAGTAATGACAAATGACGAGGCTTTAACTTCCGCATTTTCTATCGTACTTTGGCAACGTGACATCTTTCAGATCAATCTTTCACACATACAGTTCTCACTTAAACACCTTTGTCCTGCTTTTTTCTACGGAGAAAACCATGTTTAATTGAATTTTATAAATACACGATATAATATCGACAAACTCACGCGTGCGTCACGCAGCCATTTTTGTCAATTTGACTAACTTAGTTGCTAGGCTATGCGTCACGTGAAGGATCCATTATTTTATACCAATCATCTAATGCGTGTGATGCAGATATAATCCGCAAGGTGCGCCGCCCGCCGCCGATGTGTCGTCCATCCGTGTCCCAGCAGGCGGCGCCACCACAGTACATCCAGATCATGAAGCGGTGCTGGTCGGAACAGCCACAGATGAGGCCTGACTACGAACAACTGAACACTGAGTTCAACGAATTAAACAAGGGAAAGTGAGTCCAGTCACCACGTCAGATACGTCAAAATATAATATCACCTATGTTGACATAATCATTAATGCCGGCATGTGTATACGAACATTTGTTAATCGGTTACAGCTTACACTCTCTTGTAGAGCAACAAATCAAGGACAGTAGTTATCCAGATTACTGTATTTTGATGCAAAACACGTTTCCGCTGACCATTTAATTTCTGCTGCCGTTGATTATACGATATTGTGTCCCAGTAAATCGAAGGTAGAGCCATAGTGGCGCAATCTGGCGAGTACATCACCACTCATTTCGTCCACTGAAATAAGTAAATAACCCCAAATAACAACCTTTTTTGTTTTTTTTCTCGAATGAAGCGAATACATTTAGGAAGAGGTAAATGGACGTTGGAGCCTCGGAGGTGATATAGTTAGAATGCTCCAAAGTTAGCGTACCTTACCTTACCTATCCTGTTTGCTCCAAAAAGATAGTGAACTAATATAGTTATAGACGTGTTACCTGGGAAAGGAAGACACAACAGTGAACTGTGTATGTAGGAAACGACAGCCGAGTCCGTGTATTGCACGTGCCTAGGCATTAACAGATATGATTTGAGACTGAACCATTGGCGTCACTTGATTTGTTAATTTTTTGAGTTAATAACGTGTCCCTCCGCAAGCATCATGCACGTATCTAACATGTGTCCGATGCATGCAGGAAGACGAACATCGTCGACACAATGTTCAAGATGCTGGAGAAGTATTCGAACAACCTGGAGGAGATTGTTCGTGAACGCACAATCGCCCTGGAAGAGGAGAAGAAGAAGACGGAGAATCTCCTCACGCAGATGCTTCCTGTGTACGTATTATCTTCTTGCATTTCCCATCTGCTATTCTACAATCCAATTTATCCCTCTTCACCTGAAGTCCATGCTACCTAAGCTGCCCAGGAAATGGAGAGGTGCGATACCTCGTGCATGTGATATAAAGGTAGCAACTTGAATCGAACCATTTCCACTAGAGATTATTTAGAAAACAGGAACACACTATCCGTCCAGTTGACCAGTTTGTTGAAATACATGTTCTACACAACGATCTTGGACTCTCGATAATCCGAAACGTATAATATGGATAGTACACTGTAATGACGAATATCGACATGTTGATACCATCCGTCACACATGATAGTGTTGTACAGTAGTTACGGAACAATCAGCTCGACCATGGTGTGGCTGTGCAGCTGCTACTTTGATAAGTCAAAGTCTCATACAGAAATGAATCAAGTCTAGGGAATGGTCGAATAAGTTCGCAAAGTTCAAAGAAGTTATTGCATTGCATATGAGTGGGGGAGAGGTTCGGTCGTCACATTGGAACTTTTACGTGGAAAAGATATCACCGCACAATGACGTTACGTTGGATATCAGAACGTGGCAGCGTGACGGGTGTTGTCTTGGCAAACATGTCGCGTCAGTCAAATCTGGTGGGTAATAGCTGCGGTGTTGGTACCCCTTTTACTTCGTTCAAACATTGAGTCGTATTGGTGGCAGTGGGTGGTGATTTTAACCATTACGAAACAGTGCACGTTTATTTGGACTGTGCGAACTCACGGAACCACCTATGAATTTGTTCATCAAAATGTGATGCAGTTCGTGTAAGTTAGAAATGCTTAGAAACAAATCTCACTTTTTAAAAAGGTTTCTCGTAAAATGCATTGTTGTAATTTATGCAGTAAATAGTTTGTTTGACGTTGCACTGACGATCCTGTCTCACAAGGTCCGTCGCCCAGAGCCTCCTCATGGGCCAACCCGTGGAGCCTGAGAGCTTCGACGACGTCACCATCTACTTCAGTGACATCGTCGGCTTCACCTCTATCTCCGCCATGAGCACGCCCATCCAGGTCGTCAACCTCCTCAACGATCTCTACACCATGTTCGACGCCACCATTGACGATTACGACGTCTACAAGGTAGTCTTCGTCGTAAACATGCCATGTGGAGAAAGGTGGTCTAGCGCTAGAGCGCCGGGCGGTCTATCGAGGTGGTTCAATTCCACCAGCTGCCTCTTCGAAAGTGGGCAATTTCGTTCATGTTATCGTTATCTACCGGAAGGGACACTAAATGCCTTGAACCCTTCTATCTATAAAGTATACGCTACGGGAAATAAAGACACAAAAACAGGAGTAAATGTGTAACCTGTCATGGACTCACAGAGAGGTGGTCTTTATCTGTGACCCGTCGGATCTTGCTTACTGCCACCGGAGTTGCTTCCCGGTCGGGCATTATGAGACGTGCCGCGCAGGCTGTGTATACGATAGCAGTTTAACAAGATTTAACAAGATTGCCATCCAGAAAATTACTCTGGATGGCAGGTGGACAAGGAAGCCTTTTGGCTTATCGAGAGTCCAATACTTTTTATCTACATGTATCCCGCCTTTTTTAGGTGTGTGTCGATTTTATTTTTAAACATATTCACGCTACTAGCACCAACACAATCAGGAGATAATCTGTTCCATTCATTTACAGTCCTTTGTGAGAATGAGAACTTTCTTATATCTAATCTACACTGCTCCTTTACTAATGTAGCTTCATGTCCTCTGGTCCTTCTATCTTTCTTAACTGAGAAAAAAATGTTTCTATCAATATTTTCATAACCATTCAATATTTTAAACACTTCTATGTGATCTCCTCTCAATCTCCTGGTCTCTAGTGTTGTTAAACCACATTCTTTTAGGCGTATTTCGTAACTAAGATCCCTCAGATTTGGTATCATTTTAGTCGCTCTCCTCTGTACTCTTTCTAGCATATCTATGTCCTTCTTGCGATATGGCCTCCATGCTTGTATACAATATTCTAAATGAGGTCTCACTATTGTTTTGTACAGCGGTACTATTAATTCTTTTTTCTTATACGCTATATTTCGCCTAATTAATCCAAGGATTTGATTTCCCTTTGACGCTGCAATTCCGCACTGCTCTGAAACCTTCATATCAGCACTAATGGTTAACCCTAAGTCCTTTTCTTTTACAGTAGTACTTAGAACAGTACCCCCTATTTTATATTTTACCTCTTCATTCCCATGACCTGTGTGGAGGCATTTACATTTCCCAAAATTGAACAGCATTTGCCACTTTTCAGACCATTTGATCAACCTATCAAGATCATCTTGTAAATGCTGTCTGTCTCCATCACTTTTAATCCTTCTAAACACTTTTGTATCATCCGCAAATTTTAACACCTTGCTTGTTATATCATCGTCCAAATCGTTGATATATATTAAGAATAATATAGGTCCTAGTACTGATCCCTGTGGTACCCCACTCAATACCGATTTCCAGTTTGAAGCCTCCCCATCAACTACTACACATTGTCTTCTGTCATTCAGCCATTTTTCTATCCAGTTTATTATACCATTTCCTATGCCATGGGCCTTTAGCTTAAGGAGTAATCTTTGATGTGGTACTTTGTCGAAAGCTTTTGAAAATCTAAATAGATGATATCTACTGGTGATCCCTCATCTACCCACCTAGTGATGTCTTCCAAAAACATAACATATTTGTTAAGCATGACCTCGCTTTTAAAAACCCATGTTGAGATGGGTTTATCAAGTTATGTTTAACAAGAAAATCCACCATGTGATCTTTAATTAGTCTTTCTAATAATTTGCAAATCACTGATGTTAAACTCACTGGTCTATAGTTCTCTGACTTGTTTCTCGAACCTTTTTTAAATAACGGTATAATGTTTGCCTCTTTCCATTCTAAAGGAACCACTCCCTCTTCTAATGACAAATTGAAAACTGCTGCAAGCGGTACGCTAATTTGTTCTACAATTTCCAATAGTAGTTTGGGCGGAATCCCGTCCACTCCAGGTGATTTATTATCCTTCATAGCCCTTATTTTCTTAGCTACCATGTCCGAGGTTCCAACTAACTGTCCTAAATAGTCTGAATCTGCCCCCTTGAACTTAGCCTCTGGTACTGGCAGTGAACTAATATCTTCCCTGGTAAACACTGAACTAAAATACTCATTCAGGTCTTCTGCCATTAAGAATCCCTCTGATATTGTATTTCCAGCACTATCTTCTAGAGGACCGACCATATCCTGAACTTTCTGTTTGCTTCGAATATACGCATAAAAACTCTTACTGTCATGTTTTATATTACTAGCTAATTTTTTTTCATAGCTTCTCTTTGAATTTCTAATTTCAGCTGTAGCTTGATTAAGTGCTTCTTTATAAATGTTGTAGTCTTCATCATTTCCAGTACATCTATATGACTTCCACATCATTTGTTTATACTTAATTTTTCTAATGGCTTCTTTCGATAAGTGTTTCTTTTTAGACCGTTTCCCTTGTTTTTTGAAAGGTACAAATTTATCGACTATGCACTTAATTTCACTATTTAAGATATTCCAGCATTCGGTTGCTGTCTTATTCTTCAGTGTGTTATTCCAGTCTATCTTTGCTAAATATTTCCTCATGTCCTTATACCTTCCTTTGTGGAAATTTCTCCTATACTGCTTTTTACTATTCCTTTCTGATTTTACTTTGATGGTAAAATGTATCTGGTTGTGATCACTACTCCCCAGTGGCTCACATATCTTGACATTGTCAACTAATTCTTTCTGTGAGGACAAAACTAAGTCTAACACATTCTCTCCCCTGGTTGGTTCTAGCACATGTTGAGAAAGGAAACTATCTTGTACTAAAACTAAAAACTTGTGGTCCTCACTCCCCATACTCTGTAGAGATTTCCATTGTATATGCCCATGGTTAAAGTCCCCCATAATAATACAGTTCCGTTTGCTTACTTCCTTTATAGCGTTTTGTATTTTTTCATTCTCTTCTATGCTTATGTTTGGACTTCGATAAACTAACCCAACTGTTAACGTTGAGTTTCCTGTAACTATGTTACACCAAACAGCTTCTTCGCAATCTGCTTCTCTTTCTAATTTTATTTCATAAGCCTGGATAGATTCTTTAATATATAAAATAACTCCACCTCCCTTTCTTCCTATTCTATCTTTCCTAAACATTACATATCCTGTTAGTCCCAATTCGGCATCTGATATATCAGTGGTGGCCCACGATTCGGTTATACCTATTATGTGAGGGTCAATATCTTCTACCATAATGTTTAGTTCACTTCTTTTGTTTACTATGCTCCTTGCATTTAAACAAATGCATTTATATCCTGATTCAGAACAGTTTTCCAGGCTGTTCTTTGCCGATTTATTTCTGCTGTCTTTATCTATGCCTCCAGTTTCAGGCTTCTCTGTGAATCCTCCCCTTCGTCGTTGACTTCCTACAAAGTTTTATAGACATATGTAGTGTGGACATGCCAAACGGATCATATGGTTCAGTACAAATATGTTTTAATTTTCAACTACATATGGTTCAGTACAAGGTTTGTGTTTACATGAACATACTGGCTTCTGTTGTGCAGGTGGAGACGATAGGTGATGCGTACATGGTATCGAGCGGCTTGCCAACGAGGAACGGTCATCGACACGCCGCCGAGATCAGCACCATGGCCCTTGACCTGCTCAGCCAATGTGGACAGTTCACCATCAAACACATGTCGGATATGCCACTGCGTCTGCGCATTGGCCTACATACGGGTTAGTAAAGCGTAAAGCAAATTTTAGGGCGTTCTAGTGATAGAACAAGTGTTATAGAAGGCGTCAAACCACAGCTGTATTTCCGACTATCAATATCGTACCTATAAATTCCCAAATTGTGTCTGGATTATGTTTGTATTCAGTATACAACGTACGCTTACGCTGTTTAATGTTCAGCCAGACAAAAGTGTAGGTTTTAAATGTCTGGTGGAGGCAGACTTTAAGGTAGCAGAATCCCATTAAAAATGTGATTTTTCTGAATTTGTACATATTTAAAAAAAATGCAATATAGTTGTAGCTTAATTATTGCTAAACAAGTGTCAAATGACAAAAACCCACCCACTGCCTCTAATTAGAAGAAAAAACCCTAATTAGTGAAGCTGGAATTTGTTTATGTTCCATAGCCACGTATTGCAGTGCAAAACTTTAAACGCATTTTACTCAACTATCATTTTTTCGTGAATATGTTCTACCTTCAAACATGTTATCGCCAACACCATCAAAAAGATATTGCTCTGATTTTTTCAGCATTGTTTCTTTATATAATTGGCTATGGAATGATGGAACTATTTTGTGTTTAAATGGTGGAATGTGATTTTTTATTAAGCACGAATATTTAATTAGGCGCTAGAATATAAGAGAAAATTGTATAAATGTTGTAAAAATATAAAATTGTTGTTGCTGTAATATCTATTTCCCTCAGAATATGCCTTTATGTGTTATCTTTGACTGTTGTTAATTTCATATCCCTGCTGTGTATAGTTAAAGTTTTATCATGTTTGAAAATTGAGCCCCTTTCGACTGTCGCGGCAGCCATATTGTCAGCTAATTAGCAAAATTTATGCAAAAAAAATAATTTCCTACCAAATTTAAACCATGTGCTATTTTATGGTACATCAAGTTAATGACAATATTGTATGGTGTTAAAAGTAGTTAAAAAGGGATCCTGCTACCTTAACTTTTGTACGACACTCGTCCGACTAAACACACACTTTTTTGTATCCCGATACAACACCTGGAGCAATACACACCGCACAATATTTGTTGCACCGCAAACCTAGCGTTTTATTCATTTCATTTAAAAAATGCTTCGCAGTAACTGGCCAGCCATTGTGGGCAGTAGCCACAAACATATTGCCCACAGTCTTTGGCAGGCGTACACGCGCGACGGCTCTGCGCATTGTTGTCGCAAATCGATTGACGAATCGGAAAAAAAAACCGGTTCAGCGACCATCAGACAGACGTTGACTTTCATCTTTCATCCGTCGCGCGCTGCCAGTCCTCTGCTTTAAGGCGGATATACCCGGCACTTGCAACACTGTCTGGAGACGGGCCGGGATTTATGCGATGAAGGTCAACACCTGTAGTGATTTAAAATGTTACGTTTTTGATATTTGAAATCACATGGCATTTGAAATTCCCAAAACACTCATAGGCGTAATTGCTGTAATACCAAAATAGTGTGTTTGATGGCTAATAACAAGGACATCGAACTGTGTTCTGACCTGACAATGTAAAATTGTTACAGGAAATATTTATGTATTTATTTATCCTGCCACATTGATATTTAGCATTTTAGCAGCATCTGCCAAAGTTTGAAAGTAAAGTTATGTATCACATGGTGATTCTAAATGATACCGTTCTCGGGATATATAGCTGACAAAGAATATAGACAGACAGACTCGACACAATAACACACATACATTTTTACACACTATTGGCGTGCGCGTGCGTACGTTTGTAAATATGTAAGTGCTGTAATGTGTACAACGGCTGTACTAATGCACTATTATGGGTATAAATAAATGCATATAGCTCCCTCTTTCATGCCGATCTTTGGTAGATATTAAAAGACTGCAAACAACAAATTCCAACTTTTCTTGTGTGTCTATTTAACCGTCACTGTATGTAGGCCCCTGTGTCACCGGTGTCGTTGGTCTGCGCATGCCGAGGTATTGTCTCTTTGGCGACACCGTCAACACGGCGTCACGAATGGAATCGACTGGAGCACGTACGTAGATAACTATTGTCCATTGTGCTTGCTTCCTTACATGTAAGTCCCACTGAGAGACGCTAATAGCCTAGTTTGTCGTTTTGACACCTCGCAACCGATTAGGGTGTTCAGGTTACCGGAAATGACTGGAGATTTCGGTTTAGGTTCCAAAACGACATATTATACACTATATCGCCTTGGCACAATGCTGAAGCAACGAGTGTGCCTACGTATACAAGGCTCCTGATGCATCATGCAGTAGGCGAGATTGAGGTATAAGTGGCGTTTGATAATTTAAATATGTTATTATGATTGCATGGGTTTTTTCTGTCGAACTTGCTGAATGTAATCGAACTACAGTGTTCCCCGCGAACGTTCAACTACAATAAATATATTAAATCGCCAGTTATGACGTTATGTCGTAAATGCAGAAGTTTCTCAATGTTAATGTTCATTTTAGTTCAACAGTGGAAAATTAGGTGCCGAGTCAACCAACGTCAGGACTGGCCGTCAATTGACAAACAAAAACAACATTAAACATGATTACCTCACAATAAACTTGGATTCAGTTCTGACATTTCAACCGCATCGCACTGTCTTCATCAGCAAAATGAAGTTATAGTGTGTCACATGACCACTATCATATATTGCCTCCCTGGTCTTTCCTCTGAGCCAATTATCCTCATGGTCTAGACTCTAGAGTTGTAATGTCTCTTATTGAACACCAATGGCCTGTGTTGACACCAATCATGTGATGCACCCATAACTTAATTGTGTTGACGAAGACCGCGCTATGCGGTTGAAACATAAGGAACTGAACCAAAGTGTCTTGTGGAGTAATCATGTTTTATATCCTTATCAAAGGAACCAGACCATCTATTCACTCAAAAAAGAACATTGTTCTCATACATCGATTTTTTTAATCCATTGGTCTTCTCCTTCCAGCGTTTCGAATACACATCAGTGAGACAACAAAGAATAAACTGGAAATCATCGGAGGTTACCACGTCTTGTGTAGAGGAGAAGTAGAACTAAAGGTATGACCGACCGACCGACCGACCGACCGACCGACCGACCGACCGACCGACCGACCGACCGACCGACCGACAGACCGACAGACCGACCGACCGACAGACTGACCGAACGAATGAACGAACGAACAAATTGTATTCGAGAATGAAACAGACTCACGTAAATACAGAGCCTTATCATAAACTTAAAACTGACTTACAGACTTATAATAACATTCTTAAAAGTAACATTAGATTAGCTAAGCAACTGCACTACCAATCCAGTTTTAAAAAGCATTAGCATACTGTTAAAAAGACGTGGTGTTTAATTAAAGAAATTATTCAGAAAAGTCAAAAGAAACATTTTCAGATTTGTTCAAAGTCGATGAGGAAATGATTAGTGACAAATGCATTATTGAAAACAGATTTAACACGTTTTTTACTAATGCTGGTCCTACTCTAGCCTCTAAAACAACTACTAATGGAGGTAAATCATACAACGATTACCTGAAAAACCCGATATTTCACACCTTCCCGATTTACATGGAAAGTACTGTTTCGGTATTTCAACACAATTTATAAAATTTATGTAAAAAAATTATATCAGCATTGCAGTCACTCTAATTATTAATCAATCAATAATAACTGGTATATTTCCAGACAAATAAAACATTGCAAAAGTCATACCCCTTTTCAAAAAAGGTGACGTTTCTGACTTTAACAATTATCGTCCTATTTCTATCCTGCCAGTGATTTAAAAAAATTTTGAAAGGGCTATGTTTGATAAAATCCACGATTACTTCCATTCTAAAGCGTTATACTACAGTAGCCAATATGGGTTTAGAAAGAAACATTCTACTGAGCTTGCTACACTTGAAATTATAGACAGATTTATACAAGAACTTAATAAATCGGTTACTCCAATAAATACATACCTTGATTTTTCAAAAGCATTTGACACAATTGATCACAATATATTGGTACAGAAGTTAAACTACTATTAAATGCGAAGTGAAAATATTAACAAAGAACTAACAAAGATTAGCAATTGGTTAAAACCTAATAAACTGTCACTAAATGCCAAAACGACAAAATTTATGATTTTTTGTAAGCCTCAAAAGAAAGAAGAATACCCTGTGTTACAAATAGATGGGGCACACATTGAATATGTAAATGATTTCAATTCGGTAGGCATCACAATAAATAACCATTTAAACTGGCAGTCGTACACACAAAATAGCAAATAAACTGTATAAAACAATGGGCATACTAAATAAACTTAGACACTTTTTATCACCTAATACATTATATATTATGTACAATGCTCTTATTCTCCCTCATATTAATTATGGCTTACTTTTATGGGGTCATCAGGCACATCAAATTTTCAAATTACTGAAAAAGCAATACGAATAATATCCTGAAGTAAATATAATGCTCACACAAGTTCTATTTTTAAAATACTTCAGTTGCTAAAGTTGGATGACATTTATAAAATCCAACAATTACAATTTTACTATAAATTAATTAACAATATCTTACCCTACTATTTTCCAAACACTCACATATATGATATTAGACACAACATAGTAGAGATAGTTAACAATACACCAAGTACTATCATTAATAAAATTTACACCCACAGTCTATATGGTTTTTCAACATACACAAAAAACTTTTTATTTTTAATTATGAATCCAGTTGTCGTATTCATAATTGCTTTATTTGTAATTCGTAATACGTAATGAAATGTATAACTAAGTATCCATATGTACGTCAATTTGTACAAGAGTACATATAATCATTCCTTGTATTATGAATGCATGTTGATACATTGAGTAATTATCAACTGTAAAACAAGGCATATGCTATTCTGATTTGTGACATAATATAAATGTTGTTGTTGTTTATATTGATGGGGTGACTCATGTGCTAACGATATATTAAATTTCTTAATGGGAGTCTCCCGACCTTATATATTACTTACATTATTCATGATATATGTATCGTATTTATAGGTAAAATAAATTGATTCTGAGTTCTGAACGAGCGAATGAACGAACTAACGAACGAAAGAACGAAGCAGCCACACCAAACATGGAGTCAACCGAACACCATATATATATATATATATATATTTTGATTACAGGGCAAAGGTTTGGCAAAGACTTATTGGCTGACAGGAAAAGAAGGCTTTACAAAACCACTTCCGGTACCGCCAGAGATAGGGTAAGATTCACAATTATACAGGAACTAAACATCTTGTTAGATATTCTGCAATCAGTCATTAGAAGAAAAAAAAACTTAATAATTTATATGTTTCAACTTTAGCTTCCCCCACATTCTTATAATGTGGTTATAGGTTACGTCAGCACAATTACACATGAAGAATAAATGACGTTGGTTACTATTTTAATGGTCACATTGAGTGGTCAGCCATTCTTCAGGTGGCGTCACTGAATTACTGTCGGCAGCGTCATGCATTGCTGTAATTGGCGCTAGTAGAAATTAAATGGTTAATAGAATGAGTTTCCGTTCAAAATATTGCAATCGTGGTTGTTGCTGCCTTCGGTATGTTTAAACCATTTTGTTGGAGGAAAATTCTTACTACTAACAACCTACTTCAACTGTCATAACTGATGGCGCCGAAACACATTGACTCTGATATTTCCGAGATTAAACAATCACTTAACCACTTATGTAAAAACTTTGACGATAATATTATGAAAACGCGCACAGAAAAATATGAAAGACAACTGGCCGAGCTCATGCAGATGCTGAAAGCAAAAAGTGAACAGATAAGTCAACTGAGCACTCGTGCTGAAACCCTAGAAACGGCCATGAACATGCAACCTCGAGCAGCACTCGAAGAAAAAGAAAGTCATAGCGACCGGCCTAAATCTCCACTCTTTCGCCCACACTGCCGCATCTTGACCAAACACCAGAACGACCACCCGAACAATCGACTGGGCAGATTGCAACAATGAAACAGAAGTTCATTACGTTCGTGCATGACAAGTTACACGCCGACATTCCAGAGGTGGAAATCACAGCGATACACGACTTGCCCCATCGCCGAGACGGAACAACCTCCATTATCGTCCAGTTCCTGACCAGCGAGAAACGAATGGAACTCATGCAAAACAGAAAGTCGCTGAAATGAACGAACGTGTGTCTAAATTACCATCTCTCACGTCTGAACAATGAACTCTTCCACCACGCCCGCACACTCCGCAGAGACAAGAAAATCCACAACACATGGACAACCAACAGCATCACATAACTCAAGAAAACAGAAAAATCCTCTCCAATTCACATCCGTGGACACGCTGACTTCAACAAACTATAAACAATGACTGACAACAATAACATGGATATAAATCCAACATGTGCTGTGGATATAAATCCAATATACGATGCCATGGTGAAGATACGTACATTACAACATGATGTTTTTGATTTATTGGGACATCATGTTAGTCTAAATGTATTTCGACTCCAAGAAGACAATGCACATGAGCTTGGCCCAATAATTGATCCCGATAACAACTTGTTTTAATGATGACTCACTTTGTAAATATTACTCAAATCCACAATGGAGAGGTATATCCAATAATATTGATGACAGACAACGTTTTAAATTAATTCACTTCAATGCAAGAAGTCTAAATGCAAATGTCAAACAAATTAAGAGCTACATTCATGCTTCTGATATGATATTTGATTATTAAAATGATCCTACAGCAATGCAACACCATAACCTACCTATATGTATAAGTCTTTTAATGTCTGTAGAGAAAATGTTAGAGGAGGTGGCGTTGCTATTTACGTACATAACAGTAATAACTGCACTCAAATTGAAAGTAAATCTTTATCAGTAAATGATATCCTTGAATGTATCACAGTGGAATTGATAATAGAAACAAAATATAACAGTAGGCTGTATCTACCGCAAACCAGGATCTAACATAGACATCTTCTGTGAAAACGTTACAAACATCTTTGAAAACACACAAACCTACAAGACACTGTTTCTATGTGCATATATTTTAATGTAGACATCTTAAAGCATGACAACCATTTAGGTACAAAACATTTTATTGACACCATGTATAGTTTAGGCCTGCATCCTCTAATCACTAAGCCAACAAGAATTACTCGAGATTCAACCACTCTGACTGACATTTTACAAATGCCATACTACAAATAGTATTTTATTCAGTGACATAACTGACCATTTTCCAATATTTACAATATGTGAATATGAAATACCTAAAAGGAAAATAGAAATGCACAAAAATGTATGAAATCATAAAAATGAAGACACAAATTCTTTTATAGCAGATTTAAGAAGTGAAACATGGGAAAATATATTTAGCACAACATATGTTGAAGTAGCTTATGGTACATTTATTGATACATTTATGGACAAATATGATAAACATTGTCCAGTCAGAAAAATAACCAAACAACATGTAATCAGTGATAAGCCATGGTTCACAACTAGCTTGAAAAATGCTTGCCACAAAAAAAAACACTTGTACAGAAAATTCCTTTAACACAGATCACAAGAAACGGAACATTGTTAAAAAAATGAACTGATTACAATACTAAGAAATGCAGAAAAAGCAAACTATAGAAAACTATTGGATGACCAAAAACAACACAGTGAAGAAACTTGGAACATCTTAAATACACTTATTAATAAACGGCAAAATTAATCTTCTTATCCTTAATATTTTGTAATGGAGGGTAGAACAATTACCAACAAGAAAGACATAGCAGATGGATTTAACATCTTCTTTTCGAACAGTGGCAAAGAACTAGCTGCTAAAACAGGTTCACTGGTAAATGGTGCCTCATTTCATGACTATCTTCAAAACAAAAATAAAAACTGCATGTTCTTAAATCCAGTAAGTGAACAAGAAGTCACTGGGCGTGTAAAAACAAAACCCCAGACAGTAATTATATAAATATGAATATCATAAAAACGTTATGCAATCCATTATAATAATAATACTAATATTTTTTTATTTTGCTAAACGCCACATCCAATGTTGTTCACAGCGCTTTACAACAGTATACAAATGTGTGTTAAAATAATGCATTTGAATAAAAACAATAGTTGTTATATCATAGATGAAATTAACTAATAATAATAGTAATTAAGACAATAAATATAGTGGAAGTAGAAAAGGAATGTGGTATAAAATATCATAAAAAATAAAATGGTTAAGATCATATATTTTATTTTTTTTATAAATAAACTAAAATTAATGTAAACATCAATAAATTAGTCTAAAATGTATATGAGAAATAAATAGGTAAATATATAATAAATAATAAATAAACGTTAAACATCAATCAGTTAAGGTAAAAAAAGTGTTGGTAATCGTCCGAGTTACATATACGCTGCAGTGAACAGATCAGTCTTCAGCACGGATTTAAATTATTCCAGTGATGTTTTGCTGGTAACACTTGACGGCAGAGAGTTCCTGCGTGAGAAAATGTTATGTTCATTATGCCATTAACAGCAACAGTTAACATGTCTTTTGAAAATGAAGTTTTTCCTTCTAGAATGAAAGTAGCTAACGTCATACCTATATATTAAAATAGTTCAAAAACAGATTTTAACAACTACAAACCAATATCCTTGTTATGTCAATTTTCCAAAATACCTGAAAAATTCTATAGTAAAAGACTCGAAGAATGTATTGATAAAAAATGATATATTGTCCAACAATCAATACGGCTTCCTATCCTCAATGTCCACCTCACATGCATTGCTTGACTTGGTCAAATAAATTAGTACATCATTAGAAACAAAAATACACACTTGACGTTTTTGTTGACTTAGAGAAAGCATTTGACACCGTAAGTCATTCAATATTAAGAAAAAAAAAATTCTATGGTGCTCGTGGTGTGGCTAAGAAATGGGTGGAAAGTTGTCTAAGCAACATAAGTCAAAATGTCAAAGTAGAATGTTCATCTAATCTCTTAAATGTGTCATGTGGAGTACCACAGGGGTCTGTGCTAGGCCCAAGACTGTTCATTTTATATATTAATGACATATGTAATGTATCAGAACTTCATAAATTTGTGCTGTTTACAGATGATACCAACATATTATATTCTGACACGGATGTGCATAAACTAAAGCATGTTGTTAATTGTGATAAACTATATACTTGGTTCACTGTTAACAAATTGTGTCTGAATATATAACAAGATTTAACAAGATTGCCATCCAGAAAATTACTCTGGATGGCAGGTGGACAAGGAAGCCTTTTGGCTTATCAAGAGTCCAATACTTTTTATCTACATGTATCCCACCTTTTTAAGGTGTGTGTCGATTTTATTTTTAAACATATTCACGCTACTAGCACCAACACAATCAGGAGATAATCTGTTCCATTCATTTACAGTCCTTTGTGAGAATGAGAACTTTCTTATATCTAATCTACACTGCTCCTTTACTAATGTAGCTTCATGTCCTCTGGTCCTTCTATTTTTCTTAACTGAGAAAAAAATGTTTCTATCAATATTTTCATAACCATTCAATATTTTAAACACTTCTATGTGATCTCCTCTCAATCTCCTGGTCTCTAATGTTGTTAAACCACATTCTTTTAGGCGTATTTCGTAACTAAGATCCCTCAGATTTGGTATCATTTTAGTCGCTCTCCTCTGTACTCTTTCTAGCATATCTATGTCCTTCTTGCGATATGGCCTCCATGCTTGTATACAATATTCTAAATGAGGCCTCACTATTGTTTTGTACAGCGGTACTATTAATTCTTTTTTCTTATACGCTATATTTCGCCTAATTAATCCAAGGATTTGATTTCCCTTTGACGCTGCAATTCCGCACTGCTCTGAAACCTTCATATCAGCACTAATGGTTAACCCCAAGTCCTTTTCTTTTACAGTAGTACTTAGAACAGTACCCCCCATTTTATATTTTACCTCTTCATTCCCATGACCTGTGTGGAGGCATTTACATTTCCCAAAATTGAACAGCATTTGCCACTTTTCAGACCATTTGATCAACCTATCAAGATCATCTTGTAAATGCTGTCTGTCTCCATCACTTTTAATCCTTCTAAACACTTTTGTATCATCCGCAAATTTTAACACCTTGCTTGTTATATCATCGTCCAAATCGTTGATATATATTAAGAATAATATAGGTCCTAGTACTGATCCCTGTGGTACCCCACTCAATACCGATTTCCAGTTTGAAGCCTCCCCATCAACTACTACACGTTGTCTTCTGTCATTCAGCCATTTTTCTATCCAGTTTATTATACCATTTCCTATGCCATGGGCCTTTAGCTTAAGGAGTAATCTTTGATGTGGTACTTTGTCGAAAGCTTTTTGAAAATCTAAATAGATGATATCTACTGGTGATCCCTCATCTACCCACCTAGTGATGTCTTCCAAAAAACATAACATATTTGTTAAGCATGACCTCGCTTTTAAAAACCCATGTTGAGATGGGTTTATCAAGTTATGTTTAACAAGAAAATCCACCATGTGATCTTTAATTAGTCTTTCTAATAATTTGCAAATCACTGATGTTAAACTCACTGGTCTATAGTTCTCTGACTTGTTTCTCGAACCTTTTTTAAATAACGGTATAATGTTTGCCTCTTTCCATTCTAAAGGAACCACTCCCTCTTCTAATGACAAATTGAAAACTGTTGCAAGCGGTACGCTAATTTGTTCTACAATTTCCAATAGTAGTTTGGGCGGAATCCCGTCCACTCCAGGTGATTTATTATCCTTCATAGCCCTTATTTTCTTAGCTACCATTTCCGAGGTTACAATTAACTGTCCTAAATAGTCTGAATCTGCCCCTTGAACTTAGCCTCTGGTACTGGCAGTGAACTAATATCTTCCCTGGTAAACACTGAACTAAAATACTCATTCAGGTCTTCTGCCATTAAGAATCCCTCTGATATTGTATTTCCAGCACTATCTTCTAGAGGACCGACCTTATCCTGAACTTTCTGTTTGCTTCGAATATACGCATAAAAACTCTTACTGTCATGTTTTATATTACTAGCTAATTTTTTTTCATAGCTTCTCTTTGAATTTCTAATTTCAGCTGTAGCTTGATTAAATGCTTCTTTATAAATGTTGTAGTCTTCATCATTTCCAGTACATCTATATGACTTCCACATCATTTGTTTATACTTAATTTTTCTAATGGCTTCTTTCGATAAGTGTTTCTTTTTAGACCGTTTCCCTTGTTTTTTGAAAGGTACAAATTTATCGACTATGCACTTAATTTCACTATTTAAGATATTCCAGCATTCGGTTGCTGTCTTATTCTTCAGTGTGTTATTCCAGTCTATCTTTGCTAAATATTTCCTCATGTCCTTATACCTTCCTTTGTGGAAATTTCTCCTATACTGCTTTTTACTATTCCTTTCTGATTTTACTTTGATGGTAAAATGTATCTGGTTGTGATCACTACTCCCCAGTGGCTCACATATCTTGACATTGTCAACTAATTCTTTCTGTGAGGACAAAACTAAGTCTAACACATTCTCTCCCCTGGTTGGTTCTAGCACATGTTGAGAAAGGAAACTATCTTGTACTAAAACTAAAAACTTGTGGTCCTCACTCCCCATACTCTGTAGAGATTTCCATTGTATATGCCCATGGTTAAAGTCCCCCATAATAATACAGTTCCGTTTGCTTACTTCCCTTATAGCGTTTTGTATTTTTTCATTCTCTTCTATGCTTATGTTTGGACTTCGATAAACTAACCCAACTGTTAACGTTGAGTTTCCTGTAACTATGTTACACCAAACAGCTTCTTCGCAATCTGCTTCTCTTTCTAATTTTATTTCATAAGCCTGGATAGATTCTTTAATATATAAAATAACTCCACCTCCCTTTCTTCCTATTCTATCTTTCCTAAACATTACATATCCTGTTAGTCCCAATTCGGCATCTGATATATCAGTGGTGGCCCACGATTCGGTTATACCTATTATGTGAGGGTCAATATCTTCTACCATAATGTTTAGTTCATAACTAACCAATTACATTATCTTTGGTAACCTTAAGATAAATATTGACTTAGATATAACAATTTGTAATAACAGAGTTAATAGAGTTAACATGAAAAAATTCCTTGGAGTAAACATTGATGAAAAACTTAGACCTGGAAATATCATATAAACAGTGTGAAGACTAGGCTATCTAGAATAGTTGAAGTAACGTATAGAGCAAGTCATATCCTAGGAAACAAAAGTTTACTTACGTTGTATTATGCACTCTTCGTACCAATAATGAGTTATTGTTGTGAAGTTTGGGGAACTACATATATCACCAATGTACATTGTATTACAATCTTACAAAGGAGGGTGATTAGACCGATATGTGGTGTTGATAGACTTCATCATACCAATATGTTATTTAGTAGATGTAGAGTACTAACATTTCAAGACCTAGTAGATTGTAAAATCGTGTCAATTATATATAAAGTGTATAACAATTTTGTAGTACCTGTCAATCACTCAATGACAATGTGAATGTGCAGTGTTTGTTTACAAAACAAACTTCTTTAAACCCTTTCCGGGTTCAATATCAATATGTGTTCGAATTATTATTAAGCTAAAGTGTTTATCAATTTATAGTATAAAACGCTGGAATTCATTACCTTTCAGTACTACAATGGTGTCAACATTTAATGAATTTGTTTGCACATTAAAAAGGAACATAACCGATCAATATAACTAAAAACAAATCAATGGTCAAAAACTGTATAGTTAATTCTAACTTGCACTTCACTGTTGTCAATAAGTGAGCATATGACAACCTAAAATATGATTGCATTGTAATTTGCTGCAAGCCGATATAAATTATTAATTGTCAAATAAGTACTACATTCAATGTGTTACTTTTGTATTCAAAAAAATAACACATTTAAATTGTAATAACCAATAATAACTAACATTGTATTATTATATAATACATGTCATAGTCCATGTGTTGTAAGTAAATAATTCTTAGGGGTATACAAATACAAGAGTTTCTTCTGTATACCCCTTTTTGACATAATCATTTTGATATATCATAAACACAGTATGTATTGTTCTTTTGTTGGAAAAATAAACATTTACTTACTTATTTACTTACTTACTTACTAAATTACATTCAATTCGATCAAGACTTCTTTGCCTAAATGACATTGGTTTCTTCTGTTTGTTTGCAGGAAAGAGAACCACGGGTATGTATATATGTATAACAATTTAGTGTTACGTCACAACGTTAATTGTATAGTTTATAACGTTCACATTCATTACTCATGTTTTATTTATTTATGTATTTATTTGGCACAAGACGTCGGAATAACTACCATTGTTTCAGTCAAACTATATGGTGTTACTACAATTTACAGTTTTCATGTTGATGCATTATATTAGTGAGATAATTTACGGTTTCTCTTTGAACACAAGTTGATACCAAAGCTATTAAACAAGCAGGCTTATGTGATCATCAGGGTGAATGGTGTTGTAATTGTGTAGAATTATGAAGTACGGCGTGCCTGCTGCGACTGCTTTAACTAACTTACACAGTGAGTCCACTACATGTGCTATTGACATGTGCGTTGCATGAGGGATAAAGATCTGGTTAGTGTTCGTTGTTCCTCGTACCCCTTACCTATATCTCAATTGTATATGTTCATCAGACTGGTTGGTTCAAAACGTTATTCGTTAAGCGAATTTCTTCAGACGCTTGCCGCTACACGGCGATATGGTATATGCCTTCTGTGCAATGCTTTCACGGGGAGAGCAGTCGACTGCATAATTGTTGGAAGCCTGACCCAACCCTAGCAATAACTAGCCACAAGTAGTTTCTGCTACTGACGCTAACCCTAACTAGTATAATAATAACCTTAATTAATCCAAATGAATAATGAGATTTGCAGTAAGCTTTATTCCAGTCGTCTGATTGATTCCAACGATTGCACACTCAACCATAATGCCGGTGTCACGAGAAGGGAACACACCTAGCGATACCTAACCAAACAAACGATTTCAATTCTGCTTGCAGGCTTTCGTCCATCGTCAACAAAGGGAGCAATGGTCACCATATGGAAGCACAAGAACCGCCAACACAGCCGAAATTAGTTTCGAATTCAACAAATGTGATAACCACGCCAAACGGAAGCAAAAACAATTCAAAAGGAATGAAGGGCCACACGGCCAATAGAATATGATACAATCGAGACAGATATGTGAATGTAACGGAACTAATATCCTTCAGGAGATGAGTGTGATTTTTTTTAATGTGAAGACAATCAATAGAGAAATATATAGACATATATATATATATATATATACATTATATATATATATATATATTATATATATTATATATACATTATATATATATATATATACGTATACATCAGGAAGTACAAACAAGAGATCAAACGATTATGGCATCAAAGAGCCTGAAGAAAGCCAGAAGAACACAGGCACTAGGCCGAGACAGACTGATTACACTTCCTAACAAGCAGGGTAGAGAAATACAAGACCAAAATATGACCATGGAACGAATAGAGGAATTCTACACCTCCCCCGTCTTTGGGACTGCACTTTGAGCAGTCCAAAGGACTGTATACTGCGCTATATAAGTACTTTACTTCTTCTTTTTTACTTTTTACACCGAGCTATACGACAGTGAACAGAGTACCATAATTCACACCGACCCGAAAGAGGTACCAGAGATAACACCATGGGAAGTGGAAGCAGCGCTAAGAGATATGAAGAATGGGAAGACACCGGTCAAAGACCATGTAAGCATTGAAACATTAAAAGCAGGAGAATATACCATCTCGAAGACACTGGCCAAGCTATATGCTAAATGCTTATCAGAAAGACGAACGCCCACCGCATGGAAGAACGCAAAGATGATGATAATCTTCAAGAAGGGAAATAAGAAAGACTTAAAGAACTACAGACCGATATGACTGTTATCAAACATCTACAAATTACTCACAAAGATACTGACGATTAGGCTAGAGAAGACACTCGACGAAAACCATCCACGAGACCAAAAATGCTTCAGAAGCAGGTACTCAACGACAGACCACATATACGTCGTAAACCAACTGAAAGAGAAGTGCTGATAAAAAAATTAATTTCCCGCTCTGCATCGCTTTAGTCGACTACGAGAAGGCTTTCGACTCAGTGCAAACTCAAGCAATACTGACCTCCCTTCAAGAACAGGGGATAGAAGACATGTACATCGAACTCCTGAAAGACATCAACACCAACAGCTCGGTGACAGTCCATTTACACAAAAAGAGCAACAAGATCAACATCAAGAGAGGAGTACGACACCATATCGCCCAAGTTGTTTACGGAAACACTCGAAAGCATATTTCGAAGTCTGACCTGGGAAACCAGAGGCTTGAGGATAGACGGACAATATCTCAGTCATCTTCGCTTCGCCGATGGCATACTCATATGCGCTACTACACCGCAAGAACTAAAAAAAAATGCTTGCTGGAGCTAGCTGATGAAAGTGACAAACAAGGTCTGAAGATGAACATTTCGAAGACAAAAGTTATGCTAGAAAATATTCTTCAGTTCAGCATATCTCTGCGAGACGTAGCTGCCCGGATGATCCTACGATACCCTGCTCTGTCGGTCGTTTGTCTCCCTGCTCTCACGATGTCGTCTTCCAACCAGTCGCTGATGTCCTACTCCCATCTTCTCCTTGGTCTTCCCCTTCCTCTCTTTCCCTCCACTTTGCCTTCTAGGATTGTTTTCTCTAAGGAATTGAGTATTTTGATGTGGCCAAAATAACTCAGTTTTAGTCCTTTTATTCTATTCACTAATTGGCAGTTCTTTATGTCTAATTTTTTAAGGATCTCTGCGTTGGTTGTTTTTGTTATTCATGGCACTCTTAGGACTTTTCTGTAACATTTTATATCAAACGCATGTATTCTTCTCATGTCTTCTTTGTTCAGTGTCCACGTTTCGCTCCAGTACAGAGCTGTTGTGAAAACGCAAGTTTTTTAAATTATTATCTTCGTTGGTATGTTTTGGCCTTTCCATGCATTTTTCAGATCTGCGTTGCTATGGCTATTCTTCTTTTGATCTCTGATGATGTCTTGCCGTCTCCTTGTAGTCTTGCTCCAATGTATTCGTAGTGGTTCACATTTTCAACTTGCTCCCCGGTGATTGCAATTTCTGTTTTTTTCAATGGATGTGTCAGTGTCCATGATCTTTGTTTTCTTTTCATTAAGTAACAAGACCTTTTTCTCATTGTATTATTTTACAGACATGATTAGGTTTCATAGGCCGATTGTTGTAGTGGAAAGGAGTGCGGTATCGTCTGCATATCGTAAATCTCTAATTCTATGTCCATGGAAATTACACACCGATATATATCAACGCTACGCAGATAAAGAACGTTGAAAGCTACATCTATCTGGGACAGCGATACAGTATCAGAGACAAAATCCAGGACAAGGAGATTCAAAGAAGAATCACCGCCGGCTGGACAGCATTCGCCAAACACCGCGACATATTCAATGGTAACTTTGGAACCTGCTTGAAGAAACAAGTCTACAACTCATGCGTACTTCCAGCGACGATATACGGCGCGGAAACATGGGCACTCACCATTCAGGCAAAGAACAAGCTAGCAGCCGCACAAACAAATGTGGAAAGATGTATGTTAAACATCACATATCGGAAGACTACGAGATAACCGATGGACATCGCGTATCACAACCTGGAGATCTTACTAAGGGAAACGATCTAGGGGAAGACCGGCGAGACAGTGGAGACACGAATTAAACGAATACTGTAAGGGCACCATCTAGCGCAAGACAGGCAGATTTGGAAACGACGTGCTGAGGCCTTCGCCCAACCATGGCTGCACAATGATGGTGATGGTGATATATATTATGTAATTTTGCATTAGTGTGTCAAAGAAAATAGTGCGAGTAATTTTTGGGAAGGCGCCCCATCTATGCAGCAAGCGTACTATAAAGGCTACCTTAATTATGTCCCAATTTTATTCTCTTACTGGGTATTGGTTTATTTGGCTGCCACAACATCTCTCGTTTCATTGATACATGAGCCTTTCATTGAAAAATTTATGCAGTTTCCATTTCCCTTCCATGTAACGTTTTTATCAGGTTTCCTCTCAGAGGAAATTCATGTTCAGGCAGCAAAGTTGCTATTCATTCAGACGCCAAAATTGCTCTTCATTCAGAAATCAAAATTTATTTTCATCAGTTGTCTGGAGGTATACCTTGCTGTTATGATATAAAGTTCGTTTTTTAGCTGGACTAAAAGCAGAAGTGTGATGATGGATATCAGCTTAGAGGCTTGCCTCTGTACGTTTGCTGATATTTCTATGTATCCAATCGCCTCATTTACGCACAAACAGAATGGTGTTCTGAAAGAGGAATAGAAAAGAATAACACAGCAACCGTCATATCATCGGAACTATGCAACGAGACATCAGAACGTACAACAAACTTGTCGGTGTTTTTTTTTTAAATCATCTGCTCTCCGCACTAAAGGCCAGGATACACTGGCTCTTTTCGCCCGACCTGACCAGATCAGACCTGACCAGACCAAACCACATCAGACCACATAAGACTATCCACTACACCGATTGTGCTATATTTGAAATCGGCGTGACGTCAAAATCACGAAAACTTGAAAACTGTTCACAACATCGACTGCAGTCGGTGTGGGACTGATGTGGTCTGATGTGGATTGGTCTGGTCTGGTCTGGTCTGGTCTGGTCTGGTCTGGTCTGGTCTAGTCAGGTCGAATGAAAAGTGCCAGTCTATATCGGCCTTTACGGTCATGGAGGTGTAACACAGGGAACATAGCGTACACACATATTGTTACGTTGTACGCTCATCTCATCATAATAACCAACGCTGGGCGGCTACATATGCCCAGGAAAATCTACGAATATAGCATAGTGCGTCCTAGTTAATCAAATCTTCAGTGAGTTTTAATACTGTTTTTGCTTTGTCGTGAATAAGTAGCACTCGTTCCGTAGAAAGATTATTACACACACAGAAGTAACAGAAATAAGTAAGTCGGTGTGTACATATCCATTGGTGTATGCACTTACTTCCGATTTCGTATTCTCCTCAGAGCAGAGGACTTCTTACGTGTTAACGTGTTTTTTTTATCTGCAATCAATGTATTGTCATGTATGTGTGGTAAATTATGTAACGAGTATATACATTTGTGGTATAACGCAAGCATGCTAAACTGCGGGCAGGATTGTTGTGGATGTATATAAACGGATCATGTGTAAGATTGAATGTTATGTTACCGATCCTACGATGATTACGTAAAACGTTATTTATTATTTGTTTTTGTTACATTCTTACGAATGCATTTGTTGTTATACTCTTTACTATTGTTAATAAGTATGTATGTTTGACTAAGTACAGCCATAATAAATAACAATGACACAGTTTCTTCTTTGTTTTGCTATGATCGTTAACATCATTCTTTGCTTAAAGGGAGGCAATCCGTTCTTCTACCGCATCCTCGCGCGCCAGGGGTCGCTGCTGCTGATTACGTCAGTGGCAGCCAGCAGTACCCCCTGGCTGATCGCTCTGAATTTAAGCTCAGCCTATGAAATCGCTCACTAGATCAGTGGTTGGCGGCAGGTCAGGTGGTCATAATAAAACTAATTTCAACCAACCGTGGCTCGTGTTACATGCAATGTTTAGGAAGTAGAAGCAATTATTCGAATACAATATTCCTCAGCTAATGGGCGAACGGGTAATTATATATTGGGATTCCCAGAAGTCGTTTATTCGTCTTCAAATTGGGGCGGGTATTTGCGCTGTTCTCACGGGTGACGCAGTCGCGACTGGCGAAGTCATTTACTAGTTTGACTCAGCGATCGTCCGCACTTCGTGTAGGAGAATTGCCAGGGCTAGTTTCGCATGGCAAACAGCCCTGGCTTGCGAAGATGCTCTACCCGGAATTAGTCGGCTTCGTAAATTTTATCAGGAAGTCAGCCGTGTTGAACGTGCGGAAATGGAAAATCGTTGACCATCGAAGGGTATTGCGGTTACTTTAGCCCGCCTCGGCAGCATAGCCAATAAAGCTTGTTTTGAAACTGGGCATTTTGTTTACAATTTGAACAAGCTGCGGGTCGTATATTCCAAATTGCGAACGTTGTTACGGGCTTACTAAACACAATTTGCCGGGCAATATATTTTCAACATGGTTAGTATAGTTTTAGGCAGGGGTTTACCTGTATGTTTGTGTTCAAAGTAGTATATATAAATGGGGTTCTGGCGCAGCAACCCTCTCCAGACCCCTCTGTGTAACCGGTGGGGACCGCCTTCGCCCCCGTCGGGCTCCCAGCCATTGTTTAAGCGGCCGCGGCCCCTGCCGGCCGGGCTCTTGTGACGTTCACACAAGAACACCGTATCCAATGTAAACAATATCATAGTAACGGCATTCATATAGGAACGTTAGCTTCACTGTGCCACCCGCAGCAGCCAGCTACTGACGCAGGCTACAACGGGAACGTTCTTACACATCAGCCCACAAGGTATTATATGCGTGGAACGATGCAATCGCATAGGTTGAGTAAATATCGTTACAGACACACGAGAATAGGGTGCAATATCACTACTGTATGCGCAAACAGTCTTTTTAAAATTAATGCACCATTTTGAGGGCCTTGGCGCGGAAGGAGGCGCGGGCCTCCTGTTGGCCTCGCTCAATCAAGGCCTTCTTCGTTTCAGCATTGATCGTGGCAAGCGTAGCCTGCGAACCGGCACGGATCTTGTTTTTTTTTATTTTGAGGAAGCTCTCCATCTCAGCAACGATGTTGTGGAACTCCTCATCGGAGATGCGCCCGTCCTTTAGTGCGGCCGAGACCCGCTCGCTGGTGGTGTCGAGCTTGGTTTCTGCAGCAACGCGAATCTGGTTGTGCTTGTGCGCTTTAACCTGAAGGCGACTTGAAACAAGCTTGGTAGCAACGCCCACCAACCCGCAGCCCAGGGCTGTTGCTTCTAGTACAACAACGACCGGGGCTGCGACCACTGTTGGGGTCAATACACATATGGTTTTCCATTGGCGACCATGTTAACGTTTTGGTATATTATAAGAAAACGTGACCTGCAAAATGTCTTAAACTTCTCACCTGCTGTTATCATTATCTCATTGACATGCTGATAGGTTAAACAAAATTGCATACTTCCAGCTCTCATAAAATGCCTGTATGTGTGACACCCGTCAATATTTACAAATGCCGGCAAGCATTACTCCTCAAACAGGTCACACAGGCAAATTGGTGCCAAATATCCTTCCGCGTATTCAAATCATCTAAAAATCCACCATTTTACAGTCAACACCTTCTACAATCACACATGTAAATATGCCTACTCAAATGCACTTATGTCACAGCATGTGAATTTAAAAAAAAAAACATTTCTAAAAATACACTGCATTTTTCTTCGTAACCAAACAGAAAGTCTAACTAGAACATGACCCCAAATAGGCATGGCAATTTTGGAGAAAATGTTCAAACCAAAATATTTTAAAGGCACCAATATTACAATCACTATGCAATTTTATTTTTGGTAATCCCTCCACGTGTTTGTGTTTTATGCACATTTCAAAGGAGGCATCAAATTTGGCAAGGCATCAGAAAAATCAGCACTTCACTGCAGGACAATTTGTAATCTAACAGAACATTCTCATGTGGCACGTATGAAATCTTATAAGTTTTCCAGAAAGTCCAATATGTGTTTTATAAGATTATTCAATACAGCCAGTTGTTATATGTTACATTCAAATTTATATTGATTTTATGACCTTGTGCCCTATTTACAAAGGTAAATATCAACAAAAAGTCACCTTCGGGTGTGAATTCCCAAAAGGCCAGACGTCTTATGCAGTTCAATTACATAATATTACACAGCCTAATTAGCAGACATTAAGAAAACAATGCCACTTGCTTGATTGGCCAGAAGGTCCAGTCAGTAGACAATGTCTGATAACAGGCTTCGGCTACAGCCGACTCCAGTTAATCACTGTCGCCAGGCTTCATTAGGGTCACTGAAAAGATCTTCAAGTGTGTTTATCTAGCAGAAGTAAACAAACAAGATTGATGGATCACCCTGCTGCAATGCCATTGGTTCATATTAGTAGTATAGTAGGTGGTTTACGTTGTACAGTATGGTTATGATGGGAACAAGAGCAAGTGACGCCATAACTAGGTCAAGGTCAAGTACCCGGATGTAGGTCAAGGTCACGTGGCGCCGCCTGTCGGATAGGTCATGACATAAAACAGCGTCACCTGGTGGATGTGTCGTGAACTAAAATAAATATATGGAACAGAGTTCAGTACTGCTATAATTCGTGCTTCATAGTTTGACCAGTAGCGCCACCAGGCGGAATTTTTATCAACTAATTTTTTTCCCTGGCGGATAGGTCGTGAACTAAATAGCGCCCCTATTGGTTAGGCCATGAACTACAAGTGGTGCCACCTGTCGGACAAGGGTTGAACAAAATGTAGGAGTACTGCCTAAATTCGTGTTTCTTGCGCGCTTGCGTGCAATGGAGCCCCCTCACGGATAGGTCATGAACTAAAACAGCGCCACCTGGCGGATATGTCGTGAACTAAAATAGCGCCAACTGGCGACATTTTTATCAACTAAATATATGGGCCAAAGTTCGATCTATATGGCTGACTTTATTCGACCAGTGTATGGCTCTTCTCCTAGACGTGAATGCCGAGACGTTTGCTGTTATGGACGAAACGATGCAGACTTACAAACTTAACTCACTGACGGGAACTCGTGTGTCTCTCACCATAAAGAAAACTCGACGAGATACACCAACTTCAACGTCACTCACGTGGAGGTGATACGCTAAGCTCCGTACCCTGTTTCAGCCTCTCTCTGCTGTCATCCCTGCCGATGTGACAACTTCTGCCGCCACGGCCGATGTGACAACTTCCGCTCCTGACGATGTCACAATTTCTACTCACGCAACCAGTGTGACAACTGCCGCTCCTGTCGCCACTCCGAAATTTACGCTTGAGTTTCTTGCGATGAAAATGAAGAAGACGATTGCCCGTCACATAGCATGGGCCGTCGTTGAACTCTCGAGACAGCAGTGTCTCGCTTCCGAGATAGACAATCCTTGTCAATTTCATCACGATTGTATGTTACCCGATGACATTCTAATTGACATGCACTTTGACGGGGCTGTGGAGGCCACTAAAGGGAATAAAAACATCTATGGCTTGAATTCATGTTATATTACATCCTGCTATCTATTTCCATGTCCACCAAGCCAAAAACAATAACACAAATCAATGAATTAGAAATTCCACATTTAATGCTGTACATCCGGACATTTTCGAATATGCATATTTTTGGCGCGCTTTTCGGGATGCCGAGATGTAACGTCATTTATGACCCACACTCGCATCAGGCCGACCCTTTCCATGCATTCAGAGCATGTTTACAAGTATAGCTTTTTGGTCGAAACGAGCGTCAGAATGAGTTATTGTGCAATATTCCGATGAAATACAAACACTAGTCATCATAGAGGAAAAAGCAGTTATCTTATCGTTCCACATGAATCGACAATGCGAATGTGCCTACAAGTCGACCAGGTTTCGCCGAGCTTGGGCTCGTTTTCAGAATAATTATATCGAATGCAACCAACGAGAGATAATCTACACCAATAAACATACATAGTAAACATATATCGTATCCAGCTACAGAAAGTAACGTGTATAATCTCATAATATCACTAGAATATCGATGTATGAAGTCGGAGTTTTATCATAACAACTTAAATCAGTGAGAGGATTTATGTCGGCCCTACTAACTCAGTTAGTAAAGGCGTTGGTCCCTTACCACTTTTTTTGCAATCGGGTGACGCCGGTTCAAACCCCACACCAAACCGTTGATTTTTTACACTTATTTTGGTTTATGTTTTCGCGAAGTAATATAAACCAAATCATTTTTATACTATGATTCACTGTTTGTAAATATTTTGGTAGTAATTATTTATTCGCCACAAAAATGAAAATATGGTAATTATATATAACGCGATGTTTCTAAATTTTATTTATCCAGACAGATCACCATTTGTTTACACATATATAATTACAATATATTACCGTACAATATATATACAATTAATAAATTATATATCCATTACATTATATTTGTTTGATTTAGAAAAATCGTTATGTAATTCCCATATTTTCATTTTTGTGGCGAATAAATAATTACTACCAATATATTTATAAACAGTGCATCATAGTATAAAAATGATTTGGTTTATATTACTTCGTGAAAACATAAACCAAAAAAAGTTTTTAAAAAATCAATTGTTTGGTGTGGGGTTTGAACCGGCGTCGCCCGATTGCACAATATGAGCTAAGGAACCAACGCCTTTACCAACCGAGCTAACAGGACCGATAGAAATGCACTGACTGATTTAAGTTGTTATGATAAATTGAACAACTCCTCCTTAATACATCGATATTCTAGTGATATTCTAATGATATTATACACGTTACTTTCTGTAGTTGGATACGACATATGTTTGCTATGTATGTTTATTGGTGTAGATTATCTCTCGTTGGTTGCATTCGATATAATTATTCTGAAAACGAGCCCAAGCTCGGCGAAACCTGGTCCACTTGTAGGCACATTCGCATTCATTGTTTTGAATAAAAATCGATTCATGTGGAACGGTAAGATAACTGCTTGTTCCTCTATGATGACTAGTGTTTGTATTTCATCGGAATATTGCACAATAACTCATTCTGACGCTCATTTCGACCCAAAAGATATACTTGTAAACATGCTCTGAATGCATGGAAAGGGTCGGCCTGATGCGAGTGTGGGTCATAAGTGACGTCCCGATACCACGTGATCGCTTAGCTCATAAAAAAAAAAAATTCCGCGGGAATCGCTACATAGACGGATTTAAAATCAAATTTATGCTACAAATGTATTTTTCTGTATTTTTTTGTGTTGTCAAATGTTATATACAAGGTTAAACTGTGTGTACACATGGAAAAAGGATTTTAGCTAATGCCTTATTTTTATTTCCTTTAATTAAACTGCAGTGATGAAAGACTGGTTGAGTGTTTTTTGTTAGACGCAGGTTTGAAGCTATCCGACCGGACGTCAGATCACTTGTGTACTATCGGGAGTTGGTTGCAAGAACCGTTTTCAGAGGAGTGGCGAAACAAATTTTACCAAATTGTTCTGGCTGTAATGGAGGATGATCTGTAAATAAATCTGTCTTGTGGTTTTATGAGATCTTTGGTGACATTAATTCAACTGCAGTGAATGGAGCACGACCTGTAAATACGTTTGTGTTGTACACGAATAAAATGTTCAAACCTTATATTGTGTCATTTTTCGAAGTATAAGTAGTATAAGTACCGTGCATCTTAGTCTCTTTCATCAGTTGCGTAAAGTATGGACACGAGGTTAGTTCATCCTTTTACTTGTATCGTTGCTGGGCCGACGGGCTGTGGTAAAACGACGTTTGTTGTCTCTTTACTACGTCATTCTGCCACACTCGTAAATTCACCGCCCAAAAAGATCACGTGGTGTTACGGTGAATGGCAGGCGTTGTATTTCACGCTCTCTACGATACATCCGAACATAGAAATTGTCGAAGGTCTTCCCGATGTGTCGTCTTTCGATCCTAAAACGAGAAACTTGGTAGTTATCGACGATCTCATGTCGGAAACGGACGAGAGGGTCACCAAACTGTTTACGTAGAAGAGTCATCATTGCAAAATGTCCGTGATATATTTAGTGCAAAATTTATTTCCCAAAGGGAAAGAGAGTCGCACTATAAGTATAAACGCACAGTACATGGTACTCTTCAAGAACCCTCGCGACAATACACAAGTGGTCAACTTGGCCAAACAGATGTATCCGGGTCGAATAAAGTACATGCAAGAAGCTTTCAGAGACGCAACGTCGGTACCACACGGTATTTGTTCGTCGACCTCAAACAGGCCACACCGGAACACTTGCGCCTGCGTACTAATATCGTTAAGGAACCAAACAAATTTCAGTACGCCTACCTTCCGAAGATATAAATAGAAACACGCCGTGACACTCGTCATTCGTCATGTCGGCGCGAGTGAAGAGAAACCCGTTGTGCCTTTGTCTCCTCGCTAAAGTCGATCCAGCTTTAGCCAGAGCCATCATCGACAAGGGAAAACCCGATCTGGTACACAGTCTGTGCGAGTGTGCACAGAACATACTAAAAGGGAACGTACCACTAAAGAAAGGTCACAAGACTAAAGTCGATACAAGAAGGACCTCAGAACCTTGGTCATCAGGAAAACCGGTCTTCATAAGAAGAAACGTATTCTACAGAAAGATGGTTTCCTTGCGGCCCTACTAGCTCCCTTGGCTACGTCCCTTCTAGCCCCGTTGGTGACGACGTTGTTGCAGTCGTAACTACACGACTATGGAGCACACAAAGAATATGGCGCTGGTCGATCCACGTATTTTGGATAACGTTCAACTGCAACCTCCTTCGACCAATCCTATAGGAAGTGCTTTGCGATGACTCGATGACGAAATGCGTTACATATTAGAACAAAGCGATATGGACGAGAGGGAAAAGGTCGTGTTGTATAACCAGGTGTTGAGTCGATACAACGATCTTTCCGACAACCGTATGCAGGAACCGCTACGTGTAGCCATCGATAAGTTTCCCAGCAAAGTCGAAAACAAACTTCAACCACCTACCGAAAATGAAATCGTCGAAAAGGAGAACATCAAAAATGAAATCGTCGACAGCGTGCCGAAAGCTATGAAACAGAAAACACGACGACAGTGGGATGGAAAACCTTCGCTCGTAGTCTCAAGGATGTGAACACGCCCATGGATTTAGTGGGTAATCCCGATCGTTGGACTTACATGCAGACAGCGTCAGAGGACGACGATATATCAAAGGAAAGAAAGCAGTCCGTTTGACAGTGGTCGTCATCGTTATCGAAGACGTCCGGTGTCGTCCCGGCGCGCAGCTCATTCGACCGCACTGTTGCAACACTTGCGTTGGGAACCGTATTAATAGTCTTGCACGACACGACACCAGCATTATTACGGCATGTCTCCTTGCGTAGGTAAGAAGATGAAGCTTTCACACGATGCATTGAAAAGTATTTACTACGACACGAAATTAACCGGAAGTTACGGAGGCGTTGATGCCCTGCATCGTGCTTCACGTGCATCACACGCGTCGTCGAAAGAGGTGAAACGGTGGTTGTCGGAAAAAGACACTTACACACTATACAAACCGGTGACATATCGTTTCAGGCGTAGACGTGTCGTAGTGGGTGGTATAAATCAATAATGGCAGGCCGATCTGGTAGACATGTCACGTTTGAAACGGTACAACGACGGTCACACTTTCATTTTGACCGTGATAGACGTGTTCTCCAAGAAAGCGTTGTCTGTTCCTTTGAAGAACAAATCGGGGCCGTCACTCACGACGGCGTTTCGTCGGTTGTTAAAGGACAATGATGGCCCACTGTCATTACAAACGGATAAAGGAAAAGAGTTACTGAATAGGCAACTGCAAGAGTTTCTGAAAGAGAAAGGTATCCACCATTTTACGACACACAGCAAAGAGACCAAGGCGTGTATCGTGGAACGTTTCAATCGTACTCTAGAGACACGTATGTGGAGATATTTCACGAAAAACCAGACGTTGAAGTACCTGGACGTATTACACCACCTAGTCGATTCGTACAAGGACAGTTATCATAGAAATATTGGAATGGCGCCGTCTGAAGTGAACGTGATCAATCAAGAAGAGGTTTGGCAAAGGTTGTACGGAAATGAAGGACACGAAAAAGTCAAACCTGTTTTCAAAGTGGGCGATCACGTGCGTATCAGCAAAGTCAAGAGACATTTCAAAAAAGGTTGCTTACCCAACTGGAGTGACGAGATATTTACCGTCAAAACAGTTCATCGTTCCGATCCGCCTGTTTATCGTTTGATTGATGATCAAGATTCGCCGATAGAGGGAACATTTTACGAACAAGAACTACAGAAAGTGGTTGTGGCCAAGGATAAACTCTATCGTATCGAGAAAGTGTTGATCAAGTGGGTAGGGTATTCCGACTCGTTTAACACCTGGTTGAATAAATCGTCACTCGTCGCGTATAAAGGTTAATACACACCAGTCGAGTCGTCATTCGTGTCATGGAAGATACGACGGACGTTCGATTCGAAAACACAGAGATTGAAGATACCGGAAGTAACAGCAGACGTTGGGTGTTGTTTGGAAATACGTGCCCGAAATCGGAAATCGTCTTCTGCCAAATCGTCATACTGTACACCGCTATATTGGTCAGTATCTACAACTTGACTAAAGCAGACGGAAACTCTAATCTGTGGACGGCTTTGTTGAGCAGTTGCCTGGGATACCTGTTACCTAATCCGTCTATGAAACGCGGTGAACATGTCGTCTGATGTTTACCTGACATTGTCCAGCAACGCGTCTATGGAGTTAAATCCCGACAACACGTTGACCCACTATATCACGGCTTTGCCACAACGCATCAGTTTAGTCGGTCAGTGGGAGTGCGGACTGGTGGAGATTCAATACCTGCACAGTTGGTACAACGTGAGAGAAGAGGACGTTTATTTTGCCGTGAATGTTGATGGTACGCCTTATGTGTTGAATATCGAGGCTGGCCACTACGGTAGTCCCCAAGCGCTCACTCGTGCAATCAACATAATCATAAAGTCACCGATAAAAGAAAAGCAAATAAAACTGAGCTACAGTGACTTCACACAAAAAGTGACTATACACATGGTAGAAAACATCACATTCTCAGTGTACTCGTTGAAACTTCAGCGTTTGCTAGGTTTAAGCCAGGATGTTTACACCGCACCCGAAGAAGGACCAGATTATTATTATGTTAAAAAAGCCGAATCTGTGGTAGATATGGCGCAGGGTTTTTACTCGCTATACGTCTATACCGACGTTGTGGAACCACGTGTGGTCGGAGATACCGTCGTCCCTCTGTTGAGGGTTGTACCCATAGAAGGAAAACACGGAGACGTGGTTTCAAAAAGTTTTGACAATGTACAATACGTTTCCGTCTTGCACAAAGTATTTACGACCATAGAGATCGATATAAGAGACGACACGGGACGTCGCGTACCTTTCGAGCGAGGTAGAGTGACGGCAACACTTCACTTTCGACGACGCAAACCATCATTTTTCGAAACATGAGTCGTAATCATTCCTACGAAGACTACTACGTCAGACAAGTCGGCGACGGATTGCCCGTGTTTGTTGAGGCAAGAGTGCAACGAGGTCACGGTCTAGGTAGTTTGTTCGGTGGCCTCATTCGAAGTGCTATGCCACTCATAAAAAAGGCGCACTCGCTTTGGGAAAAGGAGCGTTAAAGACAGGTTTGGGTGTGGCCGGCGACGTCTTGTCTGGACAGAGCATTAAAGAATCTGCAAAGAGGCGTGTGAAAGAAACCGGAAAGGACATGATCAGTAGAGTGTTGGGAAGCGGTGGGCCTCCTGGCATACGGAACGGTCCTCGCGCTATAAAACGCAAGCCGACGGGAACCCTAGCCAGTGTCGCCAAGAGACGCAAACGACAGAAGACGCGTCGAAACGACGTATTCGGCTAGACATGGCTTTTGTCCACCAGTTGTCGTGTGAGGGAGTCAAAAGCGAATTGGACCTGTTTAGTTTACCGACGACACAAACGAGTATCGAACACGCACAATGGGTCGAGCATCGACCTGTCGCCTCGATAGGTACGAGTGGTCCTGTCGAATTCTTATTGCCCGGATCGGGAGACGATTACCTGGACGTGGCCAATACTTACCTGTTGGTGCGAGCACGTGTAGTCAAAGGAAACGGGGACGACATCGATCAAGCTGCACCTGTTGGACCAGTAAACAACTGGATGCATTCTCTGTTTAGTCAAGTCGACGTGTCTTTGAACGGTACCCTTTTCACACCGTCAACGAATACCTATCCTTATCGAGCGTACATAGAAACGTTACTGAGTCACGGAGCAGAAGCGAAGAAGAGTCAACTGACTACTCCTTTGTAGTACAAAGACACGGTTGAACACATGGATGCCACCGACGACGCAAACAAGGGTCTGCAAAAAAGAAAGACCTATATTTCCCGTAGTCGAATCGTCAACATGATGGGTCGTCTACACGTCGACCTCTTCTACCAAGACCGCTATCTATTAAACGGCGTCGACGTGAAAATTCGACTAGTACAGAGCAAGGATGCTTTTGTACTCATGGCTGCTGGTGGTGACAATGCCGATTACAAGGTACGCATAGTCGAAGCAATTTTGTTTGCACGAAAAGCCAAACTGAATCCTGCCGTACAGATGGGTCACATCAAAGCGCTACAAAAGGGAACGGCCAAGTATCCATTGCGAAGAGTCGATTGCAAGGTATTTTCCATACCGCGAGGTGCCATGTCGCACACTCACGAAAACGTTTATTTTGGTGTCTTACCCAAGAGATTAGTTTTGTGTTGTGTAGACAACGACGCTTACAATGGAACATTCGGCAAGAATCCGTTCCACGTAAAGCACAACAACTTGAACTTTCTTGCATTGTATGTCGACGGGCAACAAGTTCCGGCTAAACCACTCCAGCCTAATTTCAACGATGGTTCCTACGTGAGAAGTTACAGTAATCTATTTGCTGGAACGGGAAAGATGTTTCAAGACTAGGGAAACAACATCAGTCGGGACGAGTTTGGCAAAGGATACACCCTGTTTTCGTTTGACATCACACCAGATTGTTGTGACGGTCCCCATTTCAATTTGGTACATAAAGGCAACTTACGAGTCGATATGCACTTTAATCAACCTCTCGACCAAACGATCAACGTCGTCGTCTACGGAGAATTCGAGACGGTTTTGGAGATTGACCGCAACAGAAACGTCGTCTACGATTACTGATGGATACGGCACAGATAGAATCAATCAATCAATCAATCTTTATTTTAGACAAAAAGCATACATGTAATATGCACTATGTCCATAGTAAAAAGTAAAAAGTAAAAGTATATTATAGTGTATATATTGCACTAATCCACTTCCTGCGCAATACAGAGGTCGTATAAACATCTCTGTGTATAATACTCTCAACAATGTTGTTCGTCGATGCAGATATTCTGCTCATAAAACTGTACATGCATTTTCTAAATCTAGTATTGCAACAGTCCGTGTCAGAACTAACAAACATTAGGCTAGCACTACACCTCATAGATAAGCTGTGCATAATTCTAAATGCATTGTTATAGGAAACAATAAAGTGTTGCATAGCGGCTTTTCTATAATTAGCCCTTAAGGAACATAAATACACATTACTACAATAGGATGTGAACAGTTTGTTCTTCACCTTCACTGAACAAATGTGAAATTTCCTGAGTAGAATATTGCTTCTGCCGTACAAACTCCTTTCTTTGGATTTCATATCCGTTTCATCCGACAGATCATTACAGATTATATGGCCAAGATATTTGTATGCCTTCGTTGTATTCAGAACTGCATCACCAAGCTTAAGAGCTACTTCAAAACTGGTTTGTCTTGTGTCAAAAAACATTATCTGCGACTTTACTCTGTTAAACAATATGTCGTTGTCACATCCATAATTGTATGATACATCTAGCAGTCTTTGCAACCCCTTAGCCGATGGAGCCAGTAGTACAATGTCATCAGCATACATGAGATGATTAACAGTTGTATCACCACAATAGCATCCGATGGGTAGTTTCATCAGTAGCAAACTCAAATCATTCATGTATAAATTAAATAAGAAAGGAGATAGCATACCCCCTTGTTTAACTCCATTAGTCACAGAGAAGAAGTTGGAAAATACCGAACCCCATTTAACACACATAGTCTGATTACAATACCACTGACATAACACATTTAACACACATAGTCTGATTACAATACCACTGACATAACACATTTAACACACATAGTCTGATTACAATACCACTGACTTAACACATTTAATACACATAGTCTGATTACAATACCACTGACATAACACATTTAACACACATAGTCTGATTACAATACCACTGACATAACACATTTAATACACATAGTCTGATTACAATACCACTGACATAACACATTTAACACACATAGTCTGATTACAGTACGACTGACATAACACTTTAATTAAATATTTAGACACTCCAAGCTTAAATAGCTTCGTAAATAATGTTGTGCGATTCACCCTGTCAAATGCCTTGGAGGCATCAAGGAAGGCAACATACAGGCATGACCCATGATTAGTGTAATATCGAAGGAGCTCCTTCAACACAAATACACACATTTCTGTCCCATGTTTGGGTTTGAACCCAAATTGGTTACTTGTAGTTCGTAGATGACTTTGCATCCGATTATACAGTATTTTTTCCACTATTTTTGTGAATACATTAGACAGACATATTGGTCTATAGTTATCTGTGTCGCTGACATGTTTATTTTTATCCTTAATAATGGGAACAATGACAGATTTTTGCATATTTCCCGGTACGTAACCGTGTGTAAGTATAGCCGACATCAATATAGCCAATAAAACTGGCAGCTGTCGATCTGCCCACTTCATGTGCTCGCTAGTAATGCCGTCTAAACCAGGTGACTTATTGTAAGATAAATCTTTGATAATTTCACTAATTTCATTAACAGTCACCCTCATACCTTGGTCAAAGACAGCATGCTCCTGACACAGATCAGCAAGAAATTCCTTGCTGCAACTTCCTCTAACTACATTAAAAATTTGACTGTAGTGTTCTTGCCACATTCCACTTATGTTTTGGCTGCCATGTACATCACCCACAGTGTTTGGTAATTTAACATTACTGTTTGTGGAGTTTTTGATTTCCCTCCAGAAATCTCTATCGTTTTTTCCACTCATTTTCTCAGCAATTTTATCCGCAATAATGGAATTCTTTGTTCTTGCAAACTCTAAGTGCATGTTTGAATTTGGACCTAGCCTGCCGCATAACGTCATAAACAGCACCCGTTCTGGGTTTGCCAATGTCCTTCCACAAAAGATATGCATATCTAGCTGCCACGTATAAATCCTTTACATGGTCGTTCCAACCAGGTGTAAACGGTTTCCTCTTTCCAGATACTTGCTTTAAAATTTTTTCACCTGATTTGGATAATGCAGTAATGATCTCATCATAAAATGTGTCGATGTCAGCAGTAAGGCTATGATTATGACAGTTTGCGTTAGAACATTTAATCCCTTCAGGGAAGGCAATATTACACAAACCCTCACACGTACATCTTGCATAATATTCTATTTCACTGGATGAGAGATTATCCCACTGTATACGCTGATTTGATTCATTTATCGTACTACCCTCATTTTCAGGCAGCTTACTGAGTGTAATTGTATATAACACTGGATGATGATCAGACAGAATACATGCATACATAACTTTTATATCAGTAATGCAGTCTTTTGCATCATAAGTACATATAATATGATCTAACCAAGAGGTAGTGCTCCACGCTGGACTTACATATGTATATGTATCTCCGGGGAGGTGCTCCACATCCACAATTATGAGGCTATTGTCAGTGCAGTAGCTCTGTAGAATTTCACCAAACATAGTTTGTTTAGCAAGATTAGCATTGAAGTCCCCCACAACAGTAATACAGGTACTATTGCTACTGTCAATGAAAACATTAAGTTTAGCTAAACAGTCATTAAAGTTATCCCTATTTTGAACCGCGAGTTGAATTATACGCACTAAAACATGAACTCGTGCTCCCTTTTTACCTGTCTATTTGGTCCATTGCTCCCTTTTACCTGTCTATTTGCTCCATTGCTCCCTTTTTACCTGTCTATTTGCTCCCTTTTTACCTGTCTATTTGGTCCATTGCTCCCCTTTTACCTGTCCATTTGTTCCATTGCTCCCTTTTTACCTGTCTATTTGCTCCATTGCTCCCTTTTTACGTATCTATTTGCTCCATTGCTCCCTTTTTACCTGTCTATTTGCTCCATTGCTCCCTTTCTACGTGTCTATTTGCTCCCTTTTGTAAGTTTAAACGTGTTTTGGTACGTTTGTCAGTGAAAGTTTGTAAGTTTAAACATGTGTTGGTACGTTTGGTTGGACGTTTGTCAGTGAAAGTTTACATTCGTCCGTAGTATCATGTGATGTCTCATCTGTAGTCTCGTGTAATATCTCGTCTGTAGTCTCGTCTCTTGTCTCGTCCGTAATCTCATGTGATGTCTCATCCGCAGTCTCGTGCGATGTATTTGAATAGTCTCGTGCAATGTGTCTGGTTCTGCTATGTTGGTTCGTGGAAGTCGTTGGTCTTAGTTTGGTTAAGATTGATCAGTGGTAGTGTTCCTGTGTCATGCATATCGAACACGAACCTGTTTTACGCAAATGGATAACCCTATCATTGACAATACCGATAGTATCTCTTTAGTTGTGAAGTGTATGGCTATTAGTAAGGTTTCCGACGTATGTTTTTCATTACACTACGAAAAAAGACACAAGATGAGGTTTGCACATTTTATTCGTGTAGAACACAAACGTATTTACTCCATAACTACAAGAACCAGAGACTAAACATTGATACATAGTCTCGCAAAGTTTAATCGTGTACAAGACGATACCACATCTCACTACTTCAGTCTTGCCTGCCATACGGCGAGGAGCCTTGTGGGTCCAACAAAGTCGGTTCAGATACTTGATTGTGGTATTGCTCCAGACAGTCAACCAGTCTTTAATCAACCTCATCCTCCATTAGTGTCAGAACCATTTGTTTCATAGTGTTTCGCCACTGTTTCTAAACGGAGTCTTGGAACCAACACTTGTTACTACACATGGGTAGTGTCGTCTTGAGAGTTCAGCTTTGCACACCTTGGTTATGGAGCTAATTTTGACGCTAAGCCTAATCCTAACCCTTACCCTAACGCTGCCCGAAATCCAAACCTTAACCCTAACCCTAACCCCAACCCTAATCCTAATGCTAACCCAAAAATTGTGACATTGGTCACTTGAATAGAAGTCGTGCCGTCTTCAGGAGCGTTCGTTGTTACATTGGTACCATCGATAGAAGTTGTCACATCGGCCGTATCGGCAGAAATTGCGACATCGGCGGGAGCGTAAGTTGTCACATCGGCCGCGTCGGCAGAAGTTGGGACATCGACATGAGCGGAAGTTGTCACATCGGCCATGTCGGCAGAAATTGTGACATCGTCAGGGGCGAAAGTTGGTACATCGCAGAGCCTAGTGTACCAGATGTCCTCGCCCTCTGGTTCCGACGTCCCGGAAGGGCGGTTGGTCACCGGCATGATGGGTCGGCTCGTCGGCTCGTCCTCGTCGCTCGATTTTGCCGCATTGCGAGGTCGGTAGTAGGGTGTCTTCAACATGATGATGTTAGCCGAGCTGTCGTCGTGATACGAATGACGGTCCGATTGGCAAAACACTGCGCTTATATAGTTAGTAAATGTGCCGAAAAGTAACGTGGGCGTGCCGAAAGATCACGGACTGTAGAGTAGAACATTCAAAAGCCCGAACTGCAGAGTAGAATGTACACACGCGCGGCCTGCCTAGTAGTTATTTAGTTCACCACTTATCTAACAGGGGTGCTTTCAGTTGATGATGATATATCCACCAGGAGTAAGCACTTGACAAAAACAAGAGGCACGAATTTAAGCAGTATCTGTATTTGGTTCAACACTTGTCCGCCAGGGATGATGTTTGTAGTTCATGACCTATCCGTCAGGGGGCTCCATTGCACGCAAACGCGCAAGAGACACGAATTTAGGCAGTACTCCTATATTTAGTTCAATCCTTGTCTGACAGGTAGCACCACATGTAGTTCATGACCTAACCACTAGGGGCGCTAATTAGTTAACGACATATCCGCCATGTGGATTTAGTTCATAAAATTTCCACCAGGTGGCGCTACTGGTCAAACTAATAAGCACGAATTTTGCCAGTACTGAACTTTGGTCCATATATTTAGTTGATAAAAACTAATGCTATTTTAGTTCACGACATATCCGCCAGGTGGCGCGGTTTATATATATATATGTGTGACATATCCGATAGGTGGCGCCACTTGACCGTGACCTACATCCGGGGCCTTGACCTTGACCTACATACGGGTACTTGACCTTGACCTAGACATGACGTAACTTGCTCTTGCTCCAATCATAATCATACCGTACATCATACCGTACAAACCACCTACTATACTACTCATATTCATACAGATTTGCAAATTGAGGCTTAACTAGTGCCAGCCCGAGGCTCCCAGCCCAAGACATGCCAGAGCATCCGCAGAGTGGGTGGCGCCTACAGCGTTCACACCGCGCTTATATTTCTTGTACAACCTAGCTCGGGCGTCCCGCTCTTGCTCGAGTTGGCTGCGCAGCACGCCGATCTAGTGTACGTGGTAACGGACAGCTGGGGCTGTTCTTCTGGTTCCCGTTGTTCCTGCGAAGCCTGCTGCTGGAACAGCCCAGGAGTGAACGCAATGGTGGGATATAGGCGCGTATCCATCTTTGCTCACAAGATCACCCGCATCTAATTGGCTTGCCGCGAAGCCGTCGATACAACAATCTTATGCCGTAATGGTGCCGCCGTCGTTCGTATTGATGTTGGGAATGGCTTCACGAGGATTAAACCACCCAACAATCGCAACAGTGATTGCGCTGGTTGTGTGCTGTCCGGGTAAGCCGCGCTCACGTTCTTGCCGAATGGGAGCGACAGATTGCCAGAACTTGCCCAGGTCAGCACAACCTCTTCGTTGTCACACTGGCGAGCCTGTTAATTACGCCTTCGGCTCTTTTTTACTTGGCAGCCGCGAACGTAGCAAAGGCGTTGCTGGCGCCCGTGCCAGGGCCAGAGCGAGGCTGGTGGCGCGAACAGAAAAAATTAAATTATCCTCTATTAATCTTATTATTTTACATGTTTTTAATTTGATTTATATTACGGTAAGGTGTTCGATAAGTGCTATTAGTTGGCGTCCTTTGACCAACACAAATACTAAAAAAAACACCCATTTCTTTCTAAAACGAACATTATGTATCAATACACTGTATTATCGCCCAGTAAACAACTGGTAACCAAGGCACCTATGATCCGTTAATCTACATGCAAATCGGTTAAAATACACTGAGACTGGTACATAAACATAGGAATTAGTTATACTCCAGTCTTAGTATAAGTTTACAATAAAAAAAATTCCTGGCTTGGGTCTGCCTAACATGGCCTCGTAAATGGTGTTGCTCTTTGTGGAAGAATTAGACGAAGAATCTACATTTCCATTTCAAGTCTTTCTTCTACACTATCTACTATTTTGCTTGTGTCCTTTAGCACATAGCAGTACCATCCATACTGTAGCACTTCCTGACTAACAGAAATATAGGTTTAACATTTACAGGATGTTTTACCTAAGTGTTATTTTTCTCATGGTTGTATTTGTAGAGATTAAAAATAGTACGAATGACAGTTGTGCAACTTCACATGAAATTTCTGTAAACACATCAGGATTGATTTCTCTCATCAAGGCATTGTTCATCAACTTGCTGCATAAACCAAGGATGTCCAGAGCAAACCCCCAAAAATTCCCGTCATATTTTATGCTATATCTTGTTGTACTGGCAAACGACATTGAATTAAATCCCGGCCCCAGAGCACCCAAGTACCCTTGTGCTGTTTGCCAAAAAACAGTAACGACTCCTGTAATACCTGGTTCCACACGCAGTGTGAAAATGTCAGAGATACAATATATGAAACGATGCAAAACACCAACACATCATGGAATTGCCTAAAAGGTGGAATGCCTAATTTCAGTAGTACCCTTTTTAATTATGACGACATTGAACTTTCTGAAAATATATATCAACACATCTCTCAATCAATTGATGACTCCATTAAACTCCCTACAACACCAGCAGGGTTAGGACCTCCACTACATACATCATCTCCTTCAAATCAAAGGAAACAGCACAATTACCGTCATACTCCTAACACTAAAAAACCATTGAGAATCATCAACATAAATTGTCAATCACTAAAAACAAGAAGGCAGAATTTCTTTCACTCATTGATAGCTCCAAACCAGACATAATTATTGGCACTGAATCCTGGCTTAGCAATAGCATATTAGATTCTGAATATTTCCCAGATAAATTCAATGTATATAGAAAGGACAGAACAGAAGAACAGAGAGGAGGAGGGGTATTCATTGCAATACATTCAGACCTGCTTAGTGAAGAGGAATTTGAATTAGAGACAGACTGCGAAATCACTTGGGCTAAGATTAGCATAGCTGGTTGTAAATTACTTCATATATGTGCTTACTACAGACCTGACGTAAATGATAAACACAGCATAGAACAATTTGAAATATCTCTAGGCAGAGTAAATCAAAAGCAACACTTATTCATTGCAGGAGATTTTAATTTTCCTGGATGAGACTGGCAGAATGGAATGTTAAAACCAAACTGCCAAAACGTACTACTTCATGATATATTTCGAAACATTCTAGATGACCTTGGTCTTATCCAGATTATAGACAAGCCAACAAGGGGAGAAACCACTCTAGACTTAATGATCACAAATAACCCTACCAACGTCAACCGAACATAGATATTACCAGGAATCTCAGATCATGACTGTTGTTACACAGAGCTAGACATATTCCCAATGAAACACAAACAGAAACCTAGAAATATTCCCCTTTTCAATAAGGCAGACTGGGACAAATTTAGAAAACATATGAAAGATGTAAGTAAAAATCTTCAAAATTGCTATGAACAAAACAGTGCAAACAAGTTGTGGTGTATGTTTCGGGATAGCATTGTCAAAGGTACTGGGTTGTATATACCATCCAGAATGGCTAGATGTAGGGACGGATACCCCTGGATTACACCAACACTAAAGAAACTTATGCAAAAAAGGGACAGAATGTACAAATGTCACAAGCACACTCCAAAATACAAACATCTAAAACAAACTATACAGCAACAACTGAGAACTGCCTACAGGAACTATGTAAATGAAATTGTAACCTCTACTGAAGATAGTCAACAAAAACAAGGTTATGCTAGGAGATTCTGGACTTACATGATACACTGCCGTACAAACCACACAGGGGTATCGCCTCTCAAACAAAATGGAATCTTACACTCAAACCCTAAAGCCAAAGCGGATGTACTAAATCAGCAGTTTCAATCAGTCTTTACAGATGACCCATCTTCCCAAGTAACCAAACTACCCAATCCAACACTACCAGAAATGCCAGAAATAGAAATTACAGAAGCTGGTGTACTAAAACTCCTACAAAATCTTAAACCTTATAAAGCACAAGGACCAGACAACATCAACCCAAGAATTCTAAAAGAATTGCCTGTTGAAATTGCGCCGTCGCTAACTTTAATCTTTCAGAAGTCATATGCTACAGGAGAAGTCCCCACAGACTGGCTAAAAGCAAATGTTTCACCTATTTTCAAGAATGGTCAAAAATACATAGCTTCAAATTATAGGCCCATTTCCCTGACATGCATAGCATCAAAACTAATGGAACTTGTCTTGGTTAGTAGTATAATGAAACATGCACATTCACACAACATTCTTTATCATCTTCAACATGGCTTTCGCTCCCAAGTATCTTGCGAGACACAGCTTATTCAGTTCATACATGACGTAGTTACCCATATGCAGTCTGGCACGCAAACGGATGTCATAGTGATGGATTTCTCTAAAGCATTTGATAAGGTCAGCCATAAAAAACTGATTTACAAACTCCATCATTATGGCATCCAAGGCAAAACAAATTCCTGGATTCGATCATTTTTAACAGACAGAACTCAAAGAGTCATAATAGAGGGCGAGGCCTCCTCTGAGGTACCCGTAACATCAGGAGTACCACAAGGCTCTGTACTTGGCCCTTGTCTATTCCTCTTTTACATAAATGACATCCCAGACAATATTACATCTACAGTTAGACTTTTTGCTGATGACACCATAATGTATATAGCCCTTATGCCTAAGACTAATACAGCTGCGCTCCAGGAAGATCTTCACAAACTTGGAAAATGGGCCATAACCTGGAACATGGAATTCAATCTTCAAAAATGCCATGTCATACATGTAACAAGAAACAAAACTGTAATTAACGATCAATACATGCTTCATGGTCAAACACTAGAAACTGTTTCACAGGTAAAATATATTAGTATAACCATAACCTCAGATCTCCGGTGGAATGCCCACATAAATAACATTTGTCTAAAAGCAAATAGATCACTAGGCTTCCTCCGCAGAAATCTCAAAGTTCCGTCAATTCAAATAAAAACTCAGGCCTACTTCACCTTTGTCAGACCATCGTGGAGAGCAGCTGTACTGTCTGGGATCCATATACCCTTACACAAATAAACAAACTAGAAATGAGTCAACGCCGTGCAGCCCGATATGTCTTATATCGCCACCACAATACCTCCAAAGTAACAGACATGCTCCAGACATTAGGATGGAGATCCCTAACAGACAGAAGAAGCGATGCAAAACTATGTATGATGTACAAGATAGCAAATGGCCTAGTGGGTATACCAGCAAACCAATACCTTATTCCTGTAAATATAGTCACTAAAAACAACATTCCTTATCTTACCTTATCCCTCACTTCAGATGCAACTACCACTTGTATTCTTTTTTCCCCAGTACCATTCGACTTTGGAATTCCCTCCCTCAATATACTGTAAATCAAAACAGCCTGGATGTGTTTAAAAACAACATCCAGACTTTGCACTACCCCATGTTTTAGACGTTAACAAGTTCTTCTGCACGTATTTATGTTTATTTAAACAATAATTTGTGTTCTTATATATTGCACTCTAAAAACAAACCAAAAATGTCCTGTGCGCCTGCCATGCCACGGTACCGCCTATATCCTCAGCATGTTGAGGCTAGGCGTGTATTGGAAGAAGAAGAGAGCCCGCAGCAAACAGCTTCAAGCTGCCCTCTACAGGGACCGTAACGCTGACATAGACAATAGAGCCGTCTGGCACCCACACGGTGTCTTGGAGCACACCATGCACCCCTTCGAGGCCCTCAATGCGCACCTTGCCAGTACCACTCGCTGTCATAACCACATCTTGGTCTGGTTTTGCAGCCATCTAGATCGCTTCAGCAGCACTCATTTTGAGCCACTCGGTTGCGCCCTTCTTGAGAGCGAGCTCTTTTGTGGCCCCCTGCCTAGGCTGAGCGCGCCATCTTGGAAGACAACGCCCTCCACACCTGAAGTTTCTCTGTAGTAGCCATAGTGTAGTTCGATTATTCAACCCTTCTTGAGTCTTCAACTGACCAGTTTGAGGTACAGGGAAATGCGCAGCGTTGTGATATGTTTTGTAATGTTCTTAAGGCGCAGGAGCAAATAGGTGGGCAGGTACACCATAAGCTTGCTTGTAGTTAGTGGGTTGGATGCTGTCCGTGGTACCGCTCTCTCATCGATGTATAGGTCTAAACCCTCACAAACCTCCTGCTGGAGGCCAGACGACGGCCACTGTGCCACGAGCCTTATGCTATACACCCCTTCGTAGTAGATGCGCACAATCCCGCCGTCAAGGACTCTGGCGGTCTCAATCGTGTCCCCCACCTTGGGGAAGTCCGATTTCAGTTGAAGCCACACGCCAGGGAACACCACACCGTTCTACGTGCTGATGTGCGGTGCTCGGGCGCGGGCGTAGTACGAAACCGACATTTTTAAGCAACCCGTTCAATGCCTACCCAAAGGGTCACGTTCAGTTGGGACTCGCCATTCGTTTTGGGGTCTCAACTGAGAGGGTGTCCTGCTGTCCCGCCGCAAGCGTGAAGAAGACGGGTCGAGACAAGGAAACGCTGTGATCTCCGCCGATTGGTGTCCAACCCAGAAGAGGGGTTAGCTGTGCGCGCGTTCCAAGTGGGTGTAGCTTTCAGGGCATACGGCCGCCGACCCGCCGGTGTTGACGCAAAGCCCTGTCAGCGTTACCCGGATTATGCCCGGTGTAATTATTTGCATGCTGCATAGGGTCCCCGGCACCAGGAAGATGTGAGGGTGGTCACGGGACTGCAGGCTGAGACGGATGGGTTCTAGGGTAGGCTGCACCGCGAAGAAGCTGCTGCTTTGCTTGAAGACAACCCGGTTAAGGGCTGCGCTTAGCAGCTGTTGTGCCCCCGCTAGCTCTCCCCGCAGACGCCGATCAACCTTATCCACGTACTGCTTGTTGTTACCATCGGTCGGGATCCGAGGCCTCCCCAGGTTCAGGATTCGGTGGCCCTCCATCGGAGTACTGGTATGGTGTCATCTGCGGAGCTCCCCTGTTGTGCTACGGCCGGTCCAGCATTAAGCCCGTACGGTGTTACAGCCAACGTTGTGTTGTTGGCAAGCTTGATGGCCAGATCACGTCTTTGCGCTACTCGAGACCACCCAAAGGCGAAACACCGCGCGTCGATGCTGCAATACCGCTGTCTTTAATCTCTCCGAAGGTGTTGAGTACAGCTACCAGGTGGCCTGGTGTGCAGTTGGCTGGTCGGGTCACCTTAGCAGCCAGCAGTGTTTCATCTACGCCATCCTCCGCACGATTACCGTACCCTCCAAACACGTTCGTTTTGGTTGTTAGATACCCAAAAATATGGGTTGCTTTAAACTAGGAGGTTCTGTACAGGTCGAACAGCACTTGTATGAAAGGTCGATCCTTTGATAGTTCTTTTAGGACATGGAGGGACAGGTGTCCGCAGATTGGAGGATCAGTTGCACGCTGGATCTTGATCGTGGAGTACTTGAGTGGGACGCGGGGGCCGCGGGGGCCGCGGGGGCCGCGGGGGCCGCGGGGGTCGCGGCAGCGCAAGTACGAGATCAGTTCAGCCGGCGGGGCGAGGCCGTACGAATCGAAGTAGTAAAGACACTCGGGACGCGCGTCGTAGGCCACCCAATGGGTGCCAGAGCCCTCTGCAGTACCAAGATTAACAATATCGCGCTCATGCTGGTGTACCCCACCGGCGGGTAGTTGATTGCGCATGAAGACTCCACGCCAACGTTTGATTGCTGGAATAGCACTGGCGGCCCGCTCGAGGTCGAGGTTGTTGAGCAGGCGCACTACAGGATCGCGTGTTGAACGGGGAGTTGGATCCTAGGATTAGTCCCTACCCTTTCATTTTTGAGCGGGCTTTAATGCCCCGCCAGGCGAGACCCCAGCAGGAGGTCATCGCCAGCCACCTTCTTTAGTGCCTTGGTGATGCCGTAGCTGGCTGCACCGCTCAAGGCACCCGTAGCGAGCGTAGTCAAGGCTGGCCTAATAAAAGGCATGGCCATCCGGAGCGCCCCAAACAACGCAGGGAGAAACCCACCATCCTTCTTCATAGCCAGGTGTTTTATTTGGGTTGGTGTGAGGAGTTGGAGACGACGTTCCGCCCAGGCGGAGGATGATGGCCCGTCCAGCATTGACTGCAGCTCTCAGCGACGCAAGCTGACCGTCCGAAAGTCGTACTGAGTGGCTTGTGTACGTCGTAATGTGGTATTCACCTCGATACGGCGACTTTAATTGCCAAGCACCGTGTTCATTTTGCTGCCGTCCGCTTGAGTGTACAACTTCAGATCCGACATCACAACGGCGTTGGCCTGTAGGGCCCCGCGACCCTAGCTTACCCTGGTTGTGGATGTCGGTAATGCTATCCTTCAGCTTCTCCGCCTGCTTTTCTAGGCCGAAGTAAAAGATGGGGTAGATGGTTCCGAAGTCGGCACGCGAGATTTGGAGCCCCGTGTTCATGTCCTGTTCTCTACCTATCAAGTCTAGTAGCATCTTGTATGCCCAACCTAACCGGTTGTGGGCGAAGTCGAGGGCGAGGTCGCTGAGCGAGTAGCGCTCGTTGGGTTCGCTTCCTGCGAGTTCTGCCTGTCGGTCACCTGGAAGGCGATGAAGTTGTGGCGCTGTCCCTAGGTTCCTTTCTTGACTGTTAGATTTCACTGAACCGTCGTGTCGTGGGCTTGCTTATCCTCATACTGGTCCACCTGCGTTTGTTGGCAGTACGCAGTCATGGTTGACCGCGAGGCCATCCAACCTTCCAACTTTACGCGCCACTCTAGGGACGGGGTCACGGAGGGCATCCACAGAGACAGCTTGCTCAGTATAACCTGCCCTCTATCAACACCATTGGCGCGGTGGATAGCCTCGTCGTCTGTACATGGGCGCTATAGATAGAGGGAGTGCTTGATGCCGTACTGGACCTTGCGCACGTCTCGGCTGAAGCCAAAGGTGTGGCTGAGGGGGATCGCTACACCGAAGGAGCCATCACTAAATAGCAGGTTGTGCCGCGCAGCGAATCCCCGGTTGTAGTTCGGGTTGTTCCCCGTAACTGCGCCATTGGCATCAACGGTGTACGAGTTGAGATCGGCGGCCGTTGAGCTGTCCTTGCTCCAGAGCAGGTTAGTGCCGCAGCAGCGCGCATAGTTATCGCTGTAGGTTACCAGGCCGATGATCGTTGTTGCTACGTCAGGGTGTACTTCGCACTCTCGAAGAGCGCCAAGACCCCGTTGTTAACGAACATAACAACGTCGTTCGGACGAACGCAGTGTTGTCTGGTTTTAAGAGCCGACCAGAGACCTGGAGGTAGGCCTCTCACGGGAGCGTGTACTGGTCGCTATTATTGATGTATATTTCTACGTTCTGCCGGGCATTAGGGTTCTGGGGTTGGTATTCGATCCACTCAACACCCTCCATGCTCGAGTCCCGCAGCGGCAATTCCTAGAGGTTGAGGATGTGGTTGTGTATATCGGTAAATGTTTCCATTGCTGTATGCTGGCTCCTTGGCGCCCGTCTAATATGGGGATAGTTGTAGGCCGTCGCCCCATACAACATTGTTGGGGTTCTGCCGAGTGCGCGAAACGTTCTGAGCGACCTTGCGGCAGATCATGCTAGCAACGGCGGGATCCGCATGTTGTGTCAACCTGTTGTTCCCGTCCCGACGGTATCTCTCTATTATTCGAGCTGCGCGGTCGCGAATCTCTTGAGCGGGCAGGTCGGTCCGTTCTGTTGGTAAGGTTGTGGGCACAACCGCCAAGCGCGAAAGCTTGGGAAGCACACGAACAATGTCCATGAGCCCTGCTCCGTTCCATCTCTTCTAAACAGGTTGCCGAGACCCGGCAATCGGAACTCTGTATTGTTGTTCCGACATCATGATATGCAAAACTGAGGTCCGTGCTCTAATAGGTGAGGCAGTCACGGAGCTGGAGGCTTACAGTCACCAACTCACCACGCAGATCAAAGGGCCGATTGTCCTGATCGGCTAGCCAAATCTTCAGGCGGTGGAGTTTCTGGGCATCAATATTGGGCCAGCTGTATGAGGTGCGAAGGTCGACGAGGGCTATCTCCAGCCCCCTGCCTGCGCTCGTGGATACTGGTTGAGAGAAGAACGTCTCGAAGGAGTCGATCCGGGGGGGGCTGGAGGCGAAGAGAGAGTGATAGCGAATTCACGGCGCCGTCTTGTGTTGGCCGCGATGGTTGTTAGCAGGTCTTCCATGATTATTCAAAGCAGGACCACAACTCTTTAAATAGGGTCCGGTCGATGTGCCTGCCGTCGAGGAGCCTATCCAAGATGGCACTGGCTTCGTTCCTGAGCTCGGGAGAAAAATTTCCATCAACAACGGAGGCGGCTATGATATATATTTGATCCAGCAGCCTTGCAGGGTCATCAGGCAGCACAACAACCACGGCGGGGGCGCTCGTCGTTCTTCCGACGCGCGTTTTTTATGAGCACCCCGGCCATAGCCACTTCCTGTCGACGGTGCAGCGGGAGCCGCATGCGAACCCACGACCTCCCCTTTGAAGCGCTCGAAGTCCTTGTCAACCCGCTTCTTGCCTGTATGCGTGCGGTAAACGTACGGCACCCACGTTTCAGCCAATTTCCTGGTGTAACTGGGCTTGTGTTGGTGCATTCAGTCCTGCCACGCGTCTCTGGCGATTCTGCTCGCATCGTCGCGGCTCAGCATGATACGATGGTCAAGCTCATCCTTGTCTGCCGACAAGTAGGAGGGCGGTTCTTCAATGGGGAAGGGGACCGTAAACGCGGGAACAGCTGGCAGAGCTACTGCGAAGACTCCTGGTAGAGCATTCAGCGCATCGCGCATTTCGGCCCCCACTGCTCGCAGCTCAGGCTTCAGCTCTTTAATGCCTTCTGCAGCTTCACGGGTTGGCTTCAGGAGAGGGTCGAACTCTTGCTCGAACGTGGCAGTTGCGTTTTCTTGCCCCAAGCGCTCCGCCAAGAAGCGTTCTTTAAGCTCCTTTCGAGTGCGAAGATACAGGTCAATCAGTACCTTTTTGTGTTGCCAACCTTGTGTACGTGGTTTGCGCTCTAATTATAGACTCTAAATTGACAGGAGAAAGTTATGCGGAACGTACACAAGATCGAACCCGTGTAGGTACTTCCCGCTGTTAGGGTCGTTCAGAAAGATCCAGCAGAACGAAGCTATAAGGGTCCAGCGTGCCGGTCTGAACGAAGCGCTGAAATCTGCGTATGGCATATCACCCGCACAAGACAATATTCGATTTGCTGCTATGGTCCTAGCAGAACCAACCAACCCCAGGGCCGCCACAACAAATTAGACCCAGATACATGCAAAGCATGTTGGAGGCTCATTGGGTTGCTGGAATACATACGCAGCACAGATGGATACTAAGCTGCTGCTAAGGTCTCAGAAGATGTGGCTTGGAATTGGTTAATCTACTTACCAGCTCCGCGCCATGTACCACGACCCAGGTTCGATGTCTCTGTGCCAAACGAGGTCCACCAGGCCTATCTTCTGTACCTGCCGCACAACAAGGTGGGAAGGCGTACGTACAAGTACGCTCTGACCGTAGTTGACGAAGCCAGCCGCTACAAGGAGGCTGAGCAACTGGCCTCAAAAGAGGCTGCTGTGGTGGCTTCGGCGCTGGCCCGCATCTATAGTCGAGGTCCCTTAAGTGGCCTAAGCTATTACAGGTTGACCCCGGACGCGAGTTTATGGGAGCGGTTTCTCGGCTGCTAACAAAGCATGGCGTTACGGCTCAGCGTGGCATAAAAGACTTGCACCGGGCGCAGGGCATCGTAGAGCGCTTCAACAGCACACTGGCCGAGCGGCTGTTCGGCCACCAGTACGGTCTAGAAATGGTCGATCCTAGCCGGCGTTTGGTGGAGTGGGTGGCTCGGCTGCCTGCTGTGGTTTCGGCTTTGGACAACGAAGTGACCCGCCTAACGAACAAAAAGCCCTCCGATTCCATAAAGGCCAGTAACCCAAAAGCCTGCGGTTCCCGCAGCTGCAGGTCGGCCTGTTGGTATGGCTGAACCGAAGCTCCCTTCGAACGTGGGTGTGTGGTAGATGTACCAACCAGGCGAGCTTGAGGGACGCCGTCGTCGTGCTACAGACCCCGTGAGGTCCATGACCGACTCGGTTGCACTGTAACCAAACCTAGGGAGCCTATTCTGTATTATTTGTTGGACAGGCCGGCCCGTGGGTTTGTGCGGGAAGAGCTGCAGGTGGTCCTCCATAACACAGTCCTGCCGACTCCACAGCAAGCAGCTCGTCGATTAGGTCGCTGAACCGGCCAGGGATGCCCTTGTGGCCATAGGCCAGCGTCTCAACACCATCACCGGCGATCCACCTTTTTGTGTCAAGCGGCGAAAGAGACACCTTGTTGAGGTGCAAATCTGGTGGCCCCGGCTGCGAAGCATGTCTATCCCATGCCGGAAGGTCTTCCTCTCAAAGAGAGCTTCCTTGTATTGCTCGTGTTGGAGCTGCTTCTTTACCACGGGCTTCGTCACGCCTTTTGCTGTGCGGATCTCCGTAAAGTCTGCCTTGAGGATGCTGTACATCTTTGGGCGAAGGCCAACATACTCAACTATTGGTGTGCCTGCAGTCTCGTCCTTCATCTTGCCAAGGACCTTCTTGTTCTGTGAGCTGTAGAGCGGGTGGTCCTCGGGGTAGTTGCTGGTGTCATAAAGCTCTGCGTGGGCGGCCATGTCTTTGTAGATGTCCTCTGTTTGGATTTCAAGCAGCTAGGAGTCTGTGTCTGTGTAGAGGAGCTCGCACCTGCCCCATACTGCGCTTTCATCCGGTTGTAGTAGAAGTTGTACATGAGGTGCTTCGAGAGGTCCAGGATGGCCATGCCTACGTAGACAGGGCGGTTGAGCACGAGCCTACTATTGTGCATGTGCAGAACAGCCAGGTGGTTGTCAAGCATCTGCTGCCGAGCAAAGGCCGGACTCACAATGAGCCGTCGCAGCTTGCTTTCTTCATGCGAGCGTACCACCTTAACATTCACCCGTTTGCGCAGGTTCTCCATGGTCTTACCAAACACAGAGTTGTTCATCAGCTTGTATAGGTCTTTTTGAAGGCACTGGTGGCCTGCTTGCGAAGCTCAGTGTTCATTCGAATGTAATGCTCTATCCAGGGGCTCTGATCGAACCTCAGAGCCCGATGAATCTTCTTCAGCCTCATCCCAAGAGACAGGTACAACTGCAAGTTGCGGTAATGCACTACGTAGTGCTCCTTGTTGTTTCAACAGTTCGTGCTGGTAGTCCGACATCCACACAGTTGGAATTGCTAGGCGCTCTATGTATTGTGTGCAACACCGCTGGATACTCGAGGTCGACCTCGAAGTTGTAGCCCTTTTTGGCATCTTGTGGGTGAGATGCGATCTCCCCGCCGCGGTTCCTGCAGTCCTCTACCCACTCGAAGCCACCAGTTGGCAGCGGTTGGCTCATGGCCCAGCCGTACAGGTTGTTGGCGTCAAGGTAGAGGACGTGGTTGTTGAGCTTGGTGGGGTCATACGCCGCCACCCTCGGATTGTTGACCTTGGCGTGTCTCTTTGAGACCATGCTAAAACCACCCCGAAGCCCCTTCTCCACGAAGAGATGCATTTCGTAATCGGTCAGTAGTTACAGCTCTACACCTGTCTTCTTGAACAGTGCGTCCCAACTGAGAAGGGGACTGGTGTAGTAGTATGCGGGGTCCAGTTCGTATTGGCTCATACACATAGTTCGAAAGGTTTCGAAGACATCTGCCAGCAGGAACACGTCGGTGCGGAGGTATAGATCATGGTAGTCCCCCACGGTCTAACAGTTGAATGCGGCCCAGACCTTTTGTGCGTGTTCATAGTCGCCCTGGGTGATGCCTCCGAGTGAAAGCTTGCTGTAGAAGGCTTCGAAGCGTGGCAGTGGTTCATTAAAGCGCTCCCAGCTATCCATGTGCTCATATAGGTAGACACCCTTACGTAGCAGCAGCTCATGCTTTTCTGCGTTGAGCTCGTACTGCCCAGTGATCTTTACCTTCACACTCCTGTTTATCATACTCATGCACTCTAATAATACACTTGGTACCATTTAAAATGTTGTGTCTTATCATGTCTTTTGCACTTTAATTTACTTATAGCAATCTTAAGACACCCTACTACATAGGGTGAAATCCTTGACCAAATAGTCTGGCATAGCGAAGTTGTATCGACATCTTTGTTGTATCAACGTCTTTGCAACTCAATGGGACAGGAGTCGTTCTGCGTCCACAACTGTATATTATAAGTTCAACACATTGTTTATTTGAAATAAATTTCCAATGTGAAACGGTAATAAATATTTAATTAGATTACTTTTCCCAATCATATGCTCTGTGCTTAATGCATACATATTATAAATATGTGCAACATCATATATGCAATACCGTATGCAATATGATTAATTTTATTAAAAGTAATAAATTAAAAAGAATTAAAATAATAGAACTTGCATGCGAATTTATTTACATTACTGTCACATTTTGGTGTATAAGTATTCATTCTGTAGAACTACCCTAGGGCTACAGACTAGATTTGATGACACTGATAGTTACGCAACTTCGATTCCTTCCGTGTACTGTTGACCCTTTGCACATGCAATGCAGTGTAAACAGTGTTCTGTAGGCCTGGCTATACGTTCATGTTCACCGTTATGAATGAAAATTACAAATTCACTCAGTAATTTCACTATGCATACGTGGTACGACAGTCTAGTGTCAACCATATAACAAATATTTTCCAAATACGAATCGCCGCGCTAGTTAACGTGAGCGATAAAGGAGAAATGCTTAGAATGCACTTGCGAAATTAATAACTAAAAGTTCTGGTTCTTTTTGGTTCTTTTTAAAACTCAAATTCTACAGTTTATAAAGAATGTGAGGGCACTTAAATGGTGTTTGTATATCTAACAATAGATGAGTATTTTGCAATTTGATTTGTTTCGAAAATGTCCGTGCTCTCGCGTCATTCAAATTCAACTTACGAATATTAACTACTCAGATCTTAAAAAACATGACGGTTACACTGGTTCGCTCCTTTGGTTATCAATAAGTGAATTCGTTACCAGGAATCAATAGAAAACGACATAAATATATAACATGCAGCAATTGAAAAAGAGCCTCAAACACCTACCGAGTGGGCGGAGCTGAACTTGTCAACATTTAGTGCGCATGACCAGAGCCTGCCAACCTCCTCTGAGCCAGCAGTACCCCCTGGCTGATCGCTTTGCGAAACTCTGAATTTAAGCTCAGCCTATGAAATCGCTCACTGTGCCAGTGGTTAGCGGCAGGTCAGGTGGCCATAATCATTTCAACCAACAGTGGCTCGTTTTACATGCAATGTTTAGGAATTAGAAGCAATTATTCGAATACACAATATTGGGATTCCCAGAAGTCGTTCATCCGTCTTCAAATTGGGGCGGGTATTTGCGCTGTTCTCACGGGTGACGGAGTCGCGACTGGCGGAGTCAGTTACTAGTGTGACTCAGCCATCTTCCGCACTTCGCGTAGTTCTTCCAGGGCTAGGTTTGCATGGCAAACACCCCTGGCTTGCGAGGATGGTATAAATGTCACATTGGGAGATCTCCTGAAGTTAAGCTAAGGATATCGAGGAAGTCACGACTCACTTTGGAAGGCTCCTTAAAGGAAATAAAAATAAGGCATTAGCTAAAATCCTTTTTTCCATGTGTACACAAAGTTTAACATTAAACAAATACAGAAAAATACATTTGTAGCATAAATTCGATTTTAAGCCCGTCTGTGAAGCGATTCCCGCGGAAAATTAAATGTTAATGAGCTAGGCAATCACGTGGTATCGTGACGTCACTTATGACACACACTTGCATCAGGCCGACCCTTTCCATGCATTCAGAGCATGTTTACAAGTATAGCTTTTGGGTCAAAACGAGCGTCAGAATGAGTGATTGTGCAATATTCCGACGTAATACAAACACTAGTCATCATAGAGGAACAAGCAGTTATCTTACAGTTCCACATGAATCGAATTTTATTCAAAACAACGAATGCGAATTGGCTCGTTTTCAGAATAATTATATCGAATGCAACCAACGGGAGATAATCTACACCAATAAACATACATAGCAAACATATATTGTATGCAGCTACAGAAAGTAACGTGTATAATCTCATAATATCACTAGAATATCGATATATGAAGCAGGAGTTGTACAATTTATCATAACAACTTAAATCAGTCAGTGAATTTCTGTTGGTGCCGTTAGCTCAGTTGGTAGACGCGTTGGTTTCTTGCCTTTTATTTTACAATCGGGCGACGCCGGTTCAATCCTGACAGCATGCAAACCATTTATTTTCTTTACACTTTTTTATTTATGTTTTCACGAAGTAATATAAACTAAATCATGCAATACTATAATGCACTGTTTGTAAATATTATATAACGATACTTCGTGAAACCATCAGCAAAAAAGTGTAAAGAAAATCAATGGTTTGCATGCTGTCAGGATTGAACCGGCGTCGCCCGATTGTAAAATAAATGACAAGAAACCAACGCGCCTACCCACTGAGCTAGCCTAATTAATCCAAGGATTTGATTTCCCTTTGAAGCTGCAATTCCGCACTGCTCTGAAACCTTCATATCAGCACTAATGATTAACCCTGAGTCCTTTTCTTTTACAGTAGTACTTAGTACAGTACCCCCATTGTATATTCTACCTCTTCGTTCCCATGTCCTGTGTGGAGGCATTTACATTTCCTAAAATTGAACAGCATTTGCCACTTTTCAGACCATTTTATAAAATTGTAAAGATCATCTTGTAAATGCAGACACTCCACCTTCCAACACTCAATGCACTGAAAGGTGAATCCTTCCAGTTGTTATGATAAACTGTACAACTCCTTCATATATCGATATTCTAGTGATATTATGAGATTATACACGTTACTTTCTGTAGCTGGATACAATATATGTTTGCTATGTGTTTATTGGTGTAGATTATCTCCCGTTGGTTGCATTCGATGTAATTATTCAGAAAACGAGCCCAAGCTTAGCGAAGCTTAGTCGACTTGTAGGCCCATTCGCATTCGTTGTTTTGAATAAAATTCGATTCATGTGGAACCGTAAGATAACTGCTTGTTCCTCTATGATGACTAGTGTTTGTATTACGTCGGAATATTGCACAATAACTCATTCTGACCCACGTTTCGACCCAAAAGCTTTATTTGTAAACATGCTCTGAATGCATGGAAAGGGTCGGCCTGATGCGAGTTTGAGTCGTAAGTGATGTCACATCTCGGCATCCCGAAAAGCGTGCCAAAAATATGCATATTCGAAAATGTCCGGATGCACAGCATACAATGTGGAATTTTTAATTCATTGAATTTTTTGATTGTTTTTGCTTGGTGGACGTGGAAATAGATAGCAGGATGTAATATAACATGAATTCAAGCAATAGGTGTTTTTATTCCCTTTAATTTGTTTCGGTGGCGGGAAACATGACCGTGATGATGACAGTTACAGTAGCATTGGAATAGCCAATAGGCAGCAGATGGAACTGCGCATTACTTTGTGGACACTTAATTGTGACGTGTAAAATCCGGGCCCACCCCGATTTCGGCATTATGACAGTTGTGCCTAAATGTTGTACCTCAACGCATTTATCATTCCACATATAATGACCCAAATAGCACTCGTTTAGGTTTGAATCCGCAGCCGTCGCGGATTACTGCACGCCGCACTTGAAACAAACAAGATTAATCAATTGCATGTTGACGCAAACTGGAGCGCTATTTGGGCATCAAAATCAGTATTTTATAACAATGTACTGTATATCTGAAACAATGTGGAATGGTGGCATAAACACACCGAGGTGTCAAATCGGCCCCGGGATGGGAGGCGGGATCGGAGTGCTTGCACTCTCTGTTGTCGCCGTACGGTCCATCATTTGTTTGAGGGGTTAGTTATACAAAAGAATGTTCGTAAGTCGCTTTGTTTTTCATCGCTACAGCTCTAATGAATTAGGAAGTCTTAAAACGCACAGCGACTGCGCGCAAACGCTGAAGCCTGAACGGACATGCGCATGGATTGGTATTCTGGTTCGCGAATCTGTCCCTAGAGAGGCTCCGCAAAACTACGCGCAGGGCGGCACCAAACGGAGGATTAAGCACCCTTCAGAATCGGGAAGCATAACAGTATGCTTACGGGAAAGGTGATGTGGAAGGACTCGTGAAAAGAAATACCAAACGAACTGATTCGGTAATAAACTACCAAGTTAAACTTAAAGGCATTCACATTCAATATATAGTTTTGTTATAGATACGCATGCGTCCCGTGCAGTACCCGGACGCGTACAAAATAATCGTTGCACGGGACGCACCGATTATTTTGCACGCGTCCGGCTACTGCCTCTTCCGTATAGAACGCAGGATCTTGCGTCCCGTTAACCCCTGGTCTTGGGAACATTATACCAAATAATAAATGAAAATCATGGCATTGACTGCCTCCTTTTAACTCAAACGGGTGAGCGGTCAAAAACACGTGAAATAATAATTGTTCAACGCGCTTCACCCATTACTCCCTGGCAGACCTGTTATATCGAACACCATCTCGACCTCGCTGAGAAGCATTCAGCCACTCTGCAATTAAGAACTATTTGTAGACAAATATCCACCAATGTCTAAAGCCATGTACTTATTCGTACAGTTCAGACAACTGATGCAACGTAGAGTGAACGGACTTGCCCAGGGTTCGAAACAGCAGCACAGGATTCGAATCAGAGTTACCTCGATTGAGAGTATGATGGTCTGGCCACAGTGCCACTGCTCTCCATGTGCATTCAAAAGTTAAATAACACATCATTTGCCAAAACGATTCATCATGGATGCCGTATATCGACATTTATTGAACAGACAATCCACTTATAGATTAAATATAATTTTGATAAATGAACAGGTATGCATGAGCTGAAACTAAGAAGTGGAAACATTGCGAACAAAAAAGGATTTTATCGGAGGGAACTAAAGGAACTGCCTAAGCTATCTCCAGACGTCGTAATGAAGTCTTTCGTATGAGCCTATCATGTCGTAACAGGCATGACGTTTCTCAACAGGCACACATCTTAATGTCAAACTGGTGTGTATTGTACTGTGTTACTGTGGTCAGATATAAATCCCTTCTATAAGACGTTACATGTTGTACGTACTGAAAGGAAAGAACGTTTCAATGGAGGCTTGTCAGGGTTTGGTTTAAATGGGCTACACACGTGGATCGAATGGAAAAACAGCAGCTAGCGATGAGAGCGGATGACCACAGGGTGGACAGGAGGATGAGAAGAGGAAGGCAGTGATTGAGATGGTAAGAGTGTGTAAAGAGAGATATGGCGTGATTCGGAGGCGAGTGGGGAAGGAGAACGAGAGACATGGGGAGTGAAGACGATTGGTAGAGACGGCATGTCAGGAGAAGTGACAGACAAAAAAGTAAGCAAAAACATCGAAGACCATTGTCGATGCCAGTCTCAGGCCAGACAACGGAGGAAAATAGCAACACGACCGTTAATAAACACTTTGAATGTTTATTAACACAATACGCATACATGCGCGACATGGTGTCAATGCTTGCTAAGCAGCACGTCACTTCAACGTAATAAAATATAATTATTCCATTCAGTAACATAACATTATAACTAAAGCAACATAAAAGTAACAATATCTGAGAAACAGCTAAGAACAGCAATCCCAGCGGAACATAATAAGATACCTGCTTACAAAATAAGGCCTTGTATACTAAAGCAACACACATTAATATCGTTACCTTAAGGTATAAACGAGTTTAAATACGTTGGCGTCATACATCATCAAACACGAAATTGTTTTCGGTTAGAAAGATTATATAAAATCTATCTTTCTATCGCACCTCAAATTCCTCAGTTTAAGAGGGCGTGTTCACATACATCAAGGCACGATTGATCAAAACTAAAAAGCACCAACAACACAATTCCTTCGCACGTGTACATTCATTGATCGCCCGTGCTGGAGGCAGTTTAGCCAACATTGCAGGACACCATTCACCTTTAGACAACTGTCACAGTTTCCACAAGATACCGTCGAACAACGGCTAAAATGTCACAGTTTCCACAAGATACCGTCGAACAACGGCTAAAATGCTGGAACGTTAAAGTAACATTTGGTTGCAGTCGAACTGCTACAGAACAAGACGAAGATAGGGCAGATTCCCTTCTTGCCATGGGGCAGCATACAGACATACACATGCACGTTACGTTAATTGACTAGGTTTTGATTCGCTGGATAATGGTTAATAGTGATCTGTTATATTATTTTAATACCTATTGCGATTTCGCCATATATTGCAATATCATAGCCGACCCGTTTATTCATAAATAAAACATTGTTTTCATTATATTGATAAGAAATGGTGAATACTCATCAATCTCTACACACGAGGCTGTCATGTACTAAACGGTGTCAAAGAGGAAATTACTTCGAATAGAGTGTGTTTGTTTTCGTTCCTGACGATGTGGCATGAAACCAGCTAACGCACGTATTCATCGCCCGCCTATTTTACCGGAAGTCCGCAGCGCGTGCAGTTCGCGAACCCTTGGCTCCCTCTGGTGGGCACCAACCAACAGTGTTTGCAGCGGATTCTGTACTTGCGATACCTGGAAGCAAATACATGAAACCGATTCAAATTATAATAGTATCAGTTTGCAAATAAATTATCTTACGTCAAGCCGGAGTATGCAAACTAGTGTCTCGTCGGCAACCATTTTTGGCTTGAGCTGCGCCTCTAATACGTGGTTTGTCCAGTATCCCATCATGCTTGACGCTTACCTGATGCCACAAGCATTACACAGTGGAGTGCCATCTTCTGCGCCCCGCCAGAGGGCGGTACGACGCGTGTTACATGACGCACACTGTCTACCAGATGACGTCCCTGCAAGCACAACGCAACACGCTACGAGTTATTACGAACGCATGTCGAATGTACTACAACAAGTTTTATCAAGATTGAACAATATTGCCGTCCAGAGAAAAATATATCCGTGTGGCAAGTGAACAAAGATGTATTCGACTTGTTGAGAGTCCAACATCTGATATGTTACCGCCCTTCCGAAATATTTGCCAGTTTTGTTTTAATATATTCACGCTGCCAACAATTACACAATCAGCAGATAACAATGTTCCATGCATTTATTGACTGATGTGCATCATCAGGCGTGACACATTATCTAAACAAACCAGATGAATACCGCTAAATTGACGTAGCGAAGATGTTTCTACATTTAAAACAGGTGCAAAATCTCACAAACCTGGACTCGAACCGGACGAGTATTGTGACATATCACTGGTCGATTGCGACGGAGAATCCCCGGACGATTGCAGAGAGTCGCTAGGCGTCAGTCTGCGACTGTGGAATCCTCTGAAGCACATACAAATTGGATAAATAGGTTTTACAGTCTTAGACAAACAAACATAGACAGCAAGATGGAGAGGCGGAGAGGCGGAGAGGCGTAGAGGCGGGGAGGCGGGGAGCCGGGTTGCCGGGGAGCCGGGTAGCCGGGTAGCCGGGGAGCCGGGGAGCCGGGGAGCCGGGGAGCCGGGGAGCCGGGGAGCCGGGGAGCCGGGGAGGCGGGGAGGCGGGGAGGCGGGGAGATGAGAAGATGAGATATAGACAGAATGAGAGACAGATAGAGAAGAGAGCGATATGGAGAAGGGGACGGAGAGAGAGACGTAGACAGAGATAGGCATACCGATAGGCAGGCACAGAAAAGATTGGATGGTGAGACTGTGAGACGGAGCAAGATAGAGACAGAAAGACAGAGTAACAGAAAGACAGAGACGGAGAGACAGAGTAACAGGTGACAGGGAAACAGAGACAAATAAACAGAGATCAGAAGAGACAGGGAAAGACAGAGAGACTAACAACACACATAGAGACAAAAATACAGAGAGACAGATATACAGAGAGACTGGTGGACAGAAAGACTGGTGGACACAGACATAGTCGAAGAGAAGATTATAATGACACACCAATGAGTATGAAATACGAGTCAGTTTTGAACCAATTTCATTTTAATGTCTTTGCTTCAGATTCTGGAAATTTACCTTCAATTTGCGAACCGCAAAAATCTCATGTAGGTGCATTAGTTGCATAATAATAATGTACATATAGCCCCACCCGACGTGATCAGTTCATGCTCACACACGTCACAACTCACTCGTAGTGCGCATCAACGTTAAGATGTGTCTCGTTGTTCTGCAGAACGGCCTTGAACTTGAACATGACCCCGATGAAGGAAGGGTCGTTCTTGGGTGGACTGGGGCGTGGCTGAAAAGGTTTTCTCCGTCGCTTCGGCTTGCTTTTCCCGGGACTCGGACTGTCGCATGGCTCCTGTTTACTGTGACTTAGCAGTGCAGCCCAGCAATGATCTATGGTCCGCGTGCGAGCCGGATTCAGCCAATTGCTGGAATGGAATAATCACATTTGCGTTTACATATGTTATTCTGATATATGACAGAACATATATCACAGTTGCTATTGCATTTAATTTGTGTACCTCTAGCGAGGTCCACGGGATCGTGTTCACAATAGGTCTACAAAACAGGTAGGTTTCTTGTATTTTTTTTCCTATGGCCTATCGACACCTCCATTTGTTCTTACGCTAGCTCGATTCTAAATCGATGCATAATGCGTTAGTAGTGGTGCCTAGAATTTGACACACACGCACGTACGCACACACACACACACGCACACACACACACACTAACACACACACACAGACACACAAACACACACACACACACACACACACAAACACATACACGCATGTATACACACACACACACACACACAGACACACACACGCACACACACGCGACACACGACACACACACACATAACATACACACGACATGACACACACATACACACATACGGACACACACACGTACGCACATACGCACATGCACACGCGCAAGTGCACGCACATGCACACGCAAGTGTTCAAAAATATGAAGGCCTTCGTTGATCCGGTGGTCGCTAACCACCTACTTCGCCCTCGAGTCAATAACTTTTGTTGAGTTACTGCTATGTGTGACCCCCTACATTTCTGGGGAAGTTACAACGTTGTACAACAGACTATATTAGCTTATCATCAAAATTGGTCGCCGGAAGACGCTATTTACAACAACAACAAAATTAAATAATGCGCTTTACGTTTAATATTGTTCAAATTGTTTTATTGCGAAACGCTGAGCTTACAAAACATGCACGTTACAGTGATTTTTATAGTCGAAACGGCATGCGACATGAACACTTGTACGACAATTTGTTCATTTCGGGAAGGGTATGGCTCCTTGGGTTGTGGTCAAAGCACCTGCTAATAGGGGAAATCACGTACGAAGACGTCTGGACCAGTTGGAAGCCATTGTTGTAGTATCGGTTAGAGCAGCCTTCCCCACTTATGAGAGGGCGTGGTAGTCTGCTAGATTCCTTGGCTTGCGTGTAAATCATCCTAGCGCGCCAAGGGTTGCTGCTGCTGATTACGTCAATGCCAGCCAACAGTACACCCGGCTGGCTGATCGCTTTGCGAAACTCTGAATTTAAGCTCAGCCTATGAAATCGCTCACTATATCAGTGGTTGGCGGCAGGTCAGTTGGTCATAATAAAACTCATTTCAACCAACCGTGGCTCGTGTTACATGCAATGTTTAGGAATTAGAAGCAGTTATTCGAATACACAATATTGGGATTCCCAGAAGTCGTTTATTCGTCTTCAAATTGGGGCGGGTATTTGCGCTGTTCTCACGGGTGACGCAGTCGCGACTGGCGAAGTTAATTACTAGTGTGACTCAGCTAACTTCCGCACTTCGCGTAGGAGAACTGCCAGGGCTAGGTTTGCATGGCAAACACCCCTGGCTTGCGAGGATGGTGTAAATGTCACATTGGGAGATCTCCTAGAGCTAAGCTAAGGATATCGAAGAAGTCACAATTCACTTTGGAAGGCTCCTGAATTGGTGAAACTGTTACAGTAGTAGCAATAGCCAATAGGCAGCAGATGGAACTGCGCATTACTTCGTGGACACTTAATTTTGACGTGTAGAATCCGGGTGGGCTCGTTCGTTTCATTTCGGCATTATGACAGTTGTGCCTAAATGTTGTACTTCAACGCATTTATTCCATTAGTTGGAAGCCATTGTTGATGGGCCAAATGACAGAGTTGACGTATAGCGACAGCGACTATGACTTTTTACTGTCTGATAAGTTGATAACATATTAGTTATGAATTTTCCGACTTTTGCACTTATTATATAATTATATTGTTGCATGCAGCTGGTCTTGAATGAGATTCTTTATTATCTTTGCTCAAAGAAGGTTCATGGATGGTCGGCTGTCAATGCCTGCCACTTGTTTCAGTTCAATAAAAAGAAACGCGTTGTTTAGTTTTATGTAGTGTAACTTGGTCAAATGCGGACCAGTATCTTTGCTGCCGGTTCTGCAACTGTGTGACGCACACACACACACACATACACACACATACGCACGCACGCACACACATACACACACACAGACAAACACACGCAGTTTATATTACACACTGATTGGGCTTCTGGTATTAGCCCAAGACAATGTTGCACGTTTGAGTCCCGAATATAGCCTGTATAGCATAGAGTCTAATATGTGCAGTAAATTTTTTAAACGAGTATTTACTTTAAAGGAGCTCCCTCAATTCGAATGTATCGTTCGTTTCATTTCAAATTCATTTCGTAAAAAGCAAATCTACATAACATATATCCACTACAATACTGTAGTTCGTTTGCACAACATTTTAATGTAGTTTGTGTTAAGTCAGCAGCATATTTAATGTTTGCCAAACAATAATTCAAGGTAGACAATTGGACTCTTCAAATTTATATGCGCTATACGATTATGCACTTATTTGTGTGGTGATGTTGTTGACGTTCCTTGCTCTCTCATAAGCAACGTGGCCAACAAGTCTATTGGTTTAATAATAATAATAAACTTTATTTACACACCGTCAAATCCGGGACTAATGACCGGTGTTTACAAATCGGCAATCGTGTAAGAGCATAAAAAACGCATTTAAGAGAATTAAATAAGAAAAATAGTTAGGAAGCAAAATCCGAATATATGTATATATATATATATAAACCTATGTATAATAAAATTACGGGTAAATGCAATGATAAAATAAACGATTAGCAAAAGTGCTGAACATATTGGATAAAAAAGCCTAAATTACATTAAATAAGTTGATTAGATATTAAAATGTGATTCTGAGATAAATAAGACTAAACATTAATTAAAACTATATGCATGAATAATACAAAGGTTAAATGATGTCTGATTAAATTAGTTTGAGAACAGAAATATCGTCAATAATTTTGCAAACTGCCTTGTGTTGTCAATCGCGCGCAGTTCCAGAGGCAGAGAGTTCAACAATGTTGGCCCAGCACTAGCAAACGCCCGGCGACCATAACGCGTTCTAGGTTCACGCGTGGAACGTCCAGAAGCAGACCACCACCAGAGCGTAGGAAAGCTTGGAAGCTTAATGGTTGGTCAACATCGGCGCTCTCCTCGTTTTCCAGGATGACATACATCGTCCCGTGTTTGTGTGTTTTATTATTGGCTGTGTCTACAGGCTCGCTCGTCCGACACTAGAGCAATACGGGCATCATCGACCACCGTATCGTCACACGAATGTTGGCGCCTGTCCTGTTGGGGCAGCTAGTGTGTTCACTCGCTGGTGACGTCGCTGTGTTCTGCTTTCTGCATCGGCTGCCCTTGCTGCTTCAACATTGACGGCGGCTTGACGGACGGTTGCATGCCATGTGCTGCGGTCTCCTCCCATGTTGTTCTATCGAGACCAGCAGCGTCAGTATGACTCATGATAGAGCCAGTGTCTCGTAGCCGTGGTCTTCCAACATTCCGTTTACCCTGCCGTAGTTAACCATGTAAAACATATTTCGGCAGTCGCTCGTTGTCCATACGTACTATGTGGCCGGTCCAGGTGAGTTGTCGTTTTAAGAGCATGGCGTACATTGCTTGGCATGCCAACACGTTGCAGAACTTCGTTGTTGGTCACACGACCCGTCCATCTAATACATATTTAACTATTTACACACTACGATTTTTGTATATTTGGACATCAAAGAACCATATTCGCGATGGGCAAATTAAACCAGTTGAGGAAACAGATTTTGCTGAGTTGCACTAAATAGATTTCCTTTTTCGTGAAATTAGTTTGAAAGGAGACGAGCGGTATACAAAATTGAGGACGAAAAGTTAACTGCCTTGCATAAAGTGTTCCAGCCTCTTATAATTGGTATCTAGTGTGTGTGTGTGTGTGTGTGTGTGTGTGTGTGTGTGTGTGTGTGTGTGTGTGTGTGTGTGTGTGTGTGTGTGTGTGTGTGTGTGTGTGTGTGTGTGTGTATATATATGTGTGTATATATATACATATAATTATATATTGCGGGAAATACGCGTAACGTTCTGAACAATCAATGTACACCTACAGAGACTAACATACAGTACCAACCTTAAAACCGGTAAACAAAAATCGTTACTTCTGTTAAAACGTTACAATACGTCACCCCCATCACACGCACGTCGGCACACGCACGCACACACACACACACACGCACGCACACACACACACACACACACACGAATACGCTAGCTTGGTTAGATAGTTTAACACCTGTATATTTATTGACTTAAAATCATTTGACTTTAGTTGATCCTGTACTCTCTCCTCTGTAAAATCTAGAATGTCAGAAGTAAAATAGTCGGCCATCAGCTCTAGCGAGATCCAAATTTTCAAACCTACATTATAACACATTCGTGTTTGCCGAGAGCCGTCACCTCTATATAAGGATATTTTCAACACATCTTTCACGTTTTAATTGCAATAATTATGCTATAGTAGATTAATTGTATTGTTCACTGTGGTTTTGATATCTGTAAAATTGAAATCTAAATATTGCAAGCCTTTCTTTGCCGACCTGTAAGCAATTACGATTCTCTTTGTTTTGCTCTGTCAACAACGCTCATTTTTATAACTGTGTCCCTACGCGATACTTTAGTTTGCCACATTGGGGCCTATTGCTTATATATTTTCTATAGGCCTAATCCACAAGAATTCTCATTTAAGGTAACGACTCTCCGAATTGGTATTTAATTCCACAAGATATTCGCCCCAGACGCAGACACGACTGTTAATACTTCCAATATTCATATTAGATAAAACACTTGGTACCTGCGAATCCAACCCCTCCTTGGTGCTTTTGTCTTGCGAGTTGGCATCCGTTTTCCTGTAGTTATGCAATGTCCCCCACCTCCAGTTAATGCCTACTAGCAACACCCCAGGCAAAATGACTTGCCCCGTCAGTCCTTCTTCAATAACAACCCTCTTCAACTGTTTAAATGCTTCCCAGCGATATACCTACCACGTTTTATTCGAGCCTTCACCATGTAACCTAGCTCTGTTATCAAGTGCAGTTTTGAAAACGCCCATCCAAACGTTAGTACGCTTAGCTATGCAAACACATCAACTGCACCCTTTCTAATAATTACCCATCATTTTGATTTCAGGGTTGGTGGGACCCTTCTTGGCAACTTGCCTGCGAGTTATTAAAAGGAAGCCACCTGTTCACTTACGTTACTGGCAACATGGCTTGTCTGTTCTCTCCGGCACGTCCCATTGCTGGACAGTGGCTACTAGAATGTGCCTGACCCGTCTGCACCTGCTGCAGGTGTCGATGCCATCAAGTCGGACATAACAACATAGACTGACATGTCTGACAGGTGCCATTGTTCTAGTCGATGGCGTATTGTGGAAGTGTGAACGTTTGTGAGATCGCCTGTCGCCCACCGTTGTTTTACCAGCCGTCGTATGCGACAATAACACTTCCGTCGTGCCCACACTACATAACCGATTTATTCTGCATTGCCATCCGTCTCATATCCTGCAGACGTTACGTCGTGTTCTTTATAGTACTGGTAATCAAGAAATTCAGTCAGAACACAATTCTGTAGCTTACAATAAATGGTTGGAGGTGAAATATTGTTCTTGTTAACAGCTACTGCCAAGAGAGCTGATTGTTTCGAATATCGACCGGAACAGAGAAAGACATGGAGTTTTTAGCATATGGAGCTATTAATGATAAACACTTTTATTTGTGTTAGATTGGCCCTCATTGCGAGAATGATTCGTTCGGACTTGCAGCGTAAACAGCCACGACTTCTCATACTTATGCAAGTAGCGGCACGGTGTTCTGCTCCCATCTTTGTAACATCCAGAGCAACACCTGGACACGACTCTACACACGGGCCCTTCATTTTTTAAAGAAAACTGTCGAGGGTTTGTACGTCTGTTCGGTCTTCTCCTGTTGCTTGCCTGAGAGATATACCTCTAAGAGTAGAATTGTCGTAGATATTAGAGCGATTGTTTGCTTCGACGTTGACAAGAAAAACGGAAGAAGCTACGAATTGAGTAACATGGACCCCACCCCGCAATGGAACAAAAGGGAAGACGAAGAAGTTTGCCACGTCGTATCGTAAGTAAACGCAACCACGGGAAGTTCTCCATAAGCGCGTTCCGACCACACCTTTCCAGAATGTCTACAATACACGCCCTTCCACAACACACGCTGGTGTAGCAAGAGCCGTATTGTTGCATTCGATAGGAATGTGTCAGCTGGTGCAAATATCGACCACATGTTAAAACAATCGGTCTTCTAGTGACAGTTATCAAACCACGCCATGGTAGCACAGATTGCAGCGACCCTCTTGCCCTTACCCGATATAAGTCGTGGATCCGCTTCTACAGCAATATGAAGGACAACGTAAGGTGTATTAAATATATCATAACGACTGTAAAAGTTTGTACGTGATTTGATGCCAGACAGTCGCACATTCAGCCGCCACTCAAATATGAGCCACCATCGCATGTTGTCGTCGCGTGCCCAAGATGCAATTACATTGACGACATTCAAATGTGTTATTACTAATGTCAACATATAACAAACTTCAATATCGTACATTCCCCATTGACAACAGCAGGGAACATATTCTATCACCACATATGTCGTAACACGGCAACCAACCGCACCTAACAATAATCATCCCACGACCAATAAACAACGACCAACAGGCTCATGGCATTCTCTTTACTTCTTCACATTTACATTTTTACAATATTTTACAATGTTACAATATTTGTCCTTGGTAGATGTCCATTCCTTTCTGAAAGCCAAGTCCACGCAATTACGTCTTCACACGTGAATGCATATAAATAATATCGACACTTCTGTGCGCGTTGTCTCGCACAATGTAACACCCACGTTAATGCAATGTTCGTTCCTGAGCAAATACCATATGCCAGCATTATAACTCTCGACATCGACGATGAATCTAGACAGAATGTACGTTTGTGTCGATGCTACCACACACAGTTTCAACTGAACAGTTCACCGATAAAATACAGTTCACCGATAAAGCACGCTTCACAATTACGGTAATATACATTAAAACTGCAGCCACGAATTCTGCATTAATCAACACAACAACAAATCCATGCAACAAACGTTCCATTACATGTACAATTATGTGTCGTGATGCTGTCTCTTCTTAATCATCGTCCATTTATCTCCAACCGTAGAGGATGTCATTCTACATGGTCTCTCAGGACATGTCTTATGTGTGATATTACATTTGCTGTTTTAAACATTCCTCATGTTTTTCGGTATATGTTCCACTTGTTCTGCAAAGCGATGTTTCAGAGGAGCATCTGACTTGATGGCGACTATGACAGACTGTTCCTCAACCCACGTGACCTAGTGACCCCCCCGGTGATGAGAGGTAGTTCAGCGCTTTCTGTTGCCACCCCCGGCGAGGATCATAGCAATGCGGATGAAGATGTTGATGGTGTCCAGGTAAATGCTGACGGACCTGAAGCAATCCAACAACACAGCCATTCATCAAACTGGAACATCTAGCTTATGTTGACAACACACAATTGACAGAATTACAACAAGGGGAGTTCTAGTGCAGCACAAGACAACCAATATAAATCGTCACATCAGCAACACTGAACACATCAGTTTGTAAGATGAACAACAATGCCAAACACTCTGAACAATTGCTTACTTTTCAAGATTTGTATCTGCTTCAGCCAACACTGTACTAGCTGGTTGTGGCCAGAGTTATCTGCAGTACTATACAACATGTGTCGTCTTTGGTTAGTGTGTGCGCTTGATGCTATGCTACACTTGCTATATATTGTTGGTGTTTATTTGAGTTGTTACAATACATCAGCTGGATGTGTTGGTTTTCACGATACAAAAATAACTAAGCAATAGAAGTATAAGATATGAAATAATCAATGGTTACTCACAAAAATGATGCAAAGTATTCTGTGTATTTGCCTTCCGAGGTGTCTAGATAATTATATATGACAAGTTGAATTTTATAATTATGCACGTCATGCATGTGTAACTAAATAAATTGTTATATTGTAAAATAAGACACTACTTGTGATGGTACTTACTCATTGACGGGGTCGTAGGGCTGCATGGCGTAGACGGGGTGTGTTTCTGCCTTCTTCACGATCCTCTGAGTGTCGTACAGGAGGAACATGCTGAAGAGAACGAGACCTCCGTACATGGCGATGGAGTACATGCCTGCTCCCAGGGCCGTGCTTGGAGGCAGGAACATTGTGCCTACAGGAGACATGATATGTTAGTTCTGGGAAAACATACGGACAGCAAAATTGAATTATTCTGCATTAAAGTGACTGTTTCAGAACCATGACTTAACATTCTTATCCCATGAAAAATATTGTTGATCTTTACTACAAAATTACTCTTTCTAAATGGATTGTGTAAATATCTGATCAAATTTATCATCAAAAGATAAACTACTTCTATGAACTACTTTCTAAATAATTGTAAATATTGTAGACCAACATTAATTAATATTGTGCTTCGAATCCCATCCTTTAAGTTGTTTCTGTCGTAACTAACGTGGGTTTCATTTCTGATCATTACTCATAATTTTTGGAAAATGCCCGAAATGTAACTTTTTTATTTCAAAATGTAGCACCAATGCAATTTCTCTTTAAATGTCTATGCATTTAATGAAAATATGTTTGCTCAGAATGTTTTATACATTTATTCAAGTGTTGCTATGCCCGCATTAAGAGTGAACATGTCCACTGGTGAAGCTGAAATAAACACTCGGCACGTCTGACTCACCGATTGATGACACAAAGACAACCCCGAGCCCCATGGCTAGGGGCCCTCCCATGTTGAGGAACTTCTCACTGGGGGCACACACAGCCAGGGTAGACAGACCTGTGACAAATCAAATCAAATTATTTGTATTGAAACAATTTCACAAAAGTAGATGGTCAGATTTCAATGCATACAAAAGTGGCGCAGATTTGGAGGTCAACAGTAATATATCAATTCCAAATTGAAAATGATCAATTCCAAATAAAAGTATGTGAACTAAGCAACTACAAACATACTTGAAAATAACATATATGTTAGGGTAGCTTTACATAAAGTGTGGTTGTCTATTCTGTTATACATGTTACAGATGCAACAGTTAAATTTTCAAACATTGTTTTGGGCTAACTAAACACAAAACCTTCAACGTACTTCACATTTCTGCAAATTACCCAATCTAATGATGATAATCAAAGTAAATTCTTTTGACGAATCTACTTATCTAGCAACAGTACTATTATACAAAAGGAAAACACAAAGTTAATTTATCCCAACAGCAAATAATAAATTGTTGAATCTGACAACAAGATAATTTATACAGAAATATCTTGACGACTACAAATTAAAAACAACCAAAAACCAATATGCAAAATAATAAATTTAACAGTATACAACAAAATGCAACCAATAATAAACGACTGCGCATATAACTTAAACTACTTACATGCCACAACTGTGGTAAACAATGAACCCAATTCGTTATGGATTAAATCAATTGATGATAGCACTCCAAACAAGAACATCACTGCAGCAACCTCTACTAACCTCCAACCACTCCGGCCGTGTAACACGCCGCCCGAATAAGCAGCGGCCCACCGAGAAGTGTCAGTGGCGCGATGACAGCCCCGACAATGCCAGAATGCACCATCCAGGCGACCTGTTTCGCCCCAAAACCCTCCTTGTAGGGCAGAGAGCGACATACCATGCCGCTGCCAATCATGGCTGCCATTGTGCCAAACATTGCGAGAAGGGAGTTACGCATCATGAGGTTCATCATGACAGGACTGCGACTGATGGCCACAGCGGACGCTGCTGTGAAGACAAGACTGCTGCCAAAGTACAGGTATGTGTCGCGGATACGCTCCTTCACTACGGCCGGCCACAGACTGTGGGGAATACAGAACAAGGCATTAAAATACCTGCAACAGTAACATAACATCAATGTCAAGTTATTAAAAGGAGGCAGGCAATCAGATGCTGTTGAGACCCTCAAGCTTAATCTTTTTATTTGGTATTTAAATCAATGTTTATTTTGCCTTAGGCAAAGGTCTCGCCTTTCTAGTTAGTAAAACTGCATTGTCCGGTATTTGACTTGCATTGAACGAAAATGCACGCTAAAATATCAGTATATGCAACTATAGTAAGAGGATTATCCTGGTCGTGGATGTAATTTTTTTGCCTAAATCTGGGATTTGGGTATGTGTGTCTACAGGTCTTGCCTTTCCAAATTCTATTCAGCCGTTTTTTAAAAAGTCCCCGTTTTCCCCACTTATTTGAACCGAAACATAAAAATGTGAGATTCGTACGTTCACAGTCTGTTTTTAATGCTACAGCTACGATTGTTAGTAAACCTGGCATGTCATCATTCAATGTAAACGTTTTAGGTTTGTTAAAAAGTACACAATACCATGTTGCCACGGAATTTTGCGATGCACAAATTTTTGACACCAGCAGATCTGCACTCTAGTATACATAAGTTTTTATCCATAAATATATTTCCTTTAAACCAAATAATAGATCAGATCAAGTTGCGCTGCTTCATGTGTATAGCACATTTGATAATAATAGTACTCACTAAAAACAAATTAAACATTTATTTTTGACATTACTTTACTTTACCGTTACTGTACACTTTTCACGAGAATGGCCCATATGTATAATTATATACAACATTAATTATTAGAGCAAGAATAAAGGAAAATATACAGTGCACTCTGGATAACGTCGAACTTCCAGGGACCCATGACAATACTGATAAGTGGAATTTCTGATAACTAGAAAGTTATCAGAAGGTCCCCTTATTGGGACCTTTACCCAGGACCGAGGAAAAGATTGACTTAACTTAGCAAAAATTCACTTATGTGAGTTTGAGTTATCTGGAATGCTCTGTATATGACCAATGCATACAGGTAATTATGTAGAAGCAAATTAATAGTTGGCCAAAGTAATGGATTGGGATCTTCGGCTGACTGAATCAACATAACAAGGTTCTCTTGTATTTCTTTTCCATTTAGCCAGCTGGACACTTGGTGATAAGTCCCATAATCCAATATCTAAACTGAATTAAAGGAAATAAAAACAAGGCATTAGCTAAAATCCGTTTTCCATGTGTACAGAAAATATTATATGTAACATTCGAGAACATTAAAAAAATACAGAAAAATACATTTGTAGCGTAAATTCGATTTTAAACCCGTCTGTGTAGCGATTCCCGTGGAAAATAAAACTTTTATGAGCTAGGCGAACACGTGGTATCTTAACGTCACACATGACTCACACTCGCAGCAGGCCGACCCTTTCTATGCATTCAGAGCATGTTTACATGGATAATGTTGGGGTCGAATTGTTATGCAATAATCCGATGTAATACAAACACTAGTCATCATAGAGGAACAAGCAGTTATCTTACGGTTCCACATGAATTCAATTTTATTCAAAACAATGAATGCGAATGAGCCTACAAGTCGACTAGGTTTCGCAGAGCTTGGCCCTGGGCTCGTTTTCAGAATAATTATATCGAATGCAACCAACGGGAGATAATGTACACCAATATACATACATAGCAAACATATATCGTATCCAGCTACAGAAAGGAACCTGTAAATCAGATATATCACTAGAATATCGATGTATGAAAGAGGAGTTGTACAATTTATCATAACAACTGAAATCAGTCAGCGAATTTCTGCCGGCCTTGATAGCTCAGTTGGTAAACGCGTTGGTTGGCATCTGTTTTACAATCGGGCGACGCCGGTTCAATCCTGACAGCATGCAAACTATTGATTTTCTTTACACTTTTTTTGTTAGGTTTTCACGAAGTAATATAAACCAAATCATTTAGTATACTATGATGCAGACCTGGGGCCGAGTACATTTTTATGAGTACGAGTACTTTGACGATGGACGAGTACGAGTACATTGCTAAAAGCTGAGTACGAGTACATTCTCACGAGTACGAGTACATTTTTGTAAATATAAATATTAACGTATTGTAAAATTATTAAAATTAATCTAATTTATATAACTCAGCACAAGTGAATATACAATGGCAGTTGATCAATTTTTTATGAGGAAAATTGTAAAAAACCTCTTTATTTCATTGTGTTTCTAACAATGGGCATAGGTACAGCAGATATCCTAGATTCAGGTAAAATAGCATGGAGAAAGAAATTAGTGAAACACACAGTGTGCACTGGGAGAATCAGTAATTTGATTTTTGGGTAAAAGACATGTGATTAAATTAACAATATCAATACCAATGCAACCATAGACAAAAAGATCACAATTACCTTCAGATGCTTGACAAGGTTTGAAGTTGTTTTCATGTGGCCTTTTATCTCGATCTTACAGTATTTGCATTTCCCTAATACATTCCCTGTGGAGTTAGGTAGTATCACAAAATGGCTAAGTACAGTCGACATGCTACTAGTACTAGTTTTATACTTCAGCTCTTGCAACAAAGTTGAACAAACAATACTCCAATTAACTCGACAATTTAGTGGATCTCTCTGCAATGTAGGCATGTCATGATATATCTAGGGGCAATATTGAGTCACCGACCAACTAGGCACACATAAACCAATCATAAAGTATGATTGACATTTGAGAAAAAAACTTAGCCAATCAAGTTGATATCTGTCTTTAATGATCACAAATGAGTGGGTAAAAGAGACTGACCAGTGGATACCCCCAGCCAATCATTTGAACTTTGCTGGTTGTCTCCAGGTTAAGCATATAAAACAAAGCAACCAACAGGAGGATTTGTTACCTGGCTACATGTCTTAGTTTAGCATTTCTCTTATCTCTGCTCCCTCAGTGCATGTTCTCTCTGACCTAGACTATCATGCCACATGGCTTCACTGGTGTCACACTAAGTTGGCACCGGATTATATTAGTGTAGGGTGACATCTGACTTGAGCCACCTTACTTCTACAGAGGAAGACTGGCAGTTCTTGTTCTTAGCAGTTAGCACTGTCAGCCAGTGCCAAGTGGCATGGTCTCCAGATTACATTAAATGCATTCCCTGTCTAACAGGTGGGTTAACTGCTACTAGTAGTTGGCTCTTTATGGACATCCTGGTGGCTTGATTAAACTGTTTTATGGCCTGAACTGATAGCTTACAATTATTGTTTGCTTAACAGGGTGTTTCTGACTGGGGAAAGATGCTGCCTGTTGCCATGTTAGGGTATCATAGTCATGGACTCATGGCTATCAGAGAATGAGGATGTACTATGTGTAGGGATGGCAAGGTGGCATTCTATGTGAAATAACAAAGTATTAAAAAAAATAGTTGAGCATTTAAATATTTCAGGAAAGTTTGATTTTATAACTGCAAATAAATTAATTGTTCCCAGTATATATTGAGAAAGTACTCGGATGTACTCTTAAAATCTGAGTACAATGAGTATGAGTACGAGTACATGACCCATAAGTTTTATGAGTACGAGTACTTCAAAAATGTACTCGAGTACACGAGTACCGAGTACTTCCGCCCCAGGTCTGCTATGATGCACTGTTTGTAAATATTTTTTTTATATTTTTTTTAGTAATTATTTATTCGCCACAAAAATGAAAATATGGTCATTATATACAACGATGTTTCTAAATTGTATTTATCCAGACAGATCACAATCTGTTTTCACATATATAATTACAATATATTACTGTACAATATATTTACAATTAATAAATTAGATACCCATTACATTATATTTGTTTGGATAAATAACATTTAGAAACATTGTTATATAATGACCATATTTTCATTTTTGTGGCGAATAAATAATTACTACAAAATAAAAATTATTTACAAACAGTGCATCATAGTATACTAAATGATTTGGTTTATATTACTTCGTGAAAACATAAACAAAAAAAGTGTAAAAAAAATAAAATAGTTTGCATGCTGTCAGGATTGAACCGGCGTCGCCCGATTGTAAAATAAATGACAAACAACCAACTAGCGGGACCAGCGGAAACCCCCTAACTTATTTAAATTGTTATGGTAAATTGTACAACTCCTTCATATATCGATATTCTAGTGATATTATGAGATTATACATGTTACTTTATGTAGCTGGATACAATATATGTTTGCTATGTATGTTTATTGGTGTAGATTATCTCACGTTGGTTGCATTCGATATCATTATTCTGAAAACGAGCCCAAGCTCGGTGAAACCTAGTCGACTTGTAGGCCCATTCGCATACGTTGTTTTGAATAAAATTGGATTCATGTGGAACCGTAAGATAACTGCTTGTTCCTCTATGATGACTAGTGTTTGTATTACATCGGAAAATTGCACAATAACTCATTCTGACGCTCGTTTCGACCCAAAAGCTATACTTGTAAACATGGTCTGAATGCATGGAAAGGGTCGGCCTGATGCGAGTTCGAGTCATAAGTGACGTCACATCTCGGCATCCCGAAAAGCGCGCCAAAAACATGCATATTCGAAAATGTCCGGATGTACAGCATAAAATGTGGAATTTCTAATTCATTGAATTTTTTTGATTTTTGTTGCTTGGTGGACGTGGAAATAGATAGCAGGATGTAATATAACATAAATTCAAGCAATAGATGTTTTTATTCCCTTTAATCTACACAGTGTTGAGTTAGTTAACTCATATTTAGGCTGTTTCTTAAATTCAACTTTGTTTATTTGCAGGAACATTGGAAATAGCTGAGCTGATGGAAAGAGGAAATTGAAGAGCTCGACATCTACTGGGAAGTTGTACCTCACTTCAAATTTCAAATGGATGTGTGCATCTGAGAGCCTTGTGTATCAAAATGCATAGCACTGCTATTAATAGGACAATATGTTAACTGACACAGTAGTGAAGAAGATGTCTGACTTTGTTCTGCCACATTAGTTCCATGTGGCTTCTGCTGGGAATATGATCATCACTACGTTTCAAATTGATTTATGCAATTGATCGATTTATGCATCCAAATGCACATCATACTGTCATTATGTTGCAAAGTAGGAGTACATAATAAAATGTATGCTGTCTTATGCTCATCATGTTTGGATTGTGTTCTACAGCATATTCTTCAAAATTTGTTTAAACAAGTTTGTGTTAAGTGAACTATACTGGGAGTAGTGTATAAAAAGGTGTCAACAAAGTTGCTTTTACAATAATTGTGAAAATTCATAAAATATAAATGTTCCACAACATTCAAAATGTTTTAGGGATCTTCTTGAGCTAAATATACCAACGATGACTGAAAACAGTGTTTTAAAATATGCGTTACTTTCAAAGTTTGGTAATTTTATAACTTTATTTCTATCACACAATGGCCATTTTATTTGTTATCGAAACAGGAGTTCGACAGAAACTAATTCAATATCTTTTACACTAAATGATGGGCAGAACAAATAGTGATTGCACTCCCAGTACAAAAAAAAACAGTTTTTACACTGATGCAATATATTTTAATATTTTGTTGACAATAATGTTACACTCTTTATAGAACTACATTTTTCGAACTAAAATTAAACCTTATGTAAATAGGAAAGTACATAACCACCTATCCTGTTTTAATACCCCAAATTACTTTAGGTACGCATAATGTATTTATACTGCTTACGGAAATAGCAGCTGGATTTATGGTGCAAATAAAATGGCTTCATTATTGAATGTTTCTCGGCTTCAGTCAGTTTCTGTTATCTAAACGTTTCATTAAAACTTTACTTCAAAATGTATAGGCACATGTACCTAGTGAAAAAGGAACAAGGTAATACCATAGTTTTTATATTCCAACAAAAACAATGCAAATCATTCAATATGACATCGGTGTCGCCATCGGCAGCTTCGTGCATGGAGGTGGTGTTTTTTTTTAAATTAATCCGTCTGTCATGAACTGTTGCTATGCCCATTCTCCGTTTATTCCATATATTTTCCTTCTTTTCTTTGCTGAATCTGTGATATAAACAGCAGCTGGTCCACTTTTCATTTTAATAATTTTATCGGTCAGGACTCATTCGCATGGTGGTGGCTAATCCATATACACACATATTGATGACGTATTTCTTGCATCTTTTAACTCGGCGTAGCTAATTGAAGTCTGACGGTTAGTCCCGAATATTCATGAGCATGCCTTATACAGATTGTGAAGGTGGGTCCAAAGTAGAAACTTTGCGTATGCGGAGTTATTTTTTCGATATATTGTCAGGGCCATTAGTGATTAATAAAACATAATTCTAATGAAATAAAGGCATAGAATTACATGAAATAATCATATTAACAGGATTACCTAATAATTGAGTGCATTACAGATTAAAATTCTCAAAGAATCCCTTTAAAAATCTTAATTTAACTTTGCGTTATCACTTCTCATAATCGCCAACTTAATTTCGTAAACGAAGTGCACAAATCCGAACTTCGGAAAAGTCAGCACGACGTTGCTCTAAGCGAACCTTTGACTTTGTGGACTTCTTGTGAAGCGACCGACAGATACCTCGGTATCAACATATTTTTTTTTATACAAAATCTGAGCCAGTAACTTTTCAAATCTTCGGGCCAGTGGATACAAAACCTTAATGTCATGTAAATATAAAATATGGGAAAGTTGTAACTGAGTCAGGATATAATTGTGTGATTTTAAAACACCACTCAAGCACCAATACTTACGCAGCTCTGTCAATGGCACCGACTTCGCTGGAGAGGCCAACCCCATAATAGCACAGCGATCCAAGGCCAAGTACAGCTGCACCTGCCACTAGACCTTTGCCCATCGTGAAAGCTGACACACAAATATCAGTCATAATGTGACATGTGCAATTACAGATGCATGATTTACTATGTAGAACCAACGTTTGATATGAATATTCATTTGATGATATGCATTGTATGCCTACAGGGTAATTAAGTATCAAGACCTTAATTTTGAACTGATGTGATACAATTGCAGAGCATTTTAATATTTTTTTCAGGTGAAGTTTGCAATATGAAAAATTACTTAGTTGTTGCAGTTACATAATACAAATTAACTACAATCATAGCATAATTTAAAAGTAATCTACATACAGCATTTTACCTGTACGTAATCAGTTACAAATACATTTAATTGAATCCATCGCTGCTTATGATTCAAACTTAATAGTTATACCTCCCAGAATTCAAGCTGAAAATGACAGGCTATTTACAACTGACCCATTCACTCCATTATAATATCTATCCACTGTTAACGGTACTTAAAAGTATCAAAGTCATACAAGGTACACGCAGTTGCTAGGATCAAGTAGTTCCCACCTGTATCTCCGGCAGGGGCCATTACTCGGTCTCTCAACGTAGCGTGCTTGAGTTTACGTAGTGTTGAAGACCGGCCACCCTGCATTGAGTACTGTTCGGCTCGCAGCAAGAGACATGGCGCCTTCTTTGGTGCTGACAGAGTAACCGGCTTGCCGAGAGCCGACACAAAGGCCGTCAGAGGGATTCTTGTTAGCTTCATTGCATACATGGTTCTGTTTGAAACAAAACATTCTGGAACTATTAAATTGTTGTACATCGCAATTTAATTCAATTTCAAATACCTTAATAAAATGTTTTAGGTCTCAACATTGGTTGTGATCAGATGGCCATAAATTTGCTACAATGCCTTGTTTAAGAAATTTTAAAAAACAATGGTTTACAGGCTACTGTGGGCCAAATTGTTTGTGAACATTTTATAATGGTGCCCTCAAAAAACTATTAGAATAAAAATCTGCATCTTCACGTTTGTTTGTAGATCTATCTGTGTAGAGCCAAGTTTAAGTTTGTAGTTGTAAGTGAAAGTAACGAATTTGTTTAGATAATATTATATGTAATATATGGATGGACAGATGAATAGTCTAGTGTTGGGAATCAGTTTGATTTTCATAATCGATCACTAGTTTGGGCCATTTGGCCAAACCAATCGATGATCGATCATATAATCAGTTAGTGGATGGCTATTCTAGGAAAAGTTTGAATGCTGTGGGCAGTACTAATGCGATACATTGGTGGCAGTCCACCCTAGGTGACGTAAATACACGACATAGTTGACAAAAACACATACACCTATTTATAATAATCACTGGGCTGGAAATCCATAAAAGGGCCTCGATGTCTATACACTGTACGTTAAATACTGTTAACTTTGTGTCTTCAAATAATGTAAGGTTTCCGAACACATTGCAAGTTTATAGCAATTTTGAATGATGTCAAGGACGCCCTTTATAATGATTCAACTAAAATAGGTTTGGGTAATTTGGTAATCGACTAAATAATTGCACAACACAATTTGTTTATACAATTGATATATTGTAATTGACTGGAAGCAGGAATCCACCTATCATCAACAAACTGATTAACTGGAACATTACAATAGCCTGAGCACTGTATTTGTGGTTATGCATCTGCGATCTGCTTAGTAGGCAGAGACCACTACAGTCCGTTCTATTTGTCACAAAGAAGTCATGTGATCCCTCTGCGAAAAAATAGAATGAAAAATCGTTCATTGGAGAGAACAGTGACAAAAAGAATATGCATTTTAAAACAAGTAGAGTTTGTAAAATTCCTTCAAAACTGTAACTTTGTTATGTAACAGATAACTATAAGTAAAATATTTATACACTGTATTATCTAGTTGTTTTATATTTCAGTTTAAATACTTGATTCTACCCTAAAATTTTAGTGTGTAATATTGTAACCTATGATGTTTATTTTTCTCCCCCTGACTATATGAAGCAGGTATACACACATATATTATATAAATAATATGATGCAACTTGTCTAACTTGAGTCTCGAAGCCGAAGGTGGTACGCTGCCTACCGAATATCAAACGGTTAAAAAAGAAAACAACATTAAAATCCATCTCCAATACACCTCGCCGGTTTAGCCTTTATCCATCATTATAATATAAAAGCACACACAAATAGTATTTTGTTATATGTCTGTCATTCAGAGAAGAGGAGACCGTGGAGTGAAAAATTGACAGCGGAATGGAACCGTGCTCAGAAAATATTCGACATGCATTTCAATATTTTGTAATTTAAATTGTTTCGAATGCAAAAATGCATGACAACTCATTCAAATTAACAAGCTGAATATAAGCAATACCTACTACAATATGATTCTTCCTGTTTAAAGAATGTTCTTCTTGTGCATACCTAAATACGTTCTTTTTGCGACCTTGGATGGCGCAGCAATTCACGAAATTGCACCTCTCAGCGGAAGTGACGAAATTAGAAGGCAGGCGTCTGGGAAATGTCTAGAACGGTGTAGATGCGATTTACGGACGCCCAAAAGGGTATCTGCAATCTGACTAGAAAAATGTTCTACGGACACATTATGCCAGCAGAGCTACCAAGTCTCACGCTTTTAGCGTGAATCTCACGCATTTAGCGTCCATCTCACGCATAACGGGGTACGGGGAGTGAGGACCACAAGTTTTTAGTTTTAGTACAAGACAGTTCCCTTTCTCAACATGTGCTAGAGCCAACCAGGGGTGAGAATGTGTTAGACATAGTTTTGTCGTCACAGAATGAATTAGTTGACAATGTCAAATTATGTGAGCCACTGGGAGTAGTGATCACAACCAGATACATTTTACCATTAAAGTAAAATCAGAAAGAAATAATAAAAAGCAGTTCGAGAGAAATTTTCACAAAGGAAGATATAAGGTAATGAGGAAATATTTAACAAAGATGATAGACTGCGTGGAACAACACACTAAAGAAATTAAATACAAACAAACGATATGGAATTCATATAGACGTACTGGAAATAACGAATACTACAACATTTATAAAGAAGCAAAAAACCGAGCTACAACTGATCGAAATTACAGTTCGAAGAGAACCTACGAAAAAAAATTAGCTTGTGATATAAAACAAGACAGCAAGAGTTGTTATGCATATGTTCGGAGCAAACAGAAAGTTCAGGATAAGGTGGTCCTCTAGAAGATAGTGCTGGAAATATAATATCAGAGGGATTCTTAATGGCAGAAGACCTGAATGAGTATTTTAATTCAGTGTTTACCAGGGAAGATATTAGTTCACTGCCAGTATCAGAGACTAAGTTCAATGGGGCAGATTCAGACTATTTAGGACAGTTAATTGTAACCCCGGAAATTGTAGCTAAGAAAATAAGGGCTGTGAAGGATAATAAATCACCTGGAGTGGATGGGATTCCGCCCAAACTACTATTGGAAATTGTAGAACAAATTAGCGTACCGCTTGCAACAGTTTTCAATTTGTCATTAGAAGAGGGAGTGGTTCCTTTAGAATGGAAAGAGGCAAACATTATACCGTTATTTAAAAAAGGTTCGAGAAAAAAGTCAGAGAACTATAGACTGATAAGAACGTTCTCATTATCACAAAGGATCGTAAATGATTGGAACAGATTATCTCTTGATTGTGTTGGTAGCGTGGATATGTTTAAAAATAAAATCGACACATACCTTAAAAAGGCGGGATGCACGTAGATAAAAAGTATTTGACTATCGATAAGCCAAAAGGCTTCCTTGTCCACCTGCCATCTAGAGTTAATTTTCTGGATGGCAATCTTGTTAAATCTTGTTAAATATAAACCTCTGAATCTCACGTATATTTGACATTTCAAAACTATTACTACAAACTGGCTTATTTCCATGCACATGTTGAGATATTTATTTACATGCACGCGTGGATATTGCAAAGCATCGATAGACTCTGCGACGTTATTCTTATCATCGCCAGTGACATATTTATATAATATACAATTTTGTTTTCCGGACTTTTGTGCTATCACATAGTGTACTGTCGAGTAACATCAGTGCTGCCACCTGGTGTCCTTTTGTGGAAGTGAACTGCACGCACATTTCCCAATTCAACTTGGCAGCTCTGCCACCAGGGTTACAATAAATAATACGTTATTGTTAACCTTTATATCGTGTACGCTAAGAGTTACTGCATTATTATTAAACCAACCAGCACTTGCGCGTTTACGTACGTTTTTGGAATCAACGAAGAATGTGTTTTGTTCAAATTATACTCAACAATCAGGTTGCGCGGTAAAACATGGGATATGAATGGAACACTGTATGATTATGATACACAAATGTAAACCAACTTGATATACACTTATTGGATATTATTGTCAGTGTCTTGCCGAACATAACGCAACTAATGGCGCTAGCGTGTTTACGCGGTAACCATTCGGTCGTTTAAAAAAATGTGAAACTCCACTCAAAGCAACTTTTCAAACAATTATTATTTTGTCTGCACAAATGTACGTGACTATGTATAGCGGAAATTTAGAATATGAAAATGTTATGGAAGAGTTTGCCCAGCTTGTTTGTTGAAACCGTTGTTCCTATTGTGTACGGCGAAATTAGGAACCTATCATCAATACATTTAAAAGCTACGTATTATTTAATCAAGTCGACACGAAGCAGTTACGCTTACAATCTCAACAGATGAAATACATAAATTGTTTCTAAACATCAAACAGACTATTAGTTGACCCATAACCAGGGTAGTTAAAGAGGGTAGTCTTGGAGGGCCAAAACCCCTCGTGAGCTTTTGAAACGAAATAAGTATATATTGGGCTGAGCCGGAGCTTTAGTACGACTCCACTGTCGGATCATGAAATCGGAAGACGGGAAGGGGGGTGCTGACGAGGATTTTTCAGGAGCTTGAGCACCACACTCCGCTCTCGCGCTGTCGGTCATGACATCGGAAGCTATGCGGGCGGTGGGTGCGGTTGAAGTGTTTACATTTTTCGCGGCGATGGTCACAATTTTTGACGCTCACCGAAACAACTGACCCTGCATTGAGACTCACCAAAACGGTGGCACATTCTAAAGGTTTCGGGGGCGCGTGGTTCCCAAATCCCCCGCATACGCAACAGTATTTGTTTATACAACTTTTAATATAATTTATAAACACTGGTCGCGGTGTAAATCAAAACATTTATAACAATATAGTTTCCATTCTATGGCTACTTTACTATGGTAGGCCTTCCCTATCGTTTTAATATCATTTGCAGTCAGTCTTCTTAACAATCTGAAGACACGTTTGCATAGGCAGGGATTAATATTCTAATTCATTAGCTGTTATTTAATTTAATTAGTAAAAGTAGAGGCGTCATATAATCTATAATAATTGTCTTTTGTGAAATAGGCCCAATTCTTGATTATACTGTTTAACGACACAAATTAAGCCGCTTAGCACAAGGCCGCTGTATTGTTGGATATTGCTTAAATACGTGTTCAAAAAGCCTTGTTTGATTGTATATAAAAATCAACCATACAAGAACATGGTTGGTATTTAGGTGAGTTTTCCGACATGCGACGACTGCAGGCTCCAAAATAACATCTAATTGAACTTTCCATTGAGAGATCCATTGAGACACTCAGATAGTTCCAACTGCACCATCATTAAACCTCCAACTGGACACTCCTTGAAGCTCCCCAAAAACCTCCAACCGCACTGAGTTTTCCACCTGAAGACCTGCGTGTAAGAAGTACTTAAATCACATTTTTATGAAAAGTGATCTGCCAATAGGAATGACATCTACAATGTTCTTGGCATTGTCTGATGCAATGAGTTACCAAGCAGATGTACTCAAGTCCTATATATTGGTGTACTGTCCTTGTAAGATTTACTGAGTTTTAGCACAAGAAGTACTCACGTTTTTTATTTGTGAGCAAGAAGTACCTAAGTCTGTGACTGTCCAATAGGAACGCGTTTAAGGAATCATGTGACAAGCTGTAAAAATGGCCGATAGAGATGCTGAGCAGGCTGATAATAATCGTAATAATGATGAAAATAGGGGTAAAAAGAGAAGATGATGTGGAAGAGTATGAATAGACCAGACTTTTCTGAATGCAGAAAACCCGACTTAAGTGACTGACACCAAAATGGATTAGACACACCTTGGACAGAAATGTACACTCGATACTTTATCGACACCAGCAAAATGTTTGTGGCTCACCTGTACATGATATTGTGATGTGTCGTAAACAACGAGTGTCTGGTGATGCTCGTCTGCCTTAACAGGTCTGCAGATAATCGGAACTAAGCCTTTTTTGGACAGTCTTCTTTGTGTAGCTTCATAATAAAATCTTGTTAGACATTACATAATGTTTTTGTTTTCGCTTCAAATATGACATATTGTGGCCTTCTCTGATTTTGAGGGACAATTCTGGGCGAAGGAACTCTAAGAGTGCCTACCCACCGTTGGCCCATATCGGTCACAAACTTGCCAGATAGGATGCCAATGCTGAATAAGACCTGGTTTGCCTCTAGACTTCTTATCTTACCTTTTATCTCAAGGCAAACAGAGTAAAAGTCAATGTTGGCTCATTTACAGGATGGCCATCAGATAGGTTGGATTTTGGTGTTAAAAGTTCTCAAGTCCTGCCATTTAACAGTAAAAAGTACCCAAGTCCAAATCTAGTGATCTTAATTAATTCACTATGCATCTACATTTTCCTTAAAAACAAAATTAACAGTTCTGTATAGTCCCAGTAAAGAGCAGGCCTCATCATATGTTTCCATTACAAAATGTGATTTGCAGCCAAGTTGGAAAACTTTGACCCTCAATATCTCAGAAGTGTGATTATGTGACTTAAGTACTTCTTGCACGCAGGTCTTCAACTGCACCCCTAGAGGCTCCCCAAAAAAACTCCAACTGCATTCCATTGAGACCCGGAGCGGACCTCAGCGGGAATATGTGTATTTATAAACATCACAAGGCCGGTGGTTATACACCCGTGCCCGTGGGCCGAAGTGATTGTGAGCGTGTTGCGTGCAACCCCTCCACGTACAAATGCATGGAAACACTTGTTGTAAATCTTTTCAAAAGAACCTTCAATCTAATCCTAACCCTAAATATAACCCTAAACAAGATCCTTTTGCATACCAGACCAACCATTTGTACGTGGAGGGAATGCAATCCTACATGTAGGAAGCTCCCTCCCAGCGATTGCTAATAGCGCGCCGGGGTCCACTGGTGCTGCTACCGTGCAATTAATGTTGTATTACATACACAAAGATGTCTCTAGTCTTCATTATTGAGGCAGTGAGGTCGCGACATTTGTTGCGCTCCTCGGTCCCCAACAATCTGTCTCCATTAGTCTTGCTTAGCCGAGTCTCGCCCGTCTCACTGGGAATAGAGTATTGTCCCAGAAGTGGCGTAACGAGGTACGGTGCCGCCGGGGGCAACAGTAAAATATGCCGCGCATATTCAGAAACGATGTCTCGTGTCTCTATTTCACCATATACTGAAGATATCGAGCGGATTCCATCTGGCCGTCGTCTCTCCCGTTTGAGTTTGATAATTGTTTACTTGACGTTGCACGCGATCAAGGATGTTCCCTCTTCAGTCCTTCTACGGTGATGTTGTCGCACGATGACGGAATTGGGGTTGACCCATTTTTACACATCTTTGGTCTGGTCAACCAAACACTCCATATTAGGCCAAACTCAAACTTATTGTTCGCATCAACCATGTGACGCGTCCGTGTGTTGTCTTTTCCTCGTGGGGTCGATCGCGCCTCACTGCGCTTGTAGTGATATACTGGCATGCTCAGCGTCACCCCCCCCCCCGCCACGCGTCTTCTTCGTAGCACCCTTAGTAGCAAGATGTTCTCGCTCCTCTTTGCAGAAGAGAACAAGACCCGTGAGCGCACTTGTCCAACCGGAGCTCAGGGGTTTACAGGTACATCTGGACATCGTTGATCTCCGATATAATTGGATGCCAGAAGACCAGACTGACAAGGCGCGGGCGTACGACATCAAACGTGAAAGCATGGTAGCGTTATGAGAGTGCACGTCAGCTGTATGGGTGTTCACCGTCTCGAAGTTGAAGCTTCAGTGCAGCGACGACAAGCGCGCGCGAGACTCGACGTTACTGCGCCGACATCATTATGTTTCGAGCTCCATCTTGTGTTGCAGGTTCGCTTGACTGTGTTTTCCGGAACGCGTTGCTTGAATACGTCCCACCAGTGTAAACTTGTAAATTTTGACTATTGAAACGAACGAATTTGTTTTTGTCAATATATTCAGAATTCTTATGATCCATAACGTATAAGTAGTTTATATTTAACATACATACATAAGTTATAAAAAAAACTGCCAAAGGCTGAAGTGCCGCGTCCCAAAAATGTTGATCTTGTCGTAGACTTGTTGGAATTAGCAGCACACTGACTGATATTTGAAGAATATTTGTCGGCAGAACTAAATCGGCTAGTATACTGCATGACTACGGGCACACACGTGAACCGCTTTTAATGACATAGCCTCATCATAACCCACGTTGATTAGGTTTCTACCCTCAAGCTTTGAGCTCTCCTTAAGAGTTGTTGTGTCAATATGGTCCGTAGCCTGCTTCTTGGTAAAGGACGTCCTAGTACTGATCAAGCACGTTCGCGGTCGTATGCCAAAGTTCGTCGGCTGTACGTGTCCTTGCCGTTTTCTCGGATCCTTGCAGTGTTTGCACGAGAGGTGTTGCCGACAGTTCTCTGGTGGAGGAGAAACGGAGAAGGACGATAGCATAATGGCGTTGTCATGTAACTTTGGAAGTCGGTGGTGCAGGTGCACGACTTTCATGCAGTATTTAATGCTAGACGTACGTGTTGCTGCTGTCCGAGCTGTCACTTCGATCACACACGTGTTGTTCGTGTGCTTATATTGCGCTCGTACTGACGATGTCCCCCTGTGTTTGTTACAAGAACTTCTCACACGGAATCAACAAGCATCAGATGGCGCCGCTTTAGTTAATATCTATATAAGTTTCCGCCAGGGGAAGACTACAGCATTATGTCACTAGGTGTCAGCACTTGTAATTTACAGCTACCGCCAGCCCGTGACTTCTGTTCACTGCCTCTTTGTTGTTATTGTTCTTGTTCTTTTCTTACTATGAAATCCTGAATGACTGGTGAGGCTGGTGTCGATACTGGTTCTTGATTCATGATTTGTTTTATTAATTTCTTCCACCCCTGTTGCTTCCATATATAACGTTGCAGAGCGTCTCCGCATTCATATCTGATGCATGTAATCTCTCTCTCTCTCTCTCTCTCTCTCTCTCTCTCTCTCTCTCTCTCTCTCTCTCTCTCTCTCTCTCTCTCTCTCTCTCTCTCTCTCTCTCTCTCTCTCTCTCTCTCTCTCTCTCTCTCTCTCTCCCTCCCTCCCTCCCTCCCTCCCTCCCCCTCTCTCTCTCTCTCTCTTAGCAATATATTATAAATTGGTGTTGATGTATTCGTGTTTATTATTCACAGTCATAGTCTATGGGAGTTATATATTATGTTGTGTTACAAGTTGCGACATATAAATCAGCAAAGGTTTATTATCTGACTGATATGAATCAATCATGGATGGTTTTCAATGAAATCATATTACCGTAAAGTCTTTAAACAATTGGTAGCTGCATGCAACATGTAGTATTTATTAATTGTGGTGTTTTTGATTCATCTGTAAAACTGGGAAAAGGGTGAAGTTATTAGAAGAGTACTTTGAGGATAGATGGTGAAAACTGCTGATTCATGTTAAAATTTCCCAGAATTCAGAAGTTTCACATGTCGGTTCGTTTAGATTTTGCGGTAGAAAGTTCTAGAATGTTTCTCGTCACCCCAAATATGAATTAGATTGGATGGTTTATAAAAAGGACGCGAGCGCGATATATTTGGTGGGGATTGTGCGGTAGTGGTATTGTGCCGGGAGGTTGTGTGGAGAGTAATCGAAAAATGTAATTCGATATTTGGCCGGGCAGGTGGCCCGTAGTTGTATGACGGAAATGTAATTATAAGTAACGTTATGTTTCTGATTAGGGTTAGTATGTAGAAATAAGAATGATGTCCAAAATATATTTATTTAGGGTTTAAATGTCAGACAGTCACTGACTGAGTCAGTCTTCGATATATCGATTCGGGCGTTCGACTCGTGAATTCCGTGAAGATGTAAGATTCGTCAACAGAAAACCAAGTTCTTCAAACTCGTCAGCATACCAAAACAGCCGTGAATCTTCGAACGTTCGTTGTCAAATTTTAATATTACTATTGGGCCAAAATTAACAATTAGATTATAACTTATAGGCCTATGCCAAATTGAACATTTCATTATACGAAGTATTACAATTTTTTGAGAATGTATAAATTTGACTGAGCTAGGCTATTATTATAACATCAGTCATTGTGTAACCTTATTTAAGGTTTGATTCAATCGATGTCTGTATGAGTAAGGATTATATTTATAAATAATTACATTGTGAAAACTTTACCTATGTTGTTTGATGTATTCCCTTTATGTGTTTGCCAACTGTAGGAATTGTCAAACGAATCCATAACATATCACAATCCTCTTGTGTCCAATTATTACACCTTGACAACTATCCATGACACAGTAATTGCGACATATGTAAATCAATGAAGTCCGCCTACTTTCTTCTTCCTCTTCGTAGCATTGCATGACGTTCCAGTTTTGTAGAGTTAGCAATGGATACAAACAACTGTTGTACTCTTAATAAATAAGAATATGTACTGCTATTGGACGTATCGTAACACATCATTTTGCTGTAATTTCTAATTAGCTTGCAAGGATGAAAAGTAGATGTCGTAGATTATTAAACAAGCAAGTCGAGTCTATATCAAAGTAGTGATTACATAGCGAGTACAAACTATTAATATAAAACATTTGGTCAAGTCTTTTTATTTTTGTGATGCGCAGATGAGAATGATGAAATCAGGTGTATATAACTTCGTCATACGGATTTGCAGACATAGACGAGATTGTGCGGTTGATTATATATATATGTGTGTGTATATATATATATATATATATATATATATATATATATATACAGACGACTGTATATACGTCAAAATCGGGTGCGTTTTGTCGGAAATCGGCCAAGCTTCAAAGATTTCGTCTCTGACCGCTATAAAGTTGCATGCGAGTTTATAATTGTGTCAGGAATATAAGAAAATACATCTAAGTGTTCCCGGGAAATTCGTCCAACGTGGCATGTCTGATATATGTTTCTTACGTCGCGCAATTCCTTGGCAATGCGGTATTGTGTCGAAGTTCCCAAACCTAAAACGCTTACAGTGAATGATGACATGACAATCAGGCGTAGTAACAATTATGGCTGCCAGTTCAACACAAACTTTCATCGCAATAATCAACCATAGGAGAAAAACGAGTACCATGAAGACATTTAATTGGACTATGCACGAAAATATAACATGCAGTTCTTAGCCACCATGTCGTTTAACGGGGGGAACTTGCGATGACGCTTGCGTCACGTGACGTACTGTTTGTGATGACGTACAAGTACTGGCGGCTTAGTTTCGGTTGTCATTGGCATTCTCGGGTTAGTAGCCCCGAAGACATCGCTGCGTGGCGCAGGGTGGACGTCAAATGAACTGACCACGGAAGGGGGTCGATAGCTGCGTTAAGGCCCAGCGTTCCCGCCGTGATTGGAGGTCGCTTGGCGTCTGGTCGAAGTCTCGAAATGCCAGGTTATCCAGTAACTCGTAGAAACCGGCGCTAGGCGCTACCTGCAAGCGAGTCAGGCAAGTATTAGTATTATTATTATTATTATTATTAGTAGTAGTAGTAGTAGTAGTAGTAGTAGTAGTAGTAGTAGTAGTAGTAGTAATACTATTTAGTATATATCGCCAGATCCTATTAAGATTGTTCGTGTCACTTTACAAGCTACTTTAAATATACAACAATAGTGTAACAAAGTCATATTATAATATCACGTAAAATACCCAAATCGCGAACATGTCACAAACGAACATTTCCGATTTTAAATATACATTGAATAGTAAATAGTTCCAAAACGATGTCAAGCAAATTCGGTAAAGTACCATATAATTTGTTAAAAATTAATTCAACAAATAGAACATTACACATATCTTCTGTAGATTATGCAGCAGAATTAATTCGTTCTCAGAGCAACATAAATGTATTGAACACATTATCTGCCTACTGTGCAAATGCCACCAGCGTGAATATGTTTGAAAAGAAAATTGGCCGATGTGTCAAAAGGGTGGGTTACACATAAAGGTAAGTTCTTATATACTGCAGTATCCAGTCTTTGGGACTGTTCAAAGCGCTCTACACTTCACCCCTGGCAGACCTGTTCAGGTCAATATCATCTCGACTTCTCTGTGAGACATTCAGTCACGGTGCGGTCTATGCGCGAAGACTACTAATACATAATTGTCTAGAAAGAAACTCAGTTATGCAGCTGGGTGAACTAGAGCTACGAGGAGTCAAAGAACTTGCCCAAGGTTCGAAAGAGCAGCAAGCGGATTCGAAGCCGCAATATCTTGATTGAGAGCCCGACGTTCTATCTACTGCGCCAGCACGCTCCACTAGGTATAGGAATTTATGAACTCTCAGTAAGTCAGCGACTTTCAGGTTCTCATTTGCTATCTAGGTTTTGACTTATGACATTGATAGCAAGTGAGAACAAGAACGCCATCGGCTTATTGAAAGTCCGTCAGTTGTTGTATGTGTTAAATCTGATTTAATCGTTCTGCCTTTCTCCTCTCACCTTTTTCATCCATCGTGCGAATGACGTGCGCCAGTGAGTGCTGCGCTCGCAGTGCAGATACGCGTTGAAGATGATGAGGTAGATGTAGAGCTCTAACATGTCGAGACTTCGCTTTATCAGAAACTTCTTCTCCTCGTCTGTCTTCGCCTTCTTCACCTGCGTCATAGAAAACACAAATAATTTGTATGTTGAGACTGGTTGTATATCTATCTTGCATTATGCCCTACATCTCGCTTGGTGTGTTATTGATTTTCTGTTACTATCAATGTAGCGGAGAGTTGCTATTATGCTAACTATGTCCACCTATTTTGTGATATTTTAAGTAGTTATTTGTTGAAACAGTATTCACTCTGCGTAGTCTGCGTCCATAACTTGTTTTATTAACAGGAAGGGTTTGTTCCACGACTCGTATAGCCCATTGCTTACCTTTCTGTACGTGAAACGAAATACTCTTGTAGCACAAACCACTGACCTTGTACGTGATAAGAATGACCTACACCACTAACCACTAACCTTGTTGTACGTGACAAGAATGACCTCTCGCAGGTGGTAGTGCATCGGTGTCATCGTGTCGGAACACTGGTCAAGAACAAAGTCTACTTCGCGTTTTACTTGCTGGCCATTTGGTATTCGTCTGACCAGTTCTTGAACAACCTGCATAGGGAACGACAACGATTTATCCGAACTAACTTACACCTAATCACGGAGCAACATACCATTTTAAGCATACTAAATTTAGCGCCAGGTCTATGAATGAGTACCTGGCTATAAGCAAAGGTGGATATGTATGTAAGAATAGTCTTTGCGCCATAATTGCAGCGTGGATAATGTTTCCCAGCACATTCACAAGTCAAGATAAGTTACATCGTTAACCAGACAGAGGTTGATTTTCAAAGAAAGGGGAGTATTCTACGATGTAACTGCAGACACAATATTGTGTCATGCTTCTTTAGGCGACACCAATTTTATTATACGGATTACGGACCCGCCGACGTTGATTTTAACAAAACGGAAATAAAAATAAAACTGCAATTTTTTACTTTTATTTCTGATCGAAATGCCGAACCAATTAATTTGTATCGATCCATCGAGCATATACGCATCATATTGTATTGTATTGTATGTTAAATACCATTTCATTGGTTATCGCGCATCTTCGGTCTACGTATGATCCAACGAATCCGCGAAAGTCCAACTTATCATTAATTTATCTCAACCATGGCTGAACCAGACGCGGCAGTGTGGTTTTGTATCAAGAAATTGAAGTTCGGCACTGCTTCCCAAAAGGAAGTAACAAAATGTAAATTGTCCGACGCGATCAACAATGTCATTTCCCGTGTTTGTAGCGACGCCGCTCTAATATCGAAAGTATGTGTTGGCGTCGAATGCGTGGATTATTATCTTGAACGATAACAACGACAGTGCCACTGAAATGAAGCGAAAAACAACCCGAAGGATGACATTTTAGACACGATGCAAAATAGCAATAAAGAAAATAAACTGATAATGTGCAACACAGGCGATACCAGTAACGTGCGCAAGTTTAACGCGCTACTCATTCTGTCTACATGCAAAACTCTGAACATCGGATTTTGCCCAATCAAGTTGACACACTGGGAAAACGGATTGTAGATACTCTCTGCAATGCATGCATAGTCAGCATCGCATTGCTCGCATTGCATGACTTCGGAATAGAATGATGTAGTTAAATATAGTTGGAGGTACGACAATCAAATCCTAGTTATGCCAGTCAAATTAATATTATCACAGCAAGATATGTCTACCTCTAACCTACACGTTTATGGCTGTAATGTTAACACACCATATTGGTATCTGCCAAGCGTTGTTATCAGTACTTGTTATTCTAAATTCTAATAGTCTTCAACTTTTATTAAACTTTCATAAAAGTACATGACTAGTAAGTTTTGATACAAGGCTAAATTATTTTTAGCAATGTTCTGTATGACTCATATGATAATTCATGTATTTACACAAAACACCTTTCTCGTACAATGACTTTTATTTTTATTCGCACCTCCTCCCTAACAAATATGTAAAAAAAATCCGCAATCCTAACAATAACATCGGGGTGGCCTTACTGGCTGAGAAGTTTAATTAGTAGTAATCTAATCGTTACCATCCATGTGCAGCTTGACATAACCAAAAATCACAATGCTGATTTGCAAAATTTGGTTAAATCTTGTTTAGAGTTTAATAGGACTTTGAGGGATAAAGCGGTATAGGGCGTATAACCGATACGTTTTTAGCGCAACATAACAACGTCATATAAACGACGTAGTTGACGCCTCGTGAGAACCAACCATGCAGCCAACGCTTTGCTTACCATGTAGTTGCCTTTCGTATAGTTGGCGTTGGGCAGCGATACGCGCTCTTCCTCTCCGGGTTTCGTGCCGTACGGGAAGCCCTACATCATTCGCACCGTGTACATACACATTTGACCTACCCATCACGTGACCTATTTCCTAGCAACAAAGTCCTTCAAGCAAAAATGGATAGCGCACACGTGGAGCGTTCGTACATTCTATCTATATTTTTGGACTTCTGGTTACAAATGTTATTCTTTATTACAAAAAACATTAGGCAAAGTTGTTAAAGAAATAATGTAATACAATATTTTACTTTTGTAAACACTGTTGGTGGGGCAAAGTTTGACGGAGGTCACGTGCATTTTTTTTACTGTGACTTATGCAAACGTCAGGGACGTACCGAGTTCAACAGTTAAACAGTAAAGTAGCTAAGTACAATTGAGTCTTGCTAGGCAACAGGTCACGTGAGGGATAGATCACGGGTTCACATATATATATATATATACATATATATATATACATATATATATATACTCGTATATAACTTTTTTATCATGGTTGTGTTTGCCTAATGCGACTTCCATGTATAACTTTTTTATCATGGTTGTGTTTGCCTAATGCGACTTCCATGTATAATGTCTGTGAATTTTCCTGATCATAATGTGATTTGCCATGCATATTCACTTCAGTTGTTCGTATTGTGCTGAGCCGACATTTGGATGAATGCATTTTTAAATGCTATTTTTTGTTTAAAACTAAAGCTAGTATTCTATATGTAAAGAATGGGGGATCAAATACAACGAAAAGCGACGTCATTTCTGGGAATGTCCTATCTAATTCCTGTGTGGATATGATTCGAATCGCTACATCCGGCGATGTACTTATGGAATCACTCCGATTAATTTCCACCAGGGACTTGTCGCATACCGTATCCGGATACCGTTTCCGTAAATAATAATAACTTTACGTTCACATCTCGGCATCGAAATGTTTGTAGTTCGATTGAGTGCATATTTGCCTGCCTACGTAAATTCGACCTGCTGACATAAATTTCACCTGCTTACCTTAATTTGACCTGCTGACCATAATTTGATCTGCTGACCTTAATTTGGCACACGATGAGTCCGGCGATGACCATGGCCATGGTAGTGCGGCTTTTTCCCGTGCGACAGTGGAACACGATGGCTGGGCCGTCCTCGTCTATACGGAGGTCGTCCTGGCCTCGCACGATGTTCAACAGCTCGTCGAAGCTCTGGCGACGGCAACACAAAGGAATGAGGAGTAATTGCTGAAAGATAATGGATTGAGTGGACGAGAAGAAGAACACTTAGGATGACCGCACCGAGAGGCTATTTGCGTCAAGGACTTGCCAACAAGCTTCTAGTAACAGCTTTTCTTACTGCTATGATAAGTAACCGTAATTGGTTATGTAATTGGCGAGGACATATCTACCAACCCATGCCATTTCAGACTGTTTTATATTTTGGCGATTTTAATATATTCTACTACTATGAAAGATGAGTCCCCATATCTATTCCGTGGGATGTAGTATTATTCTTTGGCCTTGTATTCCACCTCTATGCGACAAGAGTTCTCGTACCTCTTCCGTAGGTGCGCTGTTGCCTCGCAGTGGCAGCCGCTTGTAGCGTAGTTCCGGCGTCAGAAGCCGCAGCTGTTCGTACAAGTCGGCGGGACTGAGTACGCTCGAGAACTCTCGCACTTCCGGTTCCGTGCATATATCGACGTAAACCTACGCAGTAAATTAGGAAACGGGTTTAGCATGGTGCCAACGCATGTGCTTGCTACGACACGGCGAAGTTTTTAGAGAGTCTATTCTGTTATGTCATAAGTCGAAGCCTACCTTTATTGACTTTGTGTCTTTTATTTCGTCTCGCAGTCGTTTTTCTTTCTCCTGAAAAAATGAAGAATGGCAGAATTGTTGGAGTGAGTTGAGCAACAGCGGTTAACGTTCTTGAAGTTCGAAAATCCGTCTTGCTTATTCTCCATGTGTTAATATATATACCATAATTTAGGTGCGGAATAATTATTGATATAAATTATATATATATATATATATCAATACACACACACAATTATGCTTATAGTTTTGTATTAATAACACTGAACAATTTATCTTCTGCCTGTTCATAGCGCAGATGACAAAATTACCCAATTGGGTCACTGACTTCGATCTCATACGATGGTATCCCCGGCATGTTGATCGCTTCGGTCAGAATCGCGGCCTCTCGAGGACTGTAGGAGACGCCATTACACTCGACGACTAGATCCTCCCTTAAGTTGACGATAATCACCAATGGATGCCCAAGTCGCTTTGAGAGCAGATAGTTGACCACTCCAGCCAAGCCCTGGCGAAGATATAACGCGAGTGTACTGCGTGGATGCGGTATTTACGCTATACAAGTTAATTACTTATTTAGTTAGAGTTAATACATCGCACATGAACTTAAAGAAAAAAGATGACTTCGCACAGTGACATTGTACGAGTAGGCCTAAAATAATGGGTAATGAAATCGAGACGTTAAGATAATATTTATGGTTGTCCAACCAATTTCAGAAAGCCGTCTCCCGGTGCAGTTATATGGACTGGTACATACATTAAACGCTAGATAAAGTCTAAGATAAAATAATAATAATATATCTGATTAAGATAATAATTTAGATGGACTGTTTACGTTATACTTGTATATATAATTGGCGTACAACATATTTTGTATGTGCGACAATATGAGTAGGCGGCTAAATGTGTGCATATTGGACAAGAATAGAAAATGGGTGTGGAAAGGGTTGCAAAGACATCACGGAACAGAAGATGGTGACAGAAGGAGAATTATAAAGTAAAGATGGAAAGACACGCGAATAGATGTATGAAAAGGACATGTATGAACAACCGAGAGCTGAAGAATACAACAGAAGATAAAGATAGCTGGAAAAGAATCATAAAAAGTGGGCCGGACGGAACAGAACCGGGAGATGTGGGCAACACCCCGCAACGGATCTAGAAAAAGATGAACATGGCTATGGATGGAGACCAGTAGACTGACTGACCTCTCGTGTCGGCTGGGCCATGCCGTAGATCGGAAGAGAGGGAAACCGACGGAAGTTGTACGTCTTCACATCGGAGAAGGTACTGAGCACGTCCAAGCCTATGAAGTTGTCGGCCACCTGCACGAGACAACTGCGTATATACAAGGTTCTCCTAGTGTCGAATTTGTGTTTGACGTGGCACTGTGAGTTACAGTTTTGCGTTACTTGAAAGCAGTGCAGGAAATGGTCGTCAATGAATTCGGTATTGCTTTGAGTTAGTGTCGTGTGTCTTCGCGATTTCTTAATTGTTATATATCCTGTATAATATATCAGTATAGTCAACCCAACAACGATCGAACTGAACAACTACTACGAACGTAACAGCTGTTTGACGCGAACACGTCGTCCGTACATGTTATTATAATATATAAACCTAACCAAACGTACATAGCATTACATAATAACAATAACGAATATGATCTATGTAACACTCATTTTCCTTATAATACGGGCAGTTTGTATTAAGAAAGTCTCAAGTTGAACATTAACATTAAAACATCATATAATCTCATACGTGTGCCAAAACAAGGTACAGTTGGATTATGTTTAACTGGATGTTTAAGTGATTTACAGGATGTAAGAATGGGTGAGTTGGATTATTTATTTGACACCGTTGCACCGGAAGTGTAGTTTCGGCCATTACCAGATATCTGACGCCCCTAGTGACGAGGTCGACGCGCGACGCTCTCTCCGAGATGTCCACTTCCGCCAGCATCCGTTGAACTTCCGGCTGGTCCCGCATCCAAAGAGTGAACGTTCTCGCGAACCGCTCCTTATACTAAACAGTAGAAACACGTTGACTGTGACCACTGCCATGCTTTTACCATAAAAATCACGATTCTTTCCTTATATATATATATTTAATATGACAACCATATTGGAATCAGAAATGGCAAATGTTAATGAAATCACAATTGGATTGCTTACCCCAAACATGTAGGATTATGTATCAAAAATATATTTCCTAAGTGACCTAGAAGCTGCGAAATCATGGAATCTGTAATATGTTTGAGTTGCGGCCATTTTAAATTTGAAGATGGTTATTACGACAATGTTGTCAATTCCTCGAAACGTTATACACATTCAATAATTATGGTGAAAACGTAATTAGTTAATAAGGACCTCCATCGCAATTGCTACCAGCACATTGACGAAAATACGCCGACCGTATCTGCTAATGTTCCTTTGACGACTAAATCTGCATCACAGCTACAGCAAGTGTCCATCTGGTAACGTTTGTTGGTAAGGTTGGTAAGGACATGCACGGATTTAGACCTACAGCCATTGATACGGATAATTGTCATCGCTGGAGGTCACCATATTCTCTTTATGACCGATCACATAATATCGTGTGCACATACTATACAACCTGATAATTATGGCATCGGTTCAGCTGGAGTTGTTATGTTTAATCAATATAGGCTCTGCGTTCATAAAAGATAATGGTTACAATCTCCTTTCAACAGCTACACTAGGACGACTCACCGGCGATCCGGTACGTAATTAAACACGGGATAAAGGAACCAATCCGGGTTTATTAACTTCCTTTTTTGCAGTTATGTGCCATCAAACAGAATGAATATTGGCTAGCTCACACTTTGGTTACAACCAGAGTCGCAGCGAGCGAAGATTAGTTTTCAGTAACCATTCTGCAATAAAATCGTTAAAAAACATGTATAGGTACGCATTCTGTATGCATCGTGTCTGATCACCCGTTCCTATGAATGTATGAACTCCGCCCCTTTGTGCAGTATGCTTACCTTTTGTATGGTACGCAGTAACCTAACCCCATCCATCATGCACACGCAGAATACGCATTCCAAGTTATCCTTCTTTGAATGCATAATGCTTCCATCCGAATTACAATTACTGTTGCACGCCAACAGGCCGGGCATATACAACACCCCCTCGGGCAGAAACAAAAGAGTTCTGCTTGGGGGAACTTGTTAGGAATTAAGGGGGAATGTCCAAAGGCACCTCCTTTGATACCGTTACAAATCTCCAACAGCACTCCACCTCAACACCGCGAGAAATTTCTGACAGTGTCTTCCGAGGTTATATCGGACAGCTGCTGAGGCTCGGCTCAAACGTGTCCAAAAACTATCTCCCCAAAAAATCATCATCTTCAGAAGTCTAACTGTAGCGATTGAACTAAACATGTTGTTAAGGCTGATAATGCTTTTCTTTTCATGTGTGCGATACATTATCTGACAATCCCAGAACAATGCGGTATCAATTGTAGTACTTTCGAAATTACATTGGCGACGTTTCGACGTAAACGGTGATTTCGTGCAACGACATGCTACCTGTTGTCGGAGATAGGCATTCAGGCAGATCAAGTAGAAGTATCGTTGTACGTGCGCGATGCACCGTCTTCGGAAGAACTCTTTTGCGCTTTTTCCCTAAGGGCACAACGACATTGGTTTAAATACGACAGAAACAACATTTGAAATACACACTTTATTAATATACCAGTATTTGTTAATAAACTACTAATAGTCGACATGATACTACTCGTCGAGATACCACTACCCGTAAATACACTACTACTCGTCGATATACCACTAGTCACCAATACGCCACCACTCTCATCAATACACCACTGCTCATTAATACACAACTACTCACAATACATCACTACTGTCAATACCACTACTCGTCAATACACTACTTCTGTCAATACCACTATTCGTCAATACACCACTGCTCATTAATACACCACTATTCACCAATACATCACTACTGTCAATACCACTGCTTGTCAATATACCACTTCTCATTAATACACCACTATTCACAATACATTACTTCTGTCAATACCACTACTCGTCAATACACCACTTCTCATTAATACACCACTACTCACAATACATTACTACTGTCAATACCACTACTCGTCAATACACCACTGCTCATTAATACACCACTACTCACAATACATTACTACTGTCAATACCACTACTCGTCAATAGACCACCATTCGTCGAGACACTCCCCTACCTCTATAATGTAGTCTTCTGTGATTGCTTCCAGGTGTTTCTTGCATGAGGTCGCCACCGTGCGGATATCGTGAAGTTCGTTCGTTTGGTCTATTAACACGTCCACCTGCAAAGCGGTGTCGTACGTCATGTGAAGTTACAGCATCCCGTAATGTCTTCCTGGTTTGCCCAACCGGTACCGTATAATTTATATTGGTCCACTGCATATGACTATGTTTACGTAATTTTTTTTTGAGGGGGGGGGCAGTTCTATGTTCACAGTCATTCAATAATAATAATAGCAATAGTGTTTCAAGATAAGGCAACAACTGTTAGTCTTATACTTAACTTATCCTAAACTAGTCCCGTTTACATAACGGTAACAATAAAGGTAATAGCAACACAGTTATAAACGACTTTCATGGGATCGTCCTCTGGACGACTAGATGATATATTAATTATAGAGAGAAGGGGAGGAAGTGAGGGAAGGATGGAGGGAGGCAGGGAGGCAGGGAGGCAGGGAGGCAGGGAGGCAGGCAGGCAGGGAGGCAGGGAGGCAGGCAGGCAGGCAGACAGGCAGGCAGGGAGGCAGGGGGCAGAGGGGCAGAGGGGCAGGGGCAGG
>CM034535.1:48382552-48601730 GCA_020002185.1 Paraescarpia echinospica | reverse complement strand
AGGGAGAGGGAGAGAGACAAACTGACAAACAGACAGACACAGACAGACAAACATGGAGAGCCAGAGAGACAGAGATACGCACCAATGCACAAATGCCAAAATAGGTATGTTTCCTTTCATAATAGTGTTTGTATGTCTGACGGTTTCGCGTGAAGTAGATTATGGCTATTTGCTGTGCAAGTAAACATAAAATAATGCAAGTAACAGAGTACAGACTTGTTTGCATGTGATACCTGATGCTTGCACTCGAGTCCGTCTGGTAAGTAGCGCACGAGTCGGCGTATGACAGAGAACTCGGTGCGGTCGTAATTTGGTTTGTTCTCATTCACTGCGTACGGTTCTTTGCTGCGTTAACAGAGAGCTACACTTCGTTAACAAACATCGGTCATAGTATCATGATATAACAAATAAGTTAATTACAGTTTTCTTTACTTGAAGAATATTCCTAAACTCAGCTAATTTATTTATTCATTTATTTATTATTCATTTAACTACATGTATACTTTTTAACTTTTTAGGTAATGTTCAGACGGTTTTAATATTATGTTATCAAGTTCATTTCATGTCAATAGATGTACGACAGTCTTAATATATGTTGGCAGTTGGCCTTGATTTAAATTTATACTAGTTTTAGCATAGTTTCATAATGTTTCTGATTGTATATTTTGCGTGTGCATGATTGGGGGCAGGGGAGACAAGCGTGTATGTATGTTGACGCCACAACGCCAAGAATTCTTCGTACATTTTAAAAGCTACTTTGAAATCAACAATCTGAATCTGAATCTAAACGTTATTGGGACGTGGTCTTTTTTCAGCATCTCGCCGTAGTCGTCGGGGACACTAATAATAGTAGTATAATTCACACGTATCTAAAATTCACATGTAATACCAACATCACCATACTTCTTAGAATATGTCTACATCAATTCATCTGATCCTTTTCACTACCGCTGTTGGTCCAGTAGTCTGCACGGTAATATTTAATAATTTCCGTCGTGCGCACTGAGTCAGTTCTGCTGCACTGCATCAGCGTCTAGTATTTGGCTACTCACATAAACTATGAATGTGTTAATAAGCTAACTTTGGGGGTAGTCTGGTGTTGAGATTCACAAGCGTCTGTCAGTGGCCCCTGATCTACCAGTTGGCAATGTTTTAAACAAAACACGAAGGTAAATATTTAAGTAGGCCATACAACAAGGAGACTCCCTGGAGACTCGCTCGAGACGCAATCGTCTCGAATCTCGAGGATCTAACAATTTTTATATTTTGGGAGCGTGTTGACGCGTCTTGAACTCGTCCTGACCTCGACTCCACGGCGCCTTTTGTCAAGACTGGGTGAACGGAGGTTTAACATCGACACGCGGTCGAGGCGAGACGGAGCAGTTCCACTTGCCAGTGAGGAGCTGGCCTGGAGTCACATGGCGGGTCGTAGGCCTTGCATGTGTATAGATTCAGAAGGCGGCCAGGGAGTCAGGAACCCCCTCTTGAGCAAAAAATCTTCTTCACAATTAAAATATAATCATTGGCTGAAAATCATAATCTAAGTGCCACAAAAATACACCTTTTCAAGTGTTTTGTCCAAAAAACATGGGTGGAAGAGGGGCACACCTTCCAACCCCACGGGCGTTTCGTTTTTGGCCAACAAAAATGCGCATTTATAACTTGAATAAGCATTACTTGGCTGGACACACAGATTTTCTCAAATTACATATTTTCTAGAAATTGGTAAAACAAAAAGTGGCTGGGAAAGGGACACCCCTACCCCACAATGTTTTCTACTTTTTTAAGCAAACAGTGGATTTACAAATAAAATATGTATTACTTGGCTGAAAAAATGTTTTTGGTGTAACAAAATTGCATCTTTTCAAGTGTTTTGCCTAAAACAAGTTTAGCCACGAAATAGCATTGTTTATAACGGAAAATATATTAATTGCCAAAATAATCAGATTGTGTAGTGTCGTTCCACTATCGGCGCTTCATTTTGGAAACCAAATGAGTACATTCGCTACTGCAATATACAGTAGAACTGCACAGTGGCCGTACAGCTGCAGTCAAATTGGCTACCCGTATCGCCTATCGCATATGTTCGCGCAACCTAATGGAACATAACATCATTTCTGGGACTGGGTTAATTCACCGTGCTTTCCAAAATGAGCATGAAAAACCCTGCCATTTTAGTTTTGCATTCGCCGTGTGTCCACATCAGCGAGCGCATCGACCCGTCATGCCTCGAGACGCATTCTCGTCTCCTTGGTGCGCGGGCACATCACCTAGGGACTGGCTCGAGATTCACAGAGATGCTCGAGGCGCGGTCAAGACGCGTCGAAAATGCGTCTCGACCTGGTCTCAAGCGAGTATCCTTGGTGTGCGGATCGCTTTAGAGTTGTTTAGAAATAATACAATGTGTTGGTCCATGATCGGGTAAGTTAGTTGCAACATAATAATATGACGACATACGAAACGTCTCGGGTCTTGTTCTGCGGTTACCTTGCTTCTTCGGGAAAGCCAATCTTGTGAGCCAACAGCAAACTGCCTAATAACATTCCGTAGGTAGCCCGACAGATACCAAGGTGACTTGTGAATACAACGGCCGGACACATCGATTCGTCATCGGGGTTGAAATATTCGGGGAAGTTCTGAAAAGAGTTATCCACATCTTAATTGAACAAACGTTTACGCATCTAGCCACCAAAATGAAAAACACCTATACAATGATTATTAATTGGATAAAAGGAAACATTTAAGTTGTGCATTTCAGCACAAAACATAAATAAAATATAGTTAAATGAAGCGTAGATATCATGTTACAACTTAAAGACAGCACGTGTAAAATCCGGGAATTGCACCAGACCGTAGTTTAGCCTAGTTGAAAATATACAGGTTCGCGTTAAAACAGTTTAACTTCCTTAGCTTTGTGGCTAGGTCTGATACATTTCTGTGGCCTATCCATCCAGCAGCTGATCACACTTGTACCGCTTAATTCTATTTCGAGATTGACTAACTCTTTTGCTGCGCCTATGAGTCTGGTGTCCAATGATTTACGCACAAAGGAAGTACTCTGTCTTCCTCGTGGTTCCTTTGTACAAGTGTGAGGTCAAAGTACTGCACTGGTACACTATTCTTTCTGTCGCTGCCTTCCACTGGTCCTTATCAGCAACTCTCTACCTTTCACTTGGGCTGGTTTTTCTAAAAATCACAAATCATCTTAACGCAGTCCTCCCATCTTAGCTGCGGTTCTCCTTTTTTGCGACATCGATGGTTGGCCGCCTCCGCTCTCTGCGGTAATCTACTCGCACTCACATTCATCCCCACCGCGTGACCTGCCAGTATAATCCAATTTTGTATTAATCTTCCTGATTAGCTGGACTGATCCCGACCCCCCCAATTGCTGTCGTTCTATCCACCTAATCGTATTTTTACTATTCACCTTGTGCCACCACGTCGGATCCGATTGTCTGCCACTGTCCAGCACAGCCCCCTCCATTCTCGTCTGTCTGGTGTTGCCTATCCGAGTTGTTCTAGCGTCATGCTCGTGGGTTTATTAATTTCATCTTGCTCCAGGTTCTGGGTCGATCTCTCTTCCTTTTTCCTCAGTTATTCCCAGCATGATGATTTTTCCAGATGCGATGTTCGCATGGCATGGCCAAAGTAAATTAGTTTTTGCTGGAGGATTGATCCGTCAAGTGTTATTGGATTATTAAGCATATGTAGTATTAAACTGTTCGTTACTTTTTTGGTCCATGTTGTCCTCGGAAAACCATTGCTACTATTACTATCAGGCCCTCTAATATTATGAAAAGAAACCAGACCAAAGGGGTTGTCGCCGTTCACTCACCCTGAAGACTTCGATCACTCGATCAATGTTGAATTCCTTCGGCGGGATATCATGCGACATTGGCACCCGGTGATACCTTCAAGGAAACGGGAGAAGACACATACTATAAGTTACGCGGCCTCGCAGCAGGTCTGATACATTTCTGTGGATTTCCGGGCGACGTACAATATCCAGATGGTCACAAATATTAATTGTACAATAAAACAGGAACCCAAACATGATGCATTAGAAGCAGCTTGCAGCAAGCCACTGATGGGAACAAATGGACGATAAGGTGCAGTGCTTTATAGTTTGTATTGTACAATAATATTCGGACGTAGACCAGGGACATGCTGATTACGACCTATTGGCCTATTCCACCCAGAGATGCTGAATCTAACTATAATCGAACTAGCGTATATGTGTTTGTATATAATTGGTTATGCTAATGTTTTCCTCCAAGACTGCCACTTAGGAGTGTAACGCAACTCCTCTATTTTTCGAAATACTCCAAGTGTCCAGGGTTCTTAATGATTTTTTTATGGAGAAACGTTACTTCTGATAACCAGCAACAAGCAACAAATGCGCGCACTATCAGTTGTCATAATAAACGTTCGTAAAAATACAGCGGTAAACCGTCTTTTCTGAATGTGTAGACCGGAACGGTTTCTTCTACCAAAGCATGTAAATAACCAAGCATAGTCACTCGCGCAGCGCCCTCTGTTATTCATGTGTGAACGTAATGATATTATATATGCTACCAGTTCAAATACAAAATGGCGGATCGCTGAGTGACTCTGCTTGGTATATAATTGCTTTGCTTCTGCCTATTAGTTTATGTTGCGTTTTTATTTAATATTTAGCTGGATCTCACACTATGCGTCATTAGATGTGACTGGTAGCAAAGAAAGGTGCATCTCGCCATGCAGGTGGTATCCGTGTACCGCAAAATGTGTTCTAAATTCGAAAGTATTTCACGAAAAAATAATTTTCTAACAAGTTGTGTGCCCGCAATTTAATGAAATAACTGGTACTGATTTAGAATATCGATTGAATGCGCGAACGTCTTGAAAACCTTCAAGAGTATAACTTTACTGCAAAGCACTTTACATGTATGTAATAAAAAGTACAATTTTCGTTAAAATTGTTTTAAACTTAAGCAATCGTGTAACTTCAAATTGTTTCATGTTTGTAAACCGATACCAAAAAATTAGCAATAGCCTGATAGTGATATGTGTTGCTTTTGTATTAAAAATGTTGGCTGTTGTCGAGTGTAAAAATGCAATGACTGTTGTTCGTGACGTTTGTTCGTGACGTCGCCCACCACGTACCGTACACCGGTGTTGTTGAATGTGAGGCGACAATACAACTCGTCCGTGACCGCCAGATCATCTTCGTAGGCGGCAGCAAACGTGTGCGGTTCCCCAACGAACTTGGTCGTGTCGTTGTAGCAATAGAACGTCGACTGGTCGTGCAATGCTGCCAGGTTTATGATCTGTCGAGGAAACACGATTACTATAAACATGATTACACCGTGATTAATGGCTCATGCAGAACACTAGTTGGATGTTAATCGTTATTTTTCCGTTTGGTAAAAATAACCGTTTTGGAGAAAATCCTAATGTAATGTTACATGTTAAGCTACCTTTACACCAGGCGACACCATCGCCGCGACGAGGCTATGCCGTCGCACGCAACGTGATTGTAGTCTGATCGCCTCATGTAAATACTACATAGCGACGATTGTATCGCTTGCAATTCCATCCCTTTGTCGCCCCGTCACTTGCGATAGATCTTGCCGTTAATTGCGATAGAACTGTTTCTATTTCCAGGCGACCGTCGCCTCGTCGCATGTAATCTGTCTAATCACTGTCAACACAGGTGACGCATCTAGAATAGCCTTCCTTAGATATAATGGCTGCGTTGATGCGTAACGGCACGTGACTCCTTGTGGTCACGTGACACTTCCCGTCTCAAGCAACTACTTTGCGTCGTGTATACACGCGACCCATTTCGCTTGCGATGTATATCGTAAGCGATATCATTCGGCCTTGACACTTCTTAATGACGTGAACATCGCCTCGTCGTGGCGACAGCGTCGCCTGGTGTAAAGCCTGCTTTACAGTGATAATCCTAATCGTATATGTAATATTGATATTTCAATGTCCAATGCTTGTCGTCTGTTATATGTGAATGAAAATGCAAGCTACTTTATAATATTTCCTCACGTGGCATCAGAGTGCAATCACGAATGGTTTTTTCGTAGTGTTGGTGATTAGACTGACTAACGTAGCCGCTCTAACGAAAGTTCTCACACAATTTATTTTCAATTGTAAAGTTAGTAAAACCCCAAAATTTTAGGTTATGTGCTTAACCTCACGAGTATACATGACATTCAAGGTTGTTTGTTTGTTTGTTTGTTTGTGTTTGTGTGTTGTCAATTTACTTCATATACGATCTGACGGAACGGACTTTGGTGGTCTAACAATCACCGTTGTTGATGTTATGGAAATAACATTCGTAACTTGGATAGTCTTTTTAGTGAGGTCATTCCAATACAATCTGGGTATCTACGGATTTACGTCTACAATTAATTGCCCTGCAGAGGCAGACAATTTCCTCTGGTCATCGTATTCGTTCGACACCTACCTCCGTCCGTAGCTTGACCTCTAGGTCAGTCACCTCCCGGTGGGTCAGTCCCGTGAGGAAGGAGCAACGTTGCAGGTCGCCCCTTTGTCGTGGTGTGTACGGGATGCAGTCGAAGCCTTCCCGGATGAACAGCACCGGCTCGTTCCGTAGGTTGAACAACATGATGGTCTGTAAGCAGAGTAAGACAACAGCACCGGCTCGTTCCGTAGGTTGAACAACATGATGGTCTGTAAGCAGAGTAAGACAACAGCACAGACGAGCCGTATCATACAGATTTCCAGTACAATAGAACCTTGCTTTACGGTCACCTCAGTAATACAGCCAAATTACAATTATGGACGAGAGACCCAAATTATTTTTTGTAAGAGTAAAGTATAGGAAAGTAGTCCCACTAATACGGTCACCTCGTTATTCAGGTTTAGTTTGGCCTAGTCCCAAGGGTGACCTTAATAATGATGTTCCACTGTACGCATTACTGCCGTATCATGCTTTATGCGGATGTGCGTCAGATGTGTACACATTTATACAGCCTTATACAGAATTTAACGAAGTTATTTTACAGACATCAAACACAAATTTCTACCAAAAATAGGGCACGTGTGTTTGTGCTAAGCTCAACTGACGGAATGCAGTGTAATTAGCTATCATTGTATTATGGTAAGGGTTCACATATTAAACATTATACTTTCTAACATTGTCTTTTTTTGTTATTTAAGTATGATTGTAGTTCAAATGTGTAATATTGTTAATTGAACGAGGAATCAAGTATGTGCCATACTAGATTCAAACATTGTAATTAATAACTGATGTACACTAAATATATAACGACATATTTGTCTATATAACTGTATTCACAAGTATCACAATAGTTCCACTATTCGTAGTTTTCATGCGTATGCTGTTTATTTAAAACGAACGAAATTAGGTATTGTTTTATGATATTCTACCTTTTAACATGCACACTATGATTTTAGCCATTGCTGTTGCAGTGGGATATTATCCAGAAATTGGGGTCTCCATGTAAATATGAACACGAACACAGTACGCTCTACCACATTCACGGTGGACTCTCACTATGAGGATCATTGAACTTGGTCAAGCTGTTCCCTGTAACCGATGTTCCTTCCACCATGGACACATTACAGAATATCGGTCTGACCGGGTATTCCAATGCTGGTCCTATGTTGTTCCTATTGACGAAACACTATGCCAGTTTCTGTCTCTTGAGACAGGAACTGGCCTCTACTCTACCATTACTATTACTAATACTACTACTGCTACTGCTACTACTACTAGTACTACTACTTCTACAACAACAACTACTACTACCAGTACTACTACTACAACTACTACTGCTACTATTACTACTACTACTACTATTAATACTACTACCACTACTACAACTACTACTGCTACTACTACTATTACTACTACTACTACTAATACTACTAATGCTACTGCTACTACTGCTACTACTGCTACTACTGCTACTACTGCTACTACTGCTACTACTACTACTACTGCTGCTGCTGCTGCTACTGCTATTACTACAACTACTACTACAACTACTACTATTACTACTACTGTTACTACTGCTACTACTACTATTACTACTACTGCCACTACCACCACCATTACTATTACTAATACTACTACTGCTACTGCTACTACTACTAGTACTACTACTTCTACAACAACAACAACACATACTAGTACTACTACTACTACTAATACTACTACCACTACTACAACTACTACTGCTACTACTAGTATTATTACTACTACTAATACTAATACTACTGCTACTACTGCTAATACTGCTACTACTACTACTACTGCTGCTGCTACTGCTGCTGCTACTGCTATTACTACAACTACTACTACAACTACTACTATTACTACTACTACTGCTACTACTACTACTACTACTACTACTACTACTGCAACTACAACTATTACTACTACTGTTACTACTACTATTACTACTACTGCCACTACCACCATCACCACCACCACCACCACCACCACCACCACCATTACTACTACTTATTAAGCGTGTGTTTCTTACACCAGGAGTTTTTATTGCAAGATTCCACTGTATCAATGTATTTTGTCCTGGCACGTACCTTGAAGCCGTCCTCCTTCAGTTTCTGTAAGAAGACGTGCAGTCCGTCCTTGGTGGGCTGGCCCATGCCGAACACAGAGAAGTCTCCCTTGCACCGCCGCAAGTTGGGCGCCAGCGAGCGGCTGAGCGTCGACAGACGATCATCATCGTCCGTCACATCCCGGACCAGGAAGAACTTATTCTGCAATGCATACCAGAAATTGTGTGTCATCAAATACGTAAAGCAAACGTAATGATAAGGTTTAACATAGCGCGGTATGACGTCATTATGACTATTCAAAGCGCTTTACACTTCACTCACTGGCATACGTGTTTAATCGAACACATTCTCGACTTTTCTAGAAAGTATTCAGCCATATTGCAATTACTGCGCGACGGCAGTAGAGAGTCCGAAGTGATGACTTCACGTTGCCATGCAACCGGTCGCGCTGATTCCAACAGAACATATAATTTGCTCAAGTTAAATAGAGAAGTGCGTGAAAAAATTGTGTTACGTATCCATCTTGATTTCCAGGTAAATAAATATTGTTGGGGGCTCGGTGGGTAATTAATTGAAATATGCCTCTTTTTAGACCTAATATTCCTGAATTACACCCCTTCAAAATGTCACAATTGATTAAAAAATATAGTATTATACTCCGATAAAATCCAAAAGATTAGATTAAAAATCCCAAGTTGTTTGCCGTAGCGAACTCTTCTACACGGGCGGAACGACATTATAGGCGAGCAGTAGAACCACCTATCGGACCGATTTAAATGCCGTCCCCTACACACACACAAATGTTATATCATTTGAAAGCTCTACACCCGTCACATTGGTTTTTTGCAATAACGCGAAAATCAGAAAGTTACAATGACCCTGCAACTACTTCATTTATATATACATATCATACACTGTGTGAAAGAATCTTTTCACCCCATCAAAATTATATATGACATGGAGCTTTCAAGTGATGGAGTAGGTGTGGAGCGACGATCTAACACAGTCACCGTCAAGTAATACATGTTCGAAATTGTGTCATTCCGCAAACGTCATACAATACAAATGGTTGCGTATATCTACGTTACCTAACTATTCATGGCAATGTCGTATACCGGGATATGACGGAGTGCTATCAAGTGGTGCAGTAGGTGTGAAGTGAAGGTTAAACAAGGTCACCATCAAACGACGAATGTTCAAAACTACGCCACTCTGCAAAAGTTCTACACTTACAATGGTTACGTACTTTGTCTACATGCATATGTTACATACCATTTGAAAGCATCTTTTATCCCCGTCAAAATGAAGTATGTCATGGAGTTAAAAAATGGTACTCTAACAGTGAAGTGAATGTTAAACAGGGTAAACGTCAAAAGATGAATTTTCGAAATTATGCCTTTCTGCATATAGTAGGTTGGTCAACATGTGATATTATACTTTTAACTGCATTTTGTTAATAGCAGGAATTCATGCTAGGTCCACCACACAATGGATAAGAAAATAGGTGTATGTGGATGCCACCGTCGATTTTGAAGGTTATTTGAGAGTCACAAACTCAAACTTGTGTAAAAATAATTTTATTAATTAATTGACATTTTTTTGTACACACCGTTGCATAAAACCAAATATGTTATGATTTGTACATGTAATTTCTGTGTTATCAGGTGTTGAATATTGAATGTTCTCATAAATATACAGAATAATATAATATAAACACGTGATTTACTCAAATGTGTTTATCGCGTACACCAAAATTGTTTACACACCCAATTATTCTTTGTAAGCCTGTTTGTATATATTCCTGTTGATATAATGTATATATTATTTATTACTACACATGCATTTGGTCACGTGGAAGATAAAGAACTTGCCTAAAATGTAGTTAGGATTTTGAAGAAGAGATGTGGCACTCGCAGATTAAAACTCTACTCGGAGCACAGTCGACCAACTTTTGAGGAACGAGACAATTCAATATATCATGGAGGAAATCCAAATTTCAGGATCTGTTTGACATATGTGGAAAGTATGGAAATCATGCTGGACATTATCTGGGCTGAGAAGATTGGTAAGTATACAGAACCTTTTGCTGCAATTATACATTGATTCTGGAAATGTTGCAAGCTCGATGTCTTCACATGACCATAAAAGGCTGATGTTGAATTCCTGTTAGTGCGTGGAAGCTGAGCAGGTTATCATTCGCAGGTTGAGTAAGTCTTTCAGTTTGTTTCTGGAAGTTCCTAGGGTGTACGAAGTCCAGTCGTACCAAGACGCTGGGCTGCTATACCTTTGGTGTTGAGTTCATGTCACCTCCAAATGTGGCTATAGACAGCGAGACTGGAGATAGCTAAAACTTCATGGTATTCACCACCTCCACTATTCATTCGTCCAGTAGTAACACCGTTGACCTGTTGCTCTAACAGTTTTCTGTCAACTTTGGAAGTGTTTTGTACATTGTGTAGTTGCAAAGGTTTATAAACATGGCTTCCTCGGAGCGTCATGAAACCATGTAGTTTCTTCAAACCAGTCATTGCTTCAATGTGATCATAACCGTCATAGATACTAAAGGTGTATCATTACTCTGTGGGTCAATCCGGTTTCTGCTGTAGGCTCCTGTATGGAGTCAGCGGCGATATTGCTGATATACACACGCTTAACCGAAAGCAACTCCGTCGACAGGGAGCAAAAACGATGGTTAAAAGGCCACCACTTGGTTGTATGGCCTTTTGGTTTTCTTCAAAACAAAGTTTCCTTGAATACTGCACGAACCACTGGTGCTGTCTTCTCGGGGTGTTTCACATCTACCAGAGAGACTGTTCTTCATCTGGAGGGCATAGTTTGTATGACCGTAGGTGGTACGTTAGCCAATGTTCAATTACAGCGAAAGATTCTATATAGCTACCAGTAGTCTCAACCCTGATGATGTCCAGCATAATATCCATAGTTTCCATGTATGTCAACCAGATCCTAAAATTTGGATTCCTCCTTGAGATATTGAATTTTTTCGCTCCTCAAAACATCTGACAATTGGCCGAGTAGAGTTCTAATCTGCGATTGCCACCTCTCTTCTTCAACATCCTAACCACATTTTGGGCAAGTTCTTTCACTTTCACGTCATGCTAATGCATGTGTAATAATAAATAATATGCATATTGTATCAACATGAATATAATTATTATTATACAAACAGGTTACAAAGAATAACTGGGTGTGTAAACAATTTTGGTGTACGCGATAAACACATTTGAGAAGATCACGTTTTTATGTTACAATATTCCATATATTTATGAGCAAATTCAAAGTTCATAAAATATTTGGTTTTATGCAACGGTGTGTACAAGAAGATGTCAATTAATCAATAAAAAATATTTTAAAAAAGTTTGAGTTTGTGACATTCAAATAACCTTCAAAATCGAGGGTGGCATCCAAGTACACCTATTTCCTTATCCCTTGTGTGATGGACCTAGCAAGAATTCCTGCCATTAACAAAAATGCAGTTAAAAGTGTTGGCTAACCTATTATCTGCGGAAAGGCATAATTTCGAAAATTCATCTTTTGACGGTAGCCTTGTTTAACCTGCACTCCACAGTTAGAGCAAAGTCGTTTGACGGGGATACAATACGCTTTTAAATGTTATGTAACATGGCCTAGTGTACGTAAATAAAGTAGCTACGCAAACATTGTAAGTGCAAAACTTTTGTGGAGTGGCGTAGTTTTCAAGATTCGTCGTTTGATGGCGACCTTGTTTAACGTTCACTCCACACCATTTATATTGTATGACGTTTGCGGAATGACACAATTTTGAACATTTATCACTTGACGGTGATTCTGTTTGATCGTCGCTCCACACCTACTCCATCAACTGACAGCTAGGTGTCATATCTCATTTTGACTGGAAGAAATTATTCTTTCACACAGTATATGAGTGGTGCATATAAATGAAGTAGTTACAGGGTCATTGTAACTTTATTACTTTCTCAGTATTGCATAAAAATCGAATGTTCATAATTTCACGGTGACCTTGTTTGACCTTAGCTCCTCTCGTACCATATCAGGTAAAACCTCCATATCATACTAATTTTGACGGACGGGGAGACAACAAGCTTTCAAAACATATATTACTATGCCATCTTGTAATTAAGTAAAGTAGATATGCGACCATTGTAATATAAAGACGATTGCGGAAGCGCACAATTTCGTAAATTCATCATTTGACGGTGACCTTGTTTGACCTGAGATTGACGCTTACTGCACCACTTGGCAGATCTAAGATAGGACTCGTGGGGACGGGGAGATGTAGAGCTTTCAAATTATTTAGGGGCGAATTTAAACTTCTAAAATAAAGCACTTTTTGGGGATTTGCCGCTCGCCTATTAGGACATTTCATCTGCACAAGTCGCCACCCAAACTGCAGCAGTTAGGCCCCTATCACGCCATCATTATATCAGCAAATATGCCCGAAGAGCTCGAAGCCACGCAAGTGCCACCGCTAATCAAGAGACTACCGCCCATTGTCCACTATGACTTACCAGAGACAGAGAGAGAGATAGAGACAGAGAGACAGAGACAGAGACCGAGAAACAGAGAGGCAGAGAGAGACAGAGAGAGAAAGGGTGTGTGTGTGTGTGTGTGTGTGTGTGTGTGTGTGTGTGTGTGTGTGTGTGTGTGTGTGTGTGTGTGTGTGTGTGTGTGTGTGTGTGTGTGTGTGTGTGTGTGTGAGAGAGAGGGGGGGTGAGAGTGAGGGTGAGAGTGAGAAAAGAGAGACGAGAGGAATCGTATCACACTAAAACATATTCGACAGGCAAATACCTGTTGAACACACAGTGTCGTTAGGTTAGCAGTTGACGTGGGATTAGTCGAGGCGCCGCTTGATGTGAGTGCAGCTTCTAACACAACACCTGCCACTCAGTTGCATGGCACAGATTGGAAAGCAGGTTTCGCGGTAATGATTCTGCATTAACATGGTTTGTTTTCAATCTGTCTAAGATATGCTATACTAATGCATTCGTACCGGGAGCGACTCGCTACGCGTCTTTGTGCGATATGCTGCTAGCGTGTCCTGGAGCTGTTATTGTTCACCGACCACATCACACCTGTGTGTAATATTTTCAACACATTTGTAACTTTCACGTGTATGGGAGACTTGGGGTGGTTGTCGCATTTGTTTTGCTGTTTGCTTATTTTTTCCTTAACAGTAGTCTATATTATATGTATGGGTATTAATAATGTCGACGTAGCTTTATTCAAAATATGATTAGGGCCTCTCCTACTATGACAACCTTCCCCATGCCCGGGTTGGTTGTTGATCAGGAGCGAATTACCAAAAAGGTGATCCCTGTGGACATTCCTTAGTAAAAAATGCAACAAACGTTTTACGGTGATCCCACCCAGTAATGGAGAATTGTTCTCATGATGGGCAATTTCCATATGAAGCTTTGATGTGACTCTCGCGGAAAGGATTCCAGAGATGGGTGGAGTTGGGTCATCCTGACGATTGTCCCAAGTTTAACAATGCTTTTTCACATACTGCAGAGTATTCATGCGAACACCTGTCACAAAATTGTTGCTGCCGTGATTCGTGTTTCGTGTACAAAGTTACTGGACTTGTTTGTGGCCTGTCTGGAAGTTCTGCGTCAACATCGTGGCCATCGAGCACGTTTCTGGATGACGTACATCTGCATGGTGAGCATCCTGCTTGGGTTTTTGCGAGATGACAGGGATCTTTACTTAGCATGCATCCAAAAAGTGACTCTCTGGCGCCTCGCTTTTGGGCAAGGTGAACTAATGATAATTTTATTGGACATTTGGTGCCACGTTTTTATGATCTTGGATTTTTTAGTGATATTTCTTATGTTTATAAAATCTCGACTTTTTATTCTTTTTGTCTAAGCGCCTTCGATCAGGGTAACCTGGAGTGACAGCGCTTTATAAATGGTCTAATTATTATTATTATTAACTACGCAAGGAACTTACATGCGTATTTTGCGCTGATAACACAGCTTGAAAAGAGTTTACGATGATGTACTAACATTTCCTACCAGGTTACTTTTCCGTATAATTCAGATGAAGCAACCCATTCGGCCAAATCGCAATGGACCAAAATTACAGAAGAAATGGTCAACAAGGATATATAATTGCAAGAGGGACAAAGGCTGATAATTCACTGCAGTAGTATAGTGCATGTAGAAGCAAAAAAACATCAGCGTCTGAAGCTGTATCTAACGTGGCTCCGATCTGACGGAATGGACCTCTACATACCTCTCTCAGAACGTTGAAGTATACCTGACGAAACTGATTCGACTACCCTGCTTCTCCTTTTTCGATTCCTCTTTCCATGACTTCGTTAAAAGCTTGGTGAGCTTATTTTTGTTTCACTGCACGCCAACACACCTCTCATTTTTTGTGGCCTGGTCTTATTTCGTTGATTGAGATAACCTCCTGTGATACGTAGTTCACAGGCTCAGCGGACTTGATTGACTCGTCTCAAATGTCACACTATTGAGACTGCGTCCTTGATCAGCGTGCAGCGATGATTAAAAGATCTGGTTACATAAATCTTCAAAAGGGCAATTTTCTCTGTTTACCGTCTGTATGAGAGCCGTTGCATCAATCAATGTAGCACGTGGATCGGGACCATCATAAGCTGGGTCCACCATACTTTCCAGGTGCAGTGCAAGAGTAGCTTCGCTAGTTTTCTTCACGCTCCTGTCAATATTTCCAACTGACCATAACTGCGACCCAAGAGGATGGGAAATACAGTCTCCTTTTTGTAATGCCATCCAAGAGCTGATTTTCTGATCGGACGGTTCCAGCAAACGAGTCAACACCCACGCATGGTTACTCCGCTATGCTGGTGTTGCTGCATCTGCAAGAAGTCCAGATAAATCAGCTGATTTGACTGTAGGTTCGCCTTCTCTTTTCCCAACGCTGTACACTGGAAGCAGTTCTCGGATAGTTCTGATGCAGCTTGCACTTCAACAACTTTGGTTGGAGAATGATGCCATTGACTCGATGTGATGTTCCTCCCCCAGTTAGCGATTCCTCTTGTCTATTGATGTTGTCGAACGCCAACAGTGTTGGGGCGGAATGGAGTACATTGGGAGGATGTAGAACATAATCACTATCAACACTTGATAGTTTATCAGTGCACAGCGCTGTGTCAATTGCTGTCAGAGCCAAATGTGTGTACCCGTGCCCGAGAGGCTTCAGGATTTTGATTACCTCAATCTTACTTGTGAAAGTTTTGATTATTTCACAAAAGTGCGACGTGCCTAGATGTCATCACAGTGACAACACCCTGGGTTATTGACCATGCCAATTTGTTAACGTGAGCAGAACCGCCGTCACTGGCACCGCGTAACACCGGAAGAAATGTATCTAGAGATGGCGGAACAGTAACATAATTAGTTTGTCAGTTCGAAATACCATTATTACTTCTGTCTCAAGTAGATTCGAGACATTGTTATGTGTTTTACATAAAAGATTTCTTGGAAAATATTTTAGTTAACTTGAAGTTCCGCTTATTTACCTAGAATAACAGCTGTACTATGCACATGCAAAATGCGGTTAAAATGTATTACTGCGGCTTCACTTTTAAAGGTTTTGTTGGAGTGTGGTATAGAGCCACACGTTTGGAAACAGATTCATGTGCATGGCAGTACGTAACTGCCGATATTATAACTTGATTTACGTATTTTATTGACTGTATATATTCGAAGGCAGAAGTTTAAGCGTAGTATGTATAGGCTAATGGTTGGCACGTCTTCTGGAGTAGTAATTAGGTTAATAAATCGTACGCATGATTTATTTGTGTTCTATTTCTGATATCACAGATGCGTAGTACATATAGGTATACGTATTGTCACAAAATTTCATGCAAATCTGCCAAATTGTTTTGCTGTAAGAGGTAAATGGAATATGTATGGTAGTGTTCTCGTTTACGGACACGGGACGGGGTACGTTTACATTTTGATGTGTCGACAACACATAGAAGCAGTACAGAAGACAACTAAAATTACAAAAATATAGCCAATTGACTAACGTTTCATAAGAAAATAAAAAACATAATTTATGTTTTTAAGTCATTACAAAAACTGAAGTAAAAAATAATATTGTCGGAGAAAATGGAATTTGTTTTAGTTTTCCTTGACATTTTGCCAATAGTGATAGTAGAAAGATTTTATACGGTTGATCAACTGACATTTTAAAATAAGTTGTACACAGGCTCGCACGCATGCACGCACGCACACACACACACACACACACACACACACACACACATACATACACCTCAGGACCCACCTGTATGAGTTCGTGCTCCGGCATGTTGTTGGAGATGCGACCGTGAACGATCGGGTCCTTGAAGTTGCTCACTCGCTGGTATTCCTCCGAGCAGTTCTTGATGACGATCGGCGCCACTTGGTTCGTCCGCAGCAGGAGCGTGGTGTTAGGACCGTCGGCGGGGGGAGTCAGTCCAGACCCTGAGCACAGAGGCGAACAACATAATTACACATACATACATACATACGTACGTAAATATGTTCATGCATGCATACATACTTACTTACACAAATACATACATGCATACGTGCGTACGTACGTACATACATACACACACGCACGTACGTACGTACGTACGTACGTATGTCCGTAAGTACGTTCATACGTATATACTTAGTTATGAAAAACGCCTAAAAGAATGTGGTTTAACAACACTAGAGACCAGGAGATTGAGAGGAGATCAGATAGAAGTGTTTAAAATATTGAATGGTTATGAAAATATTGATAGAAATATGTTTTTTTCAGTTAAGGAAGATAGAAAGACTAGAGGACATGAAGTTACATTAGTAAAGGAGCAGTGTAGATTAGACGTGAGAAAGTTCTCATTTTCACAAAGGACTGTGAATGAATGGAACAGATTATCTGATGATTGTGTGGGTGCTAGTAGTGTGAATATGTTTAAAAATAAAATCGACACATACCTCAGAAGGGCTGGATATATGTAAATAAAAGGGCTTCCTTGTCCACCTGCCATCTAGAGTTAATTCTCTGGATGGCAATCTTGTTAAATCTTGTTAAATACGTGCATTCGTATGTAGAATTGTGTCAATGTGAATACATGTTTTTTGTTTCTCGATATTATCAGTTCTAAACACGGGGTCAAAATAAACATTCTTGTTCTTGTGATGTTGCATCTGCCAATGATATTTAAATCTTGTTAAACACACCGTCGTTATTAATAAATTGGGCACCTAAGGATATTCACAACGGTCGATGTGATAGTTCTCGGCGGACAGTTATGTCACAGCACCACCGTATTGTCCAATTTAAGGGCAAACTTTAGTAGTTTTCATCTTTTTCTATGTTCCAAATTAATGCACATATTAATCGACTGTTGTGCTGATGTTTCATAATTAACATATTTACACATTCTCGTTGTAACACGAATATAACATATTGTGCATAATCGTCTTGTGCATGTATGACATATTTAATTAGTATAATTATTTACAAACTCCCGGTACATTTGATGGAAAAAGTTCGTATTGCATCCATAATAATGTGTATGTGATTGACACAGTGGTGAATACCCCGTACTTATCTTTGGGAGGTTGCAACTTGCCGGTGTTATTTCGAGACAACATTTTGTACTTATGATTACGAATGAGTATGATGTGCATATCAGACCAATGACAATGAAGATGGTACATTGCGCGTTTAAACAACGTGTGCATAGTGTTTAGAGAATACATTTTATCCTTTTCCATTGGCGCCTGCCATCATGCCAAATCGAAACCCCTTTTGTCGGGTACTTTAAAATGAAACCGTCGGAACATGACTTGCACAAAGAATCCCTTGTACCTGAGTGCCGTGCTTTGCTGAATTTCAACTTGCACTTTAAACGTTCCTGTTTTATTTGTCAACCATTAGAGTTTTCTTGAGTCAACGACAAAGTAACTGATCAAAGGTCTACAAGAAAACCCGTTAACAGTATTTCGCACTGTTCAAATGGAACTGGTCCGATTTTCGGTCAGGCGCTTTCACGTGCATTGAAAAGTTTATGACAAATGACAACGACCACAAAGTGTATATATCTATGTATAACTGAAGAACTACACAGACATATGCACGCACGCACGCACGCACGCACACACACACACACACACACTGGAAAATTCTAAAGATAGCTTGCATCTAACTGCGCATCATAGAATTTTAGAAGGTTGGCAATTTTAACGTAATAATTAGTAACTACATGCCTACATAGTTTGTTCCCTAGTCATTACGTCATTGATTCTGATTCCAGGTGTGACGGTGTGCCTGGTGGAACCTATTGCTAAGACTTACCGAACGTCTTGGCAGTGGCCATCAGAAGCACATTGACGGGTCTGTGCGCGCCCATGTGGTTGCTCACGGAACTCCCCATTTATCACCCAGCGCAGGCACACTGCAAAAACACATGAAGCGATGTTTGGTAGCTTTATATGTAAACTACTGTAAATCAACGTACGAGACTGCATCACTTATTAAAGTTGTTATTTTTTAGTAATATTAACAACAAAGGTAGAAGAGACCGGGGCTGGATCAAACATTTTTAATAAAACAAAACATATTTTGAAACGTGTTTTACTTATCATAACACGTTACATGCATGTTTCAGCAAAGATAGTATTTGTCACACAAAAGACTAGTTCGTATATGCCAACTCTCACTGAACATGATTTGAGTTGTGGTTTATGATATTTGAAAGCAATAATAAACACAACAGCGATGACGTAAACAATAGTTATTGTCGTCATCGTATGAGTCATTTAGTTCGCGATGCCCATACCATGACGTCACCAACTAGTTCCCTTGTTAAAGGTACTCAACCAATTCGATTGTCTTGCTCCTCGCGTTTCTTAGTAATTTCACAAAAAACAGAGGAATCAAGTACTCCCCAATGATATCCTAGTTCGTTTATGCATACGTATTAGTTCGTTTTTTATAAAAATTAATACAAAAACTGCGAACTCTTTCGTTTTTAGTAAAAACCGGATCCGGTTTTTTGCTTCGATTTTAGCTGAGTATGGACATTGAACTCGGCGTGAAATCGCGTTCTTGTCTTCTCGTGATCGGTAATTATGGGCGATATTGACCTTTGACCCCCACCCTTTGGCGCTGTTGATGTTATGGAATTCCGCGTCCACGAACATACATGCCACCGACACGGCAAAATGGGCTAAATTAGACAGACAGAAACAGTACCCACGCATAAAGGTGTATTTCTATTAGAGAACGACTATGGAAGAAACAAAGCAAACAGAAGGAGTTGGCGACAGTATCAGTGGACTGTGGCCGTGGGCCGTTGCCCGGGCCGTAGTGTCAATCACAATATCAACAGACGAGATACAGCGTTCGCAGAGGTTCTTCCAGACAGGTTAGTAATTTCGATTTATTCAGCTGTAATCACGTATATTTAGACGTATGAGTATATATATATATATATATATTAATGTTGCTTGTACTAAATTTATTTGATTGTTTTCCTTTTAGTCATTGGCAATGGCGGTATGGGCGGCCTGGCTGGGCCCTGTTTACTATAGACTAATATCAGCTAATAGTACGACGCTATGCCTATGGCATATACTTATGTCAATGATAGTGACTATAGTATGTCTATGTCGTATATGGTAGTAGGCTAGTAGCCTAAGTAGGCTTGGGAAAATAGTAATAGTGTAAATGCATTATAAATGATCCGTAACGATTATAATTATTGAACCAATATGTACATAATTTACTAACAACAGTAATGTAATAGTAATTTAACAAGTTTATTACTTTTATATTAAAAAATACTATTATGGTATTTAATGATTTACAAGGAAAAGAATATTCCAGTAGTTTCACCAGGTTTTTTTATTGTCCCTTCTGTGAGTTTTTGTTATGTTCAGAAAACCAGCGCCCCTCAATACCATGGACATTAATGCCCATAACATGTATATATTATATTATATAAATAACTCTTGACCGTTGGCATTGGTTGCATTTGGCAGGTGGTCATTCATTGCATTGCAACTTTTGCAAGTACATTAGACTGATTATTGTTAGAAACAATCAGTGCTGACTATTAATACATGTACTATATTTTCAGAACTTGAGGTGTGTCGACACCACATGCAGATGTATGCTTCAAAGCTCTTCACCTTCAGGTAAACGAGTGTTATCAAATGTGGTTACTCTGTCACCAAACCTGTTATCAAAATTATAAATACAAGCAATAAACAAGTATGTCATAGGCGGATCCAGGCGGGCCTGGGGACAGGTGCCCCCATAGATCATAAGAATTTGGCGTGTCTGCAAATCTTTTATAATGGGCCCACGCGACTGTGTCCTCCCAGACCGTTTGAAATGTGCCCCAGTTTAGGTGATAATACTAAGCTGAAGTTATGGCGTCTTCCAATATCACCACTCCAGTGGAGCGGGTGATGTTATGGCAGCGTGGTAGTGACAACATTTATACTACACCATTTGGTTTGGCTGCCATTGGAGGTTTTTGTGCCTCCCATACTCGATTTCTGGATCCACCCCTGTATGTGATAGTTTTGTTTGTCTGCATGACGATTTTGCAGTAATGTGGTGTCCTCGTTAAATTGCATATTGTTGTTAGAAATGCATGTGAATTAAAGACAATGTAAAGTAAAAACATTTTATTGAAACTGTATGATGAGATTGACTGCAAAATAATGAAAAGTACAATACAACTACAGGTACAATCACTGCACTTGAAGTGTATAATGTAATACTTTTTAATATCACATGCACATCAAATGCAAAACAACAATAGAAACAAAAATTAGGAAGAGGTTGAAAAAATGTCAGGTATACATAAAAAACAAACAGATACTTTTATCAAGATTCTTTGCTACAAAAAACAACACGTGATGTGAAATGCTCTCACAAAATTAGTGACTAAACAATTATGTGTATTAACAACAATTTTTAATATCGCATGCCCATAAAATGTAAACCAATGAGAACAAATTACTTAGGAAGATGTTTAGTTGAACAAATTAACTATTATGAATCATAATTGTTTTTTTAACAAAGAATCATAATTTATGGTTCTTTGTTAAAAAAAATCAATGATTAGAAAATTCGAAAATTGTGTAGTTTATGCAATGCTTGGTATGTATGTTTACAACTCACAAATAATAGTGACTAGACTAGTCAGGGTCATCGCCATGTGACTGAGAATTACATGTACAATCACTACATGCTACATTGCTCAGGTTTACTCAGTTGTATGAAGAATACCGGCTACAGACCGCAATATTTTTGTACGAATAGTCTTCGCATATTAATTTCAGTGTGGCTGAACGCTTCCCACATAAGTCGAGATGGTGTTCGAATTAACAGGTCTGCCAGGGATTAAAGTTTAAAGCACTTTGAGCAATCCCGAGGACTGAATACTACACCATATCAGTACAGGTGTATAATCATCATGCAAAGTGAAAATGTAATGTAAATTATTTGTGAAAATATAAACCAGTGATAAAAAAGAATAATTTAGAAATATGAAACGTGGCATGAAAAGTATGATAACAGTCATCATGATACATAGAGAACTTAAACAAGTAAAATGCTGCTGTCAGTGTATCAACAGATTGTTGTTGCAAAATGTGAAAAGGCTTTCAATACCATTACTTCATCACAAACTTGTGTTGTTGTACATAACAAGTACCTGGTGTACGTTGCAAGAACTCAGCTGGCTGCCACTGACTATCAGCAACACAAAGACAATGAAACCCTACCACTGAAACAAAGCTGGATAATTGATGTATTTTGTCATAGACACTGCTAAAAGTTAAAGTTGAATTGAATACAAATACCGTGTATTATTGACTTTTGATAAATGTGTCATCACATATAAAATATAATACATGTCAGAGCCATGCTAATTGTCACTTTGTCTCCAGTATAGGTAGATGCGGATGTACAGCAAAATGTCAGGAGGCTGGTATGCAGTACCATCGAAGACAGCAAACACATACAGTGATGTCATCGATATCCAAACCGATGTAGTTCATCGAAGAATGCTCGATACTGAACCTGTCTCACGAGCTAGTCAGGCGTCACCATATTCGTATGTCGAGCAACCTGCATTCTACATTGGTTTTTAGTCAGTTAAGCTAACTGACTGACCTGGAAGCCAGTGTACACCCCATCGGCACTGGGGAATCTGTCACGGATGCAACACACGACACAATTGGGATCAGTCGGTGGACATTCACATGACAAACCATTAATATGCAGCATGCTGCATGGCTGTAGAATCTTGTCCGAGATCCTGGACAAATACAGCTGCCCAGTATGCCATATTAACTTGGAGAACTAGTGATACTAAGCACACTAGTCCAATCTCCTGTAAATAAAAGCATATATTCAGTAAACAAAAACAGGTATTATTGTAGTGTTGGTAGTAAATAATTATGGAATGTTCATTCTCATAATCAGTAAATGTAAAATAATGTTTCATGTGTGACCTGCAGCATTTCACAAGAAAAACGGCAGCAAGAAATGTGCTACTACAGCTGCATCTATACATGTTGATATCTTAGGAACAGTCAGTGTTTACCGGGGTTGTTCCGGAGGAGGGAGAGGGTGGGTTGATACAGCATGCAGACATTAGTAGAATGTGCTCTTTTTCAAAACGGTGAAAAATGTTAACTATTTTTTCTTTATAAGGTGTTCATTGTCATTACATGAATTAACAATTTTTCAGTTTCATTACAGTGATGCCTGATCTTAATCAATGTATCCTCCCTGTGTCTGCCTGACCCAGGTGACCGCCTTAGCTCCTCTTCTGCCTCCTCTCATTCCCATTCTTGGGTTGCAGTGTGGCCTCTAGCGACATCATAATTCAAGTTACGTATTATGCATTCATATATTGCTGTGGTGAGAATATATACACATATTGGTAAATACATAAGAATAGCTGGCATATGTCAGTTGAAAGGTATCACAGGATACCAATTACATAAACTATAGCCAGGCACCAAGGACCACAACGGAAACAAGTGCGAGCATTATCCTGTTTAATCTTTATATATATAGTGTACTTTAACTGTATTTATATTTTATGTATTTACACGTTTACATTTTTATATTTAATAAAATCATCATCACCATCGTGGTCGTCAATATAACAAATCTCAATTATTTTGTATAAACTACAATGCAAATCAAAAACATTCTGCAGTAATAGCATCAAAATATGCGTCACAAAACACTGTTTTAATAATTATGATCACCAATATAATACTCCCGTGTTTGACGTTCTGTTGCACGAAATTACGGATGCTCCCTGACTAAGTTACTTGCACGATCAACAGGGGCCTATTGTCAAACCAATGTTATTTGTCATTTCGCAGCCTCACGTCATCTATTGTCTACATGTATTGTCGCAATAACATAGTTTATTACCAAGATCCTACGTAACCAAATACAAATTACAATGCATATCAAATATTATGCTCGTTGACACAGCCTCTGACTGAATCTCTGGCTGATAATATTAAATATATGGTTATGGACCTGGTGACTGGCTTAGACAGTCTTAGAGTTAGACTGCCTCGAGTCGAGTGTTGACGTTCGCAAGTTGCAATTCTCGTTGAATTAATACGCGGCTACGCGTTCTTGTTGCTAAATGCGATAGTGTAGTATACGTACCTTCGTACAACCACTTTGGAATCTTCTTCTTGATACACCAAAGCACGTGTATGTTGTTATTGTTTTCGAATACGTGGGATGCCGATCTCGCGTAAAGCACGTGACCGAAATGGCGCAGGAGGTCGACAGTGCAATTGGTTTTCGCCAGCTATACCCGGTGTAACGACAAATCTTGTTTTTTTACGATTAAAAAACAAGTACGCATTTTTTATTAAACCGACTGAGCACATTAGTTAAACTATTCACACATTACACATATGGACCTAAAAGAACCGGATTGGCGATGGGCAAACGAATTGGTTGAGGACCTTTAACGAACCAATCGGAGAAATCCGAGTATGGAATCATAACTGCCCATCGCGACACATCTTAGCCAAAATACATGGCATACAGAAAATAACAGTCATCCTCGTTTTCGATTCATAAATTGAACGCATGTGTTTAGTGGTGACCTGAATTGTTAATTGCTGATCAGGTACACATTACTACACAAGGTAGGATGTAGAAATTGTCGTCGTCTAATTCAATTTGTGTCTTGCTCGCGGCGATGTGCCGCTAGTCATGCCATTGTTTAACTGACAGATCGGCGTAAGTGAAAATATATAGGGAGATCGATGACGCACTGCCGACGCCGATATCATATCAAGTGCTGTCCACGACGTATCAATCTCAATGGTCGATTGCGGATGTCCACAGTAATGAGAGGTCACGACACCGGACGCCACCGGTTTAATACGTATTTCTACGAATGTGTGGTAATACACTGTACTTACGGATTACCTATTTGTAAAAAAATGGGTTTATCAAACACGGTATACACGTATATAATTCATATACTACGTTCACGTTGTCGTGTAACTACAAACAAGTATATGTACAATCAACAACCGGTATGCTTAGTTAATATGTCAGTGTATTTTACATGGTTCATTAAATGTTATTACTGCTGACTAATAACATTTCAAATAACATTTAGATCCAGTTAATAGAAGAAATATGTTTCAAGAATAAAACCGTTCTATTTTAAGATCTAACGCATCATCAGCACTGACAATGACGTGTATTTTCAATTCAGTTTCTCTGTCTGCAAACAAGCACGTTTTGGGCTCTCTCTCTCTCTCTCTCTCTCTCTCTCTCTCTCTCTCTCTCTCTCTCTCTCTCTCTCTCTCTCTCTCTCTCTCTCTCTCTCTCTCTCTCTCTCTCTCTGTGTCATCTCGTCATCAATATGAATCTTAGTCGACTTTGATGTATTGTCACATGTTCGGGGCTGCAATTGGTTTATCGATGTTCTTCTCTACCAATCAATCGACTACTAGCTTCAAAAATAGACCATATTGCACCGACTCATCTTATTTGGCCTTGCATTGTCCTCGAATTGGTTTGCTAATTGGCACGTTGGGTTTTACTAACATCAAAGGATGGAATAGGCTTGGAATAGCATGGAAAAGGACTGCTGTTGAAACATTGACAAATTACATGTAACTAAACCCAGGCGACAGTAGAAAGGTAAGTGCAATCGTACACACAGTGAACTTGAGTGTAATGACTGACGACGTCGTTACGTCTATTTCATTGAGGCAAGCACTGGGAGGGAACAAGTTGAAGCTTTGTCGCAAGAATTCATTCCGATGTCACCAATGGTGTTTCTCGACACTAACCATTAGTATACACCACTGTATGGTAAAGCATTGGTACTCCGATACAAAAGCACTACGTGTGCCCATTGTTCACACGCTACCGACTAATGTTATCGCGTTCTAAGTATCAGGGATATGAGATAGAGGTAGTTTGTATATGGCGTAGGATCCGATCCTTAGGACTGCTCTAAGTGCTTTACACTTCACCCCCTGACAGACCTGTGTACACCATCTTGACTTCTCTGAGATACATTCAAACACGCAATAATTAATGCATGGGGATTATTCGTACACCAATTTCCATCACGTCTATCTTATAGTTGTCACAGAAGTAGACCCTATGAATTTTTACAGCGGTTGATGAGTAAATACGTTGTCTGATTTCCGATAAAACATTGCAGGTTTGCTTGGTGTAAATTGGGTAAATGGCGACACACAGTCGGAATAGGAAAACTGTAGTTCTACGTTTTCATCTATTTCTACTAACAGCATACAATAATATTATCGTCCTGTTATTTGAAAAATCTTCATAGAGTCTATACGTTGTGGTTACTAGATATTATGGTGTGGTTACAGTCGGCCGGTTGAACAATTCAGACGCATGGATTTCAGCCAAGAGACTGGCAAATGTGATGCAAATGTGTTACAAGGGTAGCTTGCTCAAATGTTCGGACTCGCAAATATACAAAATATGTGTTATTAATACACAGTGTCGTGTCATGAATATAAGACTTTAGATACCTAATCATGATTTTACATTTAAGGCAAATTATAATTATTCCTAAAAAAATCAAACTTCCGTATTGTATTTATGGAAAATCTGTACAATACGGCAAGGATTGTGGTCGATCATATGCAACAACCTGGAGAAACTTCAAATCCATGTTGTTTGGATGGACCCACCCATGACGATAACTTGTTCTAGACGATGTCACAGGATGCAGACCCGCTTCAATATGCTGCAGAACGACATTACCCGAAGTCAAAGCGTGTTAATGTGCGGCACAATGAGAGTACCGGAAGTTAACACGAGTCGATTTGCGACTTAACGGTTCTACCGAACGTCATAGTCCAGTTTACGATGTACTTAAATTGGGGTTCCGGGCAATTTGCTTGCCAAAAGCTATTTTTTAATGAATGTCATCTACAATGTCTCAATCAAAAAAAAATCTTAGGTGGCAATTTAATTTTTTGTTTTTTTTAAGAAATAGCAGCCATTTTACAAAATGGCCGCCAAATCACATTTTTGTATGTGTTAGCAACTGCGTCACTTAGAACCATTATATTGGTGTCAAAACAAGGGTCTTAGAGGTCAAAGATTTCAAATATTTTACACTTGACCTTCTCTAACTTTCAGATCGGCCATTTTTAGAGATGGCGTTCGTCAAAACAAATTTCACAATATCTTGACAACTAGATCACATAGCGCCATCATGTCTATGTCAATGTGTAGAAATGTGATCAGCGATTTCATATATGTTACAAATGACCTTTGTTGACATTCATATATCCGCCTTTTTTAAAGTTGGCGTCCGTCAAAATCAATTATCCCTATAACAAAAAAAACTGCATCTCGTAGAGCCATTATGTTAAAGCCAAAATATAGTTTTCTGGTGGGATGATTTAAAATATATTACTTTTGACCTTCGCCGATATTCAAATATCCGCCATTCTTTAGATGGCTTCCGTTAAAGCTATTTGTCGCTATATCTAAACAACTATATTATCAAGAGCCATAATATTGATGTCAAAATATAGGTTTTAGGTACGATTATTATAAATATGTTACTTTTGACTTTCACCGACATTCAAATGTCCACCGTCTTTAAAGATGACGCCTGTCAACGCTTCTTATCCCTATGTCATAAGAACTACATCACCTAGGGCCATAATGTTGATGTGCAACTATAGGTTTTACAGGTGCGCTGATTTAAAATATGTTGTTCTTATCCTTCTCCGACTTTCATATTCTCCATTTTCAGCACACCATGTGACCGCCAGATATTCGGCTGTGTGAAACAATGAGCAAAGTCATTTCAAACGTTGTTTTATTGACTTGACACAACTAGGATTTCTAAACGTTTCACACATCCTGCTCACATCCGTTCCCGGTCATCTGCGTATCGGAATGATTTGTCTATATCGATCGCTATCACGAGACTTGTGCAGTCAAGTTCGCAGGCTAAGCTGACACCTCACCTCTTCCTATATGACATTATCCGCGGCGCTCAAAACATCGAGTGACAGCATGTTCGTGTATACACGGTGACAGCCAGTCCAAGTTAGTAGCTTTGAGCACAGCACATCTTCTCCACGAATGACCACCACCTTGCCAGGAAATGTTTAGGCAGTCACTCGTTAACACAACAGTTGAAATAGTTTTGTCTTATTGTTTGCGTTCTAAGAATCTCTGACCAGTGTGCAGATAACTTCTTTCTTCTGTATGTGCCCGTCCATCTTTTGAAGGATATGAAAGTCGGAGAAGGATAACAACAACATATTTGAAATCGGCGCACCTGAAAACCCATTGTTGGACATAGAAGTCGGAAGAAGAATATACAAAATCGGTGAAATTGTGAAATGTCTTATCCATTCATGTAATAATACACATTTTATCAGTTGTTTCACCATAGAATTCTCATCAGGTCACGTTGACAACTGATATGCCGAGTGAGTGTTCACCGATTACGACTTATTTTTCATATGACCAGTCAAACACACAGATACTACGACTACAATTAGCAAAGCAATAAAACAAATACTAATATGAGTTCATATTAATTTCACTATCTACATAAGCAGCTATTGTTGACAGAGGTTAACATCAGTATCGTTTTGTTCACCTGTGGTATTTCAGTGGTGACGGAAACATTGATTGCTAACATATTTCCGAATGCATTATCAAACGAGTTGAACGCGAAATAAGGCAAGACACTGTTCATTCATCACTGTGGTGTATCACTGGGCAGCAACCTTGTATAGTGAACTGCAATGTGGTACTAATTCTTCGTGTACCGTTTGCTATTTCACATAGATACTGATGGGTTAACAAAATAGAGGCTAGCTGTTATCACAAATAAGCCGTGGCGCCTCTGGTGGACATATAACTAGCATAGCAATATGCATATTATTTGACAATTCTACATTATCACGACAAGGGCCTATCGATGGATGTGAACTTCACATTCTTTCCGACCTTCGTAATTTTGAACTAACAACGAGTAGATACCTAGATACCTATGTGCGAGCACATTATGGTGTTTACATAACGATGCTGTGAAGTTTTTAACATTTGGTAAATATTACTTCACGATTGTCATCTACCGAGGCATCTCGTCAGGTGACGGGCAATTTTGTAAGTCGCAGTAATCCGAATAGGGACTATTGGCCGATGGTTTGTGAGCAGGCGGTCTGTGACTTCCACGTGGACTTGAAATGTGAGTTACTTTATTTTGTACGATGTCGTTATCATGGTAAAATACCGACATCACATTATCCCGTTTTAGTAGGTCTATGGATTTGCTTCAAATGTAAAAACCATGATTACCTAAGTATCCTCTTGTATTCGTCATAAAATTGCAAATTCGAATGTCGCATTTACAGCAGTCGAAAGGCAAAGACGTTTGATGATAAGCAGATTTCCGTCAAACCGCAGCGGATTATTTTTAATGTATGCTTTGTTTACACACTGAAATATGGCGACACCCGATCGAAATAGCAACATTGAAGGCTGTAAAGCAATAATAAAAGTAATCAGGATTTATGTAGAATTTCAAGTAAAAAATACGGATTTCAAGCAATCCCCTGTTTATACCCAACGTTTCCGCCGGTATGTGATACCGCATTGCCTCGTGAATACCATCATCGCGTGAGATATATAGGTCAAGATGGCGTCTACAAGAAGAATGCTGCGAGGTTCGGTAGTCCGTTCCTTTTACCTATATATGACATCGTTAGGGGACTAATTAGATAAATGGACCGCCAATGCCTCACGTGTCTGGCACAGAATGACACTCTTCATTAACGGCGCCTTACAAGTAACGAGCGTGTCGCATCCATGTCTGCGACAGACGCAGCGAGATCTGGTGGGAAATATTGAGTAGCGCAATCCGGCCGACTCCACATGATAATAAACGCGGATATCAATTAGCCGCTGGCGAGTTCGTAATGAAGGTGACAGCCGCAGAGTGTACACATTCCGTTCCAAGTGCCTAAAAAGGATCCTGATAATTAAGTGACTATGTTGTGTGCCAAAATAAAGGTAACCAAGACGATCAGCGTAGAAGACAAGATAAAAGGTGGATTGGGCCTGTGCGTTGATAAATTAAGACAGCCACTGCATGAAAACCCTAACATGAACGCCAACAGAGAAGTGGGATGCGAGTTTCCCAAAGACAGCCTGGCGAATAACAGTCGAAGAGAGAGAGAGAGAGAGAGAGAGAGAGAGAGAGAGAGAGAGAGAGAGAGAGAGAGAGAGAGAGAGAGAGAGAGAGAGAGAGAGAGAGAGAGAGAGAGAGCAGCAACAACTGTGGAGGAATACGTGGCAAGAAGCCAAACGGATCGGCAGCTGCAGGGTAATCTGGAGAAGATGTTCTACAGTCTAACGTCTGGATATTGACGTTCCGGGTACAGTGTTGGTATCTTATGCACCCAGATGGGAGGCAATGTACCATCGTAACTTGATGGATGCCGCGTCTATCAGTATGTGTCAGATATAATCGACAAGCAAATCAAATGGCTATACAAGCACCGAGACGTAGGTCATATGCTAAAGTGGACATGCATAGAACACAAAGTCCAAACGTAAACCTCAGATTTTACGACAGAGGCTATAGACAAGAAACCGTAAAGACAATGCAAACCAGGTAGACCCAAAACCAGTTGGAGGACATCCATAACCACTTCAAAAGAAATGCGGAAAGCTGCAACTAACACAATGCGAATGGAAGTGTGTAATCACCGAACGAATCGAGGCCTTATGTGATGTTCAACTTCAGTTCCCCGAGACCAACACGAACACGTCCTCTGACGGGAAGGCCATTCCAACAAGCACCCCAAATATGTATAAAATAATTGTTATGTTTTATACAATGTTCACTCTGTGGCTGGGAGGCACGCGTGGAGAGTCCTGGACGACACCATTTTAGGGGCCTGCACCATCTCAGTGGGAAGATTGTTCCAGTCTACGATGCTTCTTGGTAAAAATGGCATTTCAAATGATTCTGTCCTGGAACAAGGTTGTATAAAACTAAAGGGGTGTGTACGTCTGGAGAAACGAGTTACTGGGGAAAGATATTGATTTAGGTTCATACATACCATATTGTTAACCATCTTGTACATAAATATTAATCTAAAATTTAAACAACGTTGTTTGAGTGTGGCAAATTCAAGTTCGTGTAACATGTCAGTAACACTGGAAATATTACGGTAACGACCCAGGACCCATCTTGCTGATCTCCTCTGTATAATTTCGATCTTATGTACATTGTTGTTTGTATATCAACTTTGCTATATTGCGGCCAGTCTTGATTTTCCAATCGTGTTCGGAAGACGTGTTCGCAATGGTCCATTTCACTTTCTACGGTCACGCTGGTGACATTTGACGTTTTATTTTCCCCATTCCAGTCCTGCGTACGCAATACTGCAAACCAGTCGCCTTAAGCTAGCCGCACACCGCCCGATTGTTCACTCTGCGACGCATCTCGCCCGTCGTAGCTCAATCGCTGAAGATTGTAAGCTTAAGACTGGCCTACGACTCACCGCCGCACACCGGTACGATTGTCAACAACTGGATATATAAACTTATAGCGTTATTCTTATGAAACATTGGCCGCCACCTTTCGGTTTGTATCCGAACTTCAACAATATGGCGCCTTCCGTAGAAGAAAGTGTTCGGGCAATTGTAAATGTTTTAGGCATTTTCATCATTAGCAGGTTAGTTAATCGGAGGCGGAAGAGAGACAAAAACGTAGGGTTTGAATAAAGACATGTTTGGGGATACATGGTGAACAAGGGTGTAACAACAACTTTGTAAAGGAGTTGGCCGCTGAAGACGCTGGCTGTTTTCGAATTTTGTCAGGCTGTATCCTGCGTTGTTTGACATCCTTCTTCATCTTGTTTCCCCGCTGATCGCCAAACAACACACTTACTGTCGAGCCGCAATCTCCCCGGCAGAGTGGCTCGCCGTGACCCTGAGATTTCTTGCAACAGGTATGCAATCATATTTTATTATAAATTATATGCTAATGAAATGAACGTGGAACGATTTTTATGTTGAATAAAATGCTAAACCAAATTTAAGATTTGTTACTCTACCAGGTAATTTAACATGATTCTTGGATTTGAAAAATGAAAGTTTCTAATTTCAAATTTATGATTGTGTCATTATTGATAACTGTGTTGATACATCAAATAAGTATATAATAAGTATTTTATCAATTGAATGCAAACAAATTCTCCGAATAATTATTTCGTTAGCTTCTGGTGAATATGCTGCATGTTTCCACTAGACAATAATCGTCAATACTTCAATGATTTGTTTACTTCATTTAAAACAGGTGAGACATACAGGAGCCTGGCTTTCCCGTTCATGATGGGAGAAACAACTGTAGGGATGGTTATCCCAGAAACGTGTGCAGCCATTTACACTGTCCTGAGAAACAAGTATTTCAAGGTGTGTGTTTAAATCATATAATTACTGAATTGTTGTACCATTCTGAAATATCTTTATTAAACAAATATTATATTAAGGTATTTACAAGATATGAATCTGCATGAACTTCGGAATTACTAATGACTTAAACAACCATTCTAGAATAGGCAAGTCAAGCTGAGAAGAAAAAAAACTACTAAACGAACAAGTTTTGCCTTTTACTAGCAACACTACACATTCACAGCTGCATAAAGGTGTTCTCAGCCTGCTCTTGATAGTAAGACCTTTGTTGCGCTGAGTTTGTCCACCTTCCCATAAGAGCCTGGAAGCACACCTGCTCTATCTCATTCTGGACAATGTAGGCCTACAGAGTGCGGGGATCTGTGATGTGACGCAGTTTTTGCACAATGTGCTTTCCAAAAACATCTAGATCATCTTCTGGTTCAGGGAGTTGGGGTCCTTGCGACTTTGCTATAGTTGCACGATTGATATCGCTAGACTCTCTGAGCAACTGTTTTCAAAACGTACAGCTCTTCTTTCTGGTCCTTCTTCGACCGACCCCTTTCTCCTTTTGCCATTCGACTTGCTTGAAGCCAATGTTCGTTTAGTAGATGTTTTTTTTTCTTTCTCAGCTTGACTTGCCTATTCTAGAATATATATATATATATATATATATATCAGTTTTTTTATGTAATTTAGTCCGTACTGCGTAGAGGAACTCACGTAATGCCAAGGCCACCCATGAATTCAGGATCAATTATAAGCATAGTTTCAGCGTTGTGATGATGGCACTAGTTGACGCGGACTATAAGTTTCTTTATGTTGATGTGGGAGCAAACGGTAGAATCTCCGATGCGGGCTTATTCAATGGTTGTTCACTGGAGCATTCTTTGGAGAGTAACACTGCGAACTTACCTCCACCAACAAGCTTTCCAGGAGATAACCGACCAGTGAATCACTTTATATTTGCTGACGAGGCATTTGGCTTGAAAGAGTATCTAATAAAGCCTTATCCACACAGAAACCCCGATTCTGCCCATCGAGTCTACAACTACAGATTGTCTCGAGCGAGAAGGGTAGTTGAGGATGCGTTCGGTATCTTAGAGAACAGATTCAGAGTCTTTTCACCCACATCGCTCTGGAACCAGAAAAGGTGGACAAGATCGTCTTAGCTTGTTGTGCTGTTTACAACTTCTTAAGAGTGAATGCAGGCACCATGATATCACCCCAGGGGCTTGGAGGAACGACCCCATATTAGCTCAAGCGGCTCTTCCTACCGGTCACAATCCCACACACAGAGCCAAAGCACAACGCGATCACGCGTGTGCCTACGTCAACTCCCAAGTTAGAGCTGTGCCATGGCAATGGGGACAAGAATGAATGCACCCAACGAAATGACGCCGAATTGTTTCTCGACTTCGGTGTTCAAGGTTATTTAAAACTTTAATTTTGCTAAATGCTAGACGTTTTGAGCCTGAAAATAAATACAGTTAGAATCGCACAACAAGGTAAGGCCAGTTTAATATACCCTTTCCGGGTCAGACTATTCTAAAACAGACCTACTTTAAGTTTAACTTTGAGATATTATTAAATTCAGTCGATACCGTAAACATAGTCAGTGATAGGGCTTACGCGTACGGTGCCGTTCACTCCAATACGGAGCTTAATTAGACTGAAGACGATTTCACATTATAATAACATTAGCAGGAACAAACAAATTCGACAAACACTGAACTTTTGAAATAAGGAGTACAGCGATAATAGCCTACTAAAGGTAACGTAATGATTAAAAGAAGCGATTAGTTTTACTTACCACCAGTTCCAAGTGTGGAGGCAGTCTCTTCTAAAGCCTTTGCTTTGGCATTTCTGTTGGAAGATGAACTATCAATTAAACAAGGCTAATTACGCCACATATCGACAAGTGCGTCCTCCATCATCTCGCACCAGAAATCAGCCATTTTCACTAGAATCAAATTATCTCTTCGGTTCTCTGATTGGTTAATTCCTTACGATTCGTAAATCACTACCAGATTCAGACTGTTTATTACCAAGTGGCATTTAAATTGTACGACGAATTCTTGGCGTTGTGGCGTCAACATGCATACACGCTTGTAAATCGGGAAGTGCCGCACACCTCCCCGATTGTGCAAGATTGCCAGTCAACGACAGCCGTGCCGATTGAACACGTAAGACTGGGCAATCGTAGTCGTAAGCACACGCACACTGCCCCGATTACGCACGATTGTCTACGCTGCGACGGTCGAGATGCGTCGCAGCGTAGACAATCGGGCGGTGTGCGGCGGGCTTTACGATCCGCCGGTCTCATTTTCAAAGATTAATAAGTCACGCGTTAACGCGATACGTGAAGTCATCAGTAATTATGACCTCATAAGCGTGATTTTACCAAAGCTCCTTGACGGTTTTAATAGCAAGAATTAAACTTACTTTGGAGCTATAGTTGAAACATGCGGCGTTTCGACCCGTCTACAGCGGATCTCGTTCATGCATTGATGTCACGTGAACAAGATGTTCCATACCACCTTCACGTGAAAACTGTCAACCCCTGTACGCGTCATCACGATACTATTATCGGTCGTAGCGGCTCACCCTTCATACGTAGCATAAATTATGTTCAAATTCAATATTTCCATAATTATTAATACAACTGATGGTTTACTAGACACATTGAATGTGAGCAGTAACGGACGTCAGAGTGCATGTATTCTGTATGATCGAAGACGGAGTTAGACGTGTTTAAACGTTAGAGGCTGCGAGGTAATCTGAGATTTGTCGTAGTTCACCATCACATTGTGACTTATTCTAAAACCGGATGTCTGTCTCACTCAGTTCTGACTCACTAGTAAGTGATTAAAACACCTCGATTTAATTATGGTAACCTTTTCTTTGACGTTAACAAACAAGAAAAATGCATTTTAGAAGATATATTATACTCAAAACCATTGATAGCTTAATGGAAATCTGTATACACTGTTCAGTAATATTAAACAGTATCAACAAATGTCTCGCGTTTGCATATACGTTTATAAAAAAAAAAACCACAGTGGATTAAATGGGGGTAGTCTGTTCATAGTTGTTCACTTATTAATTAATGTACTATACTGAGTCAATTGCAATACCCTTTGATGTTTCCCACATTCACTACAGCAGACTTTCTGTTAATAATTACTAATCCCGCTAATTCCGGGTAGAGGAACTGACTGTCTCAGTTTAAAACGTTCCCACTTCGAAGTGCGTCCATACTGGCAAGCCGTCTCTTCATCGACGTGCATCGGTTGATTGCTGGTGTGGCGTCTCGCATTTATGATTGCAGTTCAAAGGCCCGACGAAGTCATAAAGCCAGACGCAAGCAATTATTTCTATAAATTAGAGCTGCATTGATGTGTCTGTTTTCGTGACCACGGGAGATTTGGCGGTGTACTAGCTGTTTCATTCGCGATGTGCGCTCGTATACGTGCAAGCATGCCCACTTGTATGCACCTACCTACAGGCATAATGTGCTGTATATTGTTTGGATGCATTGATTGATACTCGTCGTTTGTACACAAGGAATAATGATGCAGCACCGTATTGGGATGTGATTAGTATAATTAAGCAATAGTCGGACACAGGATCACCTCGTCACGTCAACATGTAGCGCCGAGCAGGTGTTTGCTAGAAGGCAACTTGCAGACACGCAGAACAAGACGGCGACACCAACAAGAGAGCCACACGCAGTACAAAATGGACAACATCGTCAGGGATTATGACGATGGCTGTTCGTGCGCGATCATAAATTGCAGATTTGATTCCCGAGATCCGTAATAGGCCGGACGCCCAGTATCGTAAATGCGCATAGAAAACGATTTTTGTTCCAAGACTCTGGGGGCAACCTGTTCTTTACATAAATATGTAGCCCACATCTCCGTGCACCTTGAATAAAAAAAATTAATTACGATATATCTGCCAGTTTTTGTGTAACTTGAAAAAAATGAACATGAACAAGTTACGTTGCGTTGACCAAAACTTAGGGGTACAGAAAATACAATAGTCCATATCTGGAGAACGAACAGTACGTTACGTACGTTAACATGTTACCACGGTACACCGAATAATGACGTCTCGAAATGACATTTTACGACATAACCATTAAAAGTGTGAAAATCTGCCACCATCGTCGTTTGCATCAAGCTATAATTCACTTAGAATGTAGAACGCTATATATTTTCGTAAAGCATGATAGTTGGCAAAGTTTTTGAGAATAATTGTCAAAATCGATAGTCCAGTTACACTTTGTTCCTTTATAAAAAAAATACATATTGGGCCGACTGTACAATTCAATGATCAAAATCAACAGGATATTAGTACGAATGTGGTATGAGCACGTGGTTGATATGTATAATATATTCCTGTTAACTACACATCAAAAGTTTTTTTGCTTGATATATCTCCTGTTCACTCAGCTCTATGAATGAGTACCGGGCTATAGACCATGATGGATATTTGTGTATGAATAATCTCCATACATTAATTGCAGCATGGCTGAATGCTTCCCAGAGAAGTCGAGATGGTGTTCGATTGAACAGGTCTGCCAGGGCGTGAAGTGTAAAGTGTTTTGAGCAGTCCTAGGGACTGAGTACTGTGCTATATAAGAACTTACATTTACTTTTTTCACATTCTTGGTACCAGATTAACAAAGATCAACACCAGCAGGACTGCAGTGAGAATATTGTACGAACAAATGACTGATATACAGAACTTATACTGACGACAGTCTACATTGTATACAGCTGTATTATCAAGCGACAACTTAGTCTAACAGGCAGAATTGAGCAGTAAATGGACTCTTACAAACACAATCAACATGGGCTTGTGTTATGTTGTTCGGACTGATGATCAGCACACATTTGTAATGTCTTACACTCTCTGACGGTTCATATTGGTTAATTAGGAGACATGTTTAGTGAGCTTCGGCCAAAATATCATACTAAAGTGTAGCAATGGCCCAGCAACATTAGAACAAATTGTTGGTTTCCTAGTAAACATAGCAATATTACATTGGGTATATGTCAATAACGTGTAAATGGTACTAACATTACCCCAGCCATCATCCAATGTTGCCCTAACCTGTTAACATTCCTCCAAGTACCCAGCTGTCCTAACACTGTTACCTGTCCTATATTTCAATGTTCCCCAACCCAGGGAGGCAGTGAGTACATTGCCAGTATATTATCCTTGAGAATTTTTTTCAAACTGACACCCTCTTCCAAACAAGAGATATTTAGATTTATGTCAAAGGATATGTTTTTCAATTTGAGTGGAATACAACCATTTTGAAATACAACCATTTTCCATGGACAAAAAACACATATGACAAGTTATACCCTTTTCGAGTTGATCGATTAACTCAAAATGTATCCGTTTTAGCATGTAAAATATGCAAATATGATATCCATGATATGTACACGCATATCTCCCAGTTTTCTTCCTTTATATATATATATATATATACAAATTATATTAATGATTACAATTATAATGCATCATACACACACCAAATAATGTTAATAAATAATGGTATCGATACCATAGATGCCCTGTGGCACAAGAATACTTTATTTATGGTTTTAGAAATCGGATAAGATCTACGTTGACAATGTCTTGATTAAAATAAGTGTGCAATTGTACAGATATTGTTAATGGATCTATGTTATCTGTTTGGACAAAACAATTTTATATTGTACAGTGGTGATTTGTATATGCTATCTGTATAAAATTGTATTGACGTAAATATTTCTTAACATTTAAAAAATTACTTCTTTTTTATAACTTTTTTAATCTATTTATATTTTAAGTGATTTAATTTGCATGTAACAGAAGTATTCGTATTCGCATAATATTATTGTAGCCATTAAAAATATAAAGCTAGGAAATTGATTATTATACATATATTAATATAAATTAATTACATAATATATGTGATTTCATATATAAATGTGTTGCATAGGTTAATTGTGTGGGATACAATAAACATACTCATATAACATGGAATTTGTTACAAGGATGGTACACTGATAGGTTCTATTTTGTGCCCCCCCCCCCCTTCGCCGGCCCCAACCAACATGCAACCATAACTTAATAATTACATACATTTATGGTTTCAATGACACATTCCATTCAATATGCCATAGGTTAGTATTACACATCTCTATACTCCCTTGATTGACCCATTTATTATACATAATATGATATTTCACAATGTAAAACATCACTCAGTTGACGTTTGAATACATTAGTACAATTTAGATGAGGTATATGGCATCTTCAAGTTTAAATGTTGTTTTGAGAAATATTTATAAGCATTTAAATAAAACAAACTTTCATGTGTTGCTAATAATGACATTATTATGAAGATAACAATTCAATAAACTATTGTATATTGTGTCACTAAAATCTCAACAATGCTCCATAATTCTATGCAAAAACTGTACATATATTATTATCATAAATTATGCATATATTGCTACTGCTCCAGTATTTAAAAAAAACCTTAGTTAAAACAAATGTAATAAATTTGGCACAGTTCAAATAAAGCAATAATATACAAGTTGTGTCTTATAAATTACTATCATGTCAGTAGAGACTACCCGACTGTAAAGCATGAAAACTTAAGAATAACATAAATACACAAGGTTCACTTAAACTAGATCTGCATTAATAAACATGTATTAATAACAACCAAACAGTTTGAAATAGCTCATGATGTAATTTTAATTATATGTGAAATTATCCCATTTTCATGGAGGTTTGTGGGTTGTGGATGAGACCTAATTACATTGTTCAAATATAATAGATTTGAATTGTTTATACCTGTTAAGATGTTTTGGAAAGTGGTATGGTACCATCAATGGGGTATTATTCTATACATAACCATTGCTGCATATTGGTGTTTTAAACATTTTGATTTGAACACAAACATCCATCTTTTAAAATAAATACATGTGTATAAACAGATCAATATGCAGTACATCTACATCCAAGTTCAGACATTTATATGAGCACTTCAAGATATTTCAACTTTTATCTTCAAATCCATGTTGTTGGTGGTGGAATTACAGGATATCAATATTATAACTACCGCATTCTACATTCTCGAAACACGAAATGTTCCCCTTGCAAACCCCTCCTTCTATAATGCGCGGCAACTATTGGCTAATATAAATATGATACAATATAAACCGATTCACTCAGCGTTAATTGAGGTTGGCCGCAGAATGCACATAGGGTATGTTTGGCTTGTAAATTTAAAATAAACCTGACAATTCTGAGCGAAGAACGTTTTGTTTTGAGTACATGGTGGCATGTTAGAGCATTCAAAAGCAAAATTAGGTTGTCCCCAGAGGTTTGGTATGAAACTGAACGATAGTCCGACTGGGCGTCTGGCCTAAAATCAGTCAATCTACTTATATCGCGTCGCCTGGTATTTTGACACATTAAAAAACCTGGGAAGGACATTAATTAAACAGGCTCTTGTTGAATCCAAACAATAATCGCCGAACGTGAGATCGGGTAAATTGCGAAAGAGTGGAAAACGGTATACTACAATGTAAGAAGTCGGACCACGTTTGCTTTTTCGCCGAATGTTGACCAGATCCTGCTAAAAAAATAGTATAACAGTTTGTTCGGTGATTTCACCAAAACGGAATAAAACAAATTGTAAATATGAACATTAATATTGACACTAATTTCTAGACTGGTTCAATTGTTCGCGGCAAGAGTCTGACACGACGCGAACAATAAAATTGAATTAACGAGGGAGCTGACGGTCTAGTGTCCATACGGGGTCAGCATACTGTTGGTTTTCCCATAGGCGACCATGTTAACGTTTTGTCTGATTATAAGAAAACGTGACCTATGAAATGTCTTAAACTTCTCACCTGCTGTTACCATCATCTCATTGACATGCTGATAGATTTTAACTAAATTTGCATACTTCCAGCTCTCGTAAAATGCCTGTATGTGTGACACCCGTCAATATTTACAAATGCCGGCAAGAATTACTCCGCAAACAGGTCACACAGGCAAATTGTTGCCAAATATCCTTCCGCTTATTCAAATCATCTAGAAATCCACCATTTTACAGTTAACGCCTTCTACAATCACACATGGAAATCTCCCTACTCAATTGCACTTATGTCACAGCATGTGAATTTAAAAGTAATAATTTCTCAAAAATACACTGCATTTGTCTTCGTAACCAAACAGAAAGTCTAACTAGAACATGACCCCATACGGATTAACGGGAGTCAGGGTAGCCACTTAAGGCAATGAATAGTCTGTCATTTGTCGGTGTACAGTGGAATCTGACTATTGCGCTACTTTACTGATCACTGAAGCGATAGAGGCAATATGTGGGAATTATGAATAGAAATAGGAAAACAGAACTGCTTGAAATTTAGGTAATTGAGAGCAGACTGATTGGCAGGGCACATCTAGAGAAAGGGTGATAGGAAATTCACCAAGGAAGCACGGAACACATAAGGGTACGGCAGTAGGAGAAGGTGAAGACCAAATTAAGGTGAAGACGTAGAGGGCTCGCAAAAGGGCGGCGGTGAACAGACGAGAGTGGGAGATAATAGCCGAGAATCGGGAGAGGAGGAGACATCTAGTCGACATGTAGAACAGAGCATTAGCACCCGCAAGGAGTCAAGCGGGGAGAAGAAGAAGACATCTTAACACCAGTGTGTTTTAATAAATTACATATAACAAATGTAATTGGACCATCGTAATAATGAAATTATGTTTAACTGTCTCGCATCAAATATCATTTTGGCTGAGCATGCGGATGGAAACATTATTTTACGGGCTTTAGTGATACGGCATTCGTGTAATCCCTTGAACATTTCACCCCCATTGCATTTTACCCGATAAATGTTGTTTACAAGTATGATCTAATACATTATCGATACGTGATCGCGAATGTTCAAAAGTTCTCTTAATAGCAAGGTTGGAACTCATAAATAGACAACGATAAAATTGTATTATAAAAGACATTTGAGCGGTTAAAGGCCATATCCTGGAATAAAATGTGCTGTGTTCCATAATAAAAACAAATTATGTACGCACTTTCAAATGATGCTATAGAAAATATGTTTATGAATCGCACAATAGCGTACAACATAAAAAGAACCTCTGACTTTTTCATCTTACGGAAACAGCCGAGTGACAGCTGCTTGAGACTGTGTGACGTCACTAGTGGAACACAGCCGGCAGCCTGGACCGCCCTTACTGATTGACAGCCGCTGAGAGCGGTGTCTCTTCTGTTACCGACACCCATGCATGCGAAGATCAAATATATTGCGGTGACAGTGATGATGACGTTTGAGAGATTAATGTTGTTTCTGCGGATGTTAGATCGCCTGGTGTCGGTGCGGTGCTATACAGGCCGCGGCGTGAACCTGTCGAGAGAGTCCGGCAACTGACGACCAGCTGTTGACTTTGTTGTGTCTTGTGGTGAAAGGGCCAGTGGCGTTGTTGTGGTATTCGTTTGTATATTGACGCTTCTTCTCAGTAATTTTAAAGACAGTTGATTTATTGACATCTAACTGTATTTTTAAGCCCACCTTCCACCAGTGGTGTAGCCAGAGGGGGGCCAAGGGGCCATGCCCCCCTCAATCCCGAAAAATTAGTAGGGTGGTTGCCTGCTTCACAGAGGTTACTGGAGTGCCTGTGTCCTACCCTTTGGCAAAGACATTTTTCATCATTCAAATGGGATTAAGTTACCAAAGTGGAGGAATCCACCGCTGGATAAGCATCCAGCAGGCTGACAGGGCAACGAAATTGTTGTCATTCACAATGTGCTTGATGGCTAATGCCTATTAATATATTAACACAAGGATGTAAAATGATAGTTGCCCCCGCAAGATGATTAGTTACTGGACTAAGATCAAGTTGCACGTTGGTTGCAGCCAAACCAATTTATCTAGTTGGTTTTCCACTGGGTAGTCGGAACTTCGTATCGTGAATTTATTAATTTTAATAAGCGACAACGTTGCACATGATACGGACATTTTTGTAAAGCTCACTCGACGCCTCCAACGTTGTGATTGTGTTTGTCATATTGCTTGTCTGTAGGTTTGGGAGATGTAGCATGAGAAATATGGTGGCTTTAGGTGGATATTATGTCGTTTTTCTAATAGTTTGACGGCTTCTATGAGAGTTTTTGTTGAACTGGCAGCTACATTGGTAAGTAAACTTGGTTGTCATGTCATCATTCAGTTTAAACGAGTTAGGTTTCATAAAAAACCGACACAATGCAGCATTGCGACGGAATCATACGATGCACGAATATTGGACACTCTAGTTTATTGTACACTACATATGCACTAGTTTATTGTACATTACAATATATATATATATATATAAGTATATATATATATAGTACATATAAATATACACATATAAATGTCATATTCCGCTATTCATTGCTTGCATGGATGCCGGATGGCCCCCTCCAATACACAATCCTGCCTACGCCACTGCCTTCCGCCTCATAAGATATATCCATCGGCAGATCTGCACCACAAGTGATGTTATTCGCCGTAGGCGTAGCACGAATCCCGGCCTTTACACACACAAAATATTTAATTTTCTGCCAACAAATTGGGTCTTTGAGGAAGATGTGCACCGAATTTCCAGTTAAACCCGAATTGCCACAACACATATCTTCATCAATTATACGTGTTAATGATAAAACAGCTTAAATATAACTATAATGAAATAACGTTTTGCCGAGCAGACCGTGCGACCTTGTGTAGGCCGTTCCAATATAGTGACGTCACGCATCTGCGCCTTCAGACATTTCAAAAAAACAGACATTTCCAGGTTTGCACTGTGATGGGGCACTGTATAAGTTCAATTTTATTAATGTTTTGGCAAACATGTGGCTTCGGATTTGTGATAACATTGAATAACACACATATACAAGTATATTTATATAGCTCTCTGAAAAAAAAACATTTGGACAGGATATGGCCTTAAAAGTGTTACAATGTATACCGTATAACATGATTTACAATCAAATCGGTCAAACTATGTACAACTAGAGCTGCGTGGGCCGTATTGGTAAAGATCTACTATCAATCCCAACATTAACATGAGAGGTGCTTATGTTGTATTACATTTAGCCACATTGGTTTAACTTTAACACAAACATTCGCACCGTGGTAGTTGTTGTATGACACAATAATAAAATAGCAAACAAATGTCAATATATAAATATAATAACACGTTGTATGTGGCCAACACTGCTCAGAATGTATGACATATTTTTGTTTGAAGATTGCTTCTCTCTGAGCTAGCAATAAGACGACAATATGTTTACTATAAGAAATACAACTCGGGAAATACAAAAACGTATAGTTAACTTATACGCATTGTAAGATAACCAGCTATGCATGGTTACTGTTATTCGGTCGTAATACTATATACAATAAAATGTCATCACATTAAAACAATTGGTTAGGGAACAAATAAAGACACTATCACAACGCAAAACAACCCATTCGGAAATCCTAGAGTTCTGTATACGAATGACTCCTCCACAGAATACAACATCATGATCACGACATTATATGACCGCTGAACATCGCTATACATGGCGTGTTTTCATTGCCGCCGAAAAATGCCAGAAGGTGTAACAGTCAACTACGCAGTGACAATTTTCAAACTGACGTCAGCCTACGGACAGGAGGATGTTCCGTGGAGCGGAAGACAGTCCCTACACTCACCTGGTGGATGTCACACGAGAATCGTGGCACGGAGAGACGTCCTTATGACGCCAACGGTCGCTTTCCCGCAATAAGTTGACAGTGACGGTCGCCGCACAATTTACGCCTTGTGACATTAGCGTTGTCATGGCGACGACGGACGCATCATCGTCGACGTTAAGGTGTCACAGTCTGCCGCGGAGTTACGCTTCGTGAGGCTGCGTGAGAGAAGACAGGTGAAGTATAAATATAATCCAGCTAGTGCATGTTGTTTTCTTCAGCTAGGTTTACTTTTCAACAAGGTGACATGCTGGAGGTACTGAGATTGATGCAACCAACGGTACCATGGTTCTCTCGTGAGGCGGGTGTGTGTTTGTGTGTGTGTGTGTGTGCGCGCGCGCGCGCGCGCGCTCACGTACGTACATAAATGCATGAATTTATGTACATACGTACGTACGTATGTACATAAATTCATGCATGCATACACGCGCGCACACACACGCACGCACATGCACACACTCACACACACACCCGCCTCAGGAGAGAACCAGGGTACGTACGTACGTATGCAAAAACAATATAACATATATTTATAACGTGACGATGATCTTTATTCAAGCAGCTTGGGAGTAATTCGGGTATAGCAACTTTTTTAAACCATTTACCGTAAGGTAGTGTGAGGCAAGGAGCCCACCATAAGCAGGAAACGCTGCATTTGTTTTAATAATAACCCAATCGAATATATTTTATGTTGTCATTAATCTAAAATGTATATTCTACTTTGTGTATAAGTATTTTACACATAGACATAACATAATAATTTAAAATTCTACGTTATAAAATAGTTACGAAAAAGGCGTCTTGCCCCATATCTGGGTGGAGCAAGACGCCTTTCCCAACCCGTCGAATAATCACAAGTATGCGAGTTAGTGTGGATGGGTGGGTGGTATGGGGGTGGGTGGGATGTGTTTGGGTGGGTGGGTGGGTGGGTGGGTGTGTATGCTGCGTGTGTATGTATCTGCTTATTTAATTATGTAGTACACATGTTAGGCGATAAATACCAACAATATTGTGAAATGCATTTTAACAGGCATGCAATAAGAACGAACGAACAATCTACACAAATGTTAAGTAACAGCCAATCTAGCTTTCGATATTTCGGTAAGGTCTATTGTTCCCAGCAGCTGAAGCAGTGTCAACTACGCAGACTCTTCACTGTCACTAGTTGCAGCAGTTCTCGCAAATAAAATTGGCATTCCCACAGTGCACTCTCTATGTGCCCACTCCCTACAGAGCACACACTGAACCCAGACCTCGCGACTTCTGCTGTTACTGAATGGCTCTTCACAAATCAGGCAGTATCATTCATCGTCTTCGTCACTGCTTAGGAATCTCTTTGCTGGTACAGTTATTGTCATCTGTTTCTTCTTAGGCATCAGTCGTTTCCCCTTCGGTTTCCCGCCTCCTTTACCCTGCCGCTTAGATATTTCACCCTTCTTGGTAATTGCGTTTTTGTACGGCGACGACGATATCCAGGCTGCTGATTCCTGTTTTCTCGACTTGCTGCGTGCTGTTGATATTTTCGGCAATGGAGAAATGTTCCTAACTAGTTGGCGAATGACCGTCGTAGCCGGTGTCGAGGCGACATACCCACAAGTGGGCAGAGTGGCAACCGTTTCGCCCGGTGGCATGTCTGCAGTTGCATGATCATCAGATGAAGGACCAGCACTTGGAGGCTCATCGGATGAACGGCCGGCAATTGGGTGGCCATCAAATGAAAGGCCGGCAGTTGGGGGGCCTTCATGTGAAGGGCCGGTAGTTGCAGGGCCATCAGATGAAGGACCGGCAGTTGGAGCACCATCAGATGAAGGGCCAGCAGTGGCCAGGTGGGCAGATGGTTCTTCAAGCGGCGTCGGCTCCTCTGTCACGAGTGCTGCAGCAAAATCGTCGTCAGTGAAGACATCTGGATCGTAAGGCCAAAGACCACATGCCCTGAATCCTGATTTGTTGTACGCTTTATTAAACACACCAGCCATGTCGTAAAACGACATTCGCAGACCTGGATTGGTGACCATCCAGCTGTCTACTGCATTGTTGTAAGCGGTCTTCAATGATTTGAAGAACGTTGTGTCGAGCGGTTGCATCCTATGAGTGCAATGAGGTGGCAGAACTAGCAGATGTATGCCTTTGGACCTCGTGTAGTTAACTGCAGCCAGTGTTTTAAGGCTGTGGTGGCCATCCATGATTATAATTTGTTGGTTTTCTACACACGCATTGGTCGACGCAGCGAAATGTTCAAGCCATTTGACGAACAAGTCTGCATCAATCCAGCCATTCGGACTGCAGTGGCCTACAGATTCAGGTGGTGCCCCGTTCATTAAAGCTTCCACCATCCTCTTTCGTGGAAAAAATAAACATTGGTGGCAGGTAACGACCTGCTGCATTGATGGCACACACGACTGTCACTGTAGCGCCATGTTCCCCACAGGTGACCTTTGCAACGTGTCTTGCTGCTTTGGTCGCAACGATTTTCCCTGGTCTTTGGACGTTTGTGGTACCAGTCTCATCCATATTCCACAATCGACTTGGCGTGTATTGCGCGGTCTCCAAAACCGAGCGGTAAATTTCGAAGAACGCATTTACCCGTGGCTTTTTAAAGCCAAGAGCGCGAACAATGTTGGCAGCCTGCGGTTTCTTTATGGCGAGATCGGGGTGACGTGCAAAAAATCCACTCAACCAGTCTTTACCGGCCATCTTGGTTGTTTCGTTGAACAGGTTGTTCACACCAGTTTTGTCGGCAATCTCATAAGCGAGACGTCTTACATCAACAGTTGTCAAGCCGTACATTCGACTTTCAATCTCTTTGATATGTTCGTACAGGGCTTCCTCGACGTCATCTCCTAGAATAACAGTCCTGGGACCGAGTTTCAAAGTTACAGGGGAGGTCACTGCGTTGTCTCTATGCCTCCGCAAGGTACGAGCTGGTATCCCAAACTGCTTGCTTGCTCTTATCAAAGGAATGCCCTCCCTAACTGCACGAAGAGCTTCGCTGAGCTGACCGTCACCATACTTTCCCCTCTCCGTCTTTCTTTTGTATGACCGAACCATTGCCCTACAAAACGAAGTAGAGAGGAATATTGCTAGACTATTATATAATGTAAGAAATACACACACACACACACACACACACACACACACACACACACACACACACACACACACACACACACACACACACACACACACACACACACACACACACACACACACACACACACAATTAACTTATAAATGCGATATCATATATGATTATTATATGGTGGAGCAAGACGCCTATGGTAGGCGTCTTACCCCATTCAAAAAGAGCGTCTTGCCCCCAGGCACGTGCGACAGTAAAATAGCTGTATGTAGTCTGCTGTTTAATTATCGCTCATTTAACTGTTACCAAATGTTAGTCTACATAGTTATCGTAAGAGAATCATATTTTTATGGTTATTTATGATAACCACTGAGTTTTACAACGAAACAGGAAATCACCTTTTTTACTATTTTAAACCTACAAATCAGCAAAGTCACATTTTGTACTCACGATTGTTAGTCTTGTTTCTTTTTATGTTTCTGTTCATCCGCTGTGTGGCAGCACAGATTTACACAAACCATAGTGCCAATCTGAAACCGTCGTTACGTAGATAGGACGGGTGGGCGTCTCGCCTCGTATAGGCGCCTTACCCCACCCTACCTTACTCTGTTATTTAGTAAATAGATGCAGTCTGTTAGACACATTTAGTAGTTTTAATGTGCAAGATGCTATAAAGAAACCAAACTACAATCAACGCGAGGTCCGTAGTTTCTGTAAATATGCATACAGTTTGGTATTTTTAAACATACTGAAACTATTCCCTAAATGTGTTCTTACGTAACGGAAATGTGTTTTATGTATAACAACATGAACAGTTATTTTACAAATGCTTCCCACTGTCGTCTGACATTTTAATATAGATTCCAACGCTATCTCTCCGTCTTAATTTCGGTCCTCCTCTTCTCTTTCTTACATCCTCTTCTGTTTATCGGTGCTCTCTTGTTGTTAATATACTCACCCAGTTTCCGTTTATGCCACCGTCTCCTCCCGTCTACCTTCATTATCAGATGATTCTTCATTTCGACCTATTCCATTGATTTCCCCCATCTTTCTTATGTCGTCTTTTGTTGTGACATCTCACAGACATAAATTTCGTGACACAATCAACACCAGCACTGAATCGTAATGACAACGACTTGACCTGGCGTGACAGCTGCAATAAACAAACGCTGCAATAATTCATACTCTGCAGGTGACCAAACTAATCCATGAACACTAACGGCGCTTTGTCTTCAACATGCAGCTATTTGACGTACAAGCAATTAAATGTCACGCTAATTACTCTATGTCAGAGAGATGAACCTCTAGGGGTATTTTATTTCAGGGGAATAATTAAATCTGACGAAGTGGACATCAATGGAACTTTATTTCGGTTAAAATACAATTTATCGAACGTATTTAGTTCCTTTATAATTATCAAAAGTAAACAAAAACCGAAGAGATCCCCTAGAAACCCCAAAGAGGTTATGTTGAGGACCACCTAAGACTAATATATACCAGCCAACTCTCCGTGAATTTCCGGTTGTCTCAATGATTTTGGGTGTATCTCCCGGTCTCCCGGAATAGAGGCAAATCTCGCGGACTTTCGCTTAAAATCTCCAACTAATCCATGGATTCAACAGCACCCCTCACCCCGTCTTGTACGGGAGACGTGTTGAACCGCCAAAGTTCCGGCGATAAATTTCCAAAAGTACACCACCACCCCCCGTCTTTCGATGTCATGATTCGAGCCCCCCCTCGTCTCTTCCGATGTCAAGATCCGAGACAGCGTGACGAGAGACAGCACGACGCGGGAGGCTTGCTGAATCGCTGATGAATCTCCCGTAATTAAAAAAAACGTTGGCCTGTATATTAATATCACTTTCGATCAGTTTCGTCGTTCCATAAAAAGCATAGGCACACACACACACGCGCGCGCACACAAATTTGCAATATATATATTATATATAAATATATTATATATATATGTTTATTATAATGTACATAATATTATATATATATATATATGTGTACACACACACATATATATATATTATATATATATATGTTTATATACACTTACACACATATATATTATAATAATAATAATATATATCTTGTAATATATATATATATATATATATATATATATATGTACACACACACACACATATACACCTGTATTGCTAGTTAGATCCAGAAAGGATGACACGTTGTTCTCATTCAATTCTGTGTTACACAGGCACAAAGAAGAAGAAAACTTTGTAACAATGACATACGTTAAAGTAAACAATATTACGCATGACCCAACCAGAAACTTAAAACAACATTACACCCAATACAATCACCATCCTGTCATAATGTTTAAACAACACTGGTAATGCTTAACAGATCTCAATTGAAAAATTATCTACAATGACGACCAACCTACACAGTCATGTGACATCCGTGTTACACACATGCAAAATATATAAGCCTGTGAATCCCTATTATCACTTATTGACCAGGACTGTCAATATATACACACATGCAGTACATCTAGGCTGTATATTAACACAATAGTAGGCCTACATAACAACAAGACACTCTTTTACTAGCACCTTCAACATTCACGATTACTCGTATGTACCCTGCACATTTAACAAAGAACCAAGATATCTCTCCAAACTATCATGCCTCCGTTGTACTATCAAAAATACACCTGTTAAGCTTCTCATTCAATGGCATTCACACGTTGACACCAGTAGTGCATAGTTAAGCTATACCATGTCAATGTGGCAACAAAGCCATGTCACAATAAAATAACAAACCAAAAAACACTGCCATACTAGAGCGAATATCACTTTATTCATAGAATAGAATACAATAAAATGTGACAACGATAACCCAAGTATTTGTTTGAATACAGTAAATAGCTATGTATAGACGAGTTTCCTGATGACGCGCGCATAAATTAAATCCACCTGCGCGCGCATACTGGCGGCAGACACAAACAGAAACAAGGCAGTTGCGTCTGCGTTTGAGTTGTCATGCCACCTTCGTGTTGTGCTGTCGGGTATGAGAATCGCTCAAACACCTATCCACACTTAGAATTTTACAGAATACCCAAACCGCACACCCTTTTCACAAAACAGACGCCAATTATGGCTGAATGCTATACGGAGAACCGATTTAACCAACAAACTAATCAGCAATGCAAGGTTGTGCAGAGCACATTTTGTGTCAGGTAAGGGAGATGTCGTTATTTATTGGGGGGAGGGGGAGGTGGGCGGGACTAATTAGGGGATACTCTAATTTAAAATCCATCCTACCCCAGAACTACCGTGCACTGGAATGTGACCACAGTTTGTCCATTAACCTGGTAACACGTTATTATGAATACGTTATTGTAATATTATTGATAGAATTATGTTGTTGACAATTGCATGACACACCCAACAAATTATGCGCATTGAAAACAGACTCCACCCTGTATTCCTCCTTCCCACCCTTACCCTTAATCAATTATAGGTCGGACAGTTTGTTTGGCCTACATTTTCACTGACCACTGTCACGGCAAATTTTTGCTTGTGTATAACTTTATTATTTCATATTTAAAATAATATTATTTAATGTCTGACATAGGTGTGTAGTTAAATATGTGTACAAACAATCTTGATAATTTCACTTGTTTTCTTAAATAGCATAATATTGTGCGTTAGTTTTTGGCATTGTTTCGGATTAATGTCACTATTTTTCAGGGGAATGCTCAATGGATTCAAACAGCCCCGACTTTGTGCCATATGTATTTGCATATAAAAAGAGTAGAGCTGATGATGTCCATAAGATATAAAAACATGGACGTGCACAAAAACGTTTAAAACTGACAGAAATGGGCATCCCCAGTGACCAGCCTGTAGGACCATCAGAACTTTAGAAAGAAGCAGCAGAGGCCCTGATAGGATTATGGCCAGATGCAGGTCCACCTGACAGTCCAAGTATTAACATCTTCTACATACATATGCATTGGTGTTGTGCTTATGTGGTGTGACGGTGTGTTGAATGTTGATGGTGTAATTGTGTGATATCGGGTATACATTTTGTTTTATTAATAACAAGAAAGTCACACACCCAAGAATATATGTTAAAATTACAATATATGCATCATTAAAATATGTTCAAGTCTCTCAGGAAGATGGCGCATCAGTGAGTTCTATCTTGTTTTCTGGAGGCTGTTCTTGGGTTTACGGAGGTCGATATGGGACATTGGTGCTGGGTTGACTTTTCTCCTCGACATGTCACTGAGGCCGATGCTTTTGATATACAGGCCTCCGGCCGGGTAACACCATTTCGAACTGCCATTTCAACCTTGAATATCACAGCTGCTGCGTGGCTACACATTGATCTTTGTGTAAAACAGACATAGTGAATGTGTACATTTTAATAAATATGTCGTTAAGTTGCCCACAGTCCTGCACCATGTCAGTTATGATGATGTATAGCATAATCAAAAAATAAATTATTGCAATACAAAATTGCCACGGAGTTGTGCGACGCACAAAGTTAAGTCTTAAACACAGTTTTATGTATATTTGTTCTATGTATTAACAAATATTGTAGTACATATAATTTGTTTAGTTTGATTTGATTTATTCAGGCAAAGACATTGTCACCATAATTTCTTTAAGTATGACGAATGTATGAGTATTACAAATGTAATATTAATTATGACTAATAGACATAGCCTCCTCCTCAGATAACCCCAGAAGCCATAGCAGCGTATTTCCTTTGAGGTCTGTGGCCAAGCATAGGATGACTAGAGGGAAAATACATGACATATAAAAATATAGAACATCAGGTCATTATAAGATTCGGATAACATGACTAAGTCTAAGATTGTACTAATGCAAGAATTTCTAATGCTATGGCTCTGTTCAACAGGAATTTGTTGACCTTTTTGCTTAAAACTATATTGAATCCTGTGGAGGGAGGGGGTTCCATAATTGGTATTGCTAGATGAATATATAAATGTATTACAAGCCGCTCCCGCGCAATTGGCATATCGTATATGACAGTTATTGTCGCTATGCCTAATACTGTGCTTGATTAGGATGCAATATGTTTAGTTAATTAATTATGGACAAGAAAGAATACAACGTCTTAGCTTAATTCTAAGACACTTACCCCGCCAATATGCAGTTTGCTGTGAGTATGTTCGCCAGATGCTTAGCCTTGGCTTGAGGCCAGGCTTTAGGCTTAGCCTTATAGTTATACGTTATGGACGCACACCCAGGCCTTCTTGTTGTACATCCTTGTCTGTTCTCCCTGTCGCTGACTTGGGAGGACTTCAGCCATCAAGAAGCAGTAATTGCAGTTCTTATTTATAAAATGATATTTCACTCGCTGTACATGATCACATACAACATGATTGTATGCGTCCAATATTTTGTACGCTCCCTTGCTCTCGTAGGTGTATACATATATGCTCAGTGTGTTAATGTAAATGAGGTAAAGATGGGTCTGGGGGAACACTAATGCGGGTCACTGCTCCAAATCCAGCGACCACTCATTGTCTGGTATCGTATGTGGATCTGGTAGTTGCTCACCGGTATTGAGGCCAAGTTTCACCAGATAATTATCATTTTCTGTGGCGAATTTGCTTTTACTCGCCGAGCCATCAATTTGTAACAAGCCGCTCGCCATACACAGACGCCACTTTTTGCCGCCAGTATGCGCGCCCATCCAAATATGTCACGTTTGTTTATAAACATTGAAACTCGTCTATAGTAGTGTAATGTAGCAGGCTAATGAAACTGTTATTATTCCAGGCATTCACTCAAGGTAATGCTCAGTCTGGCCACTAGGACACATATAATTAATGTACATGCTGTTAGCTACACATATCAATACTACATTAAATAGTATATACCTGTCCACAGGACTGCCCGTCGAATACTGGCTATAGTATTCACAAGTCATAACTCGAGGATGTCTGTGATGACTTTAAAAACAAATACAGGTTTACTATATGTACTATATGGGACATCAATCCATATTGAAAGCCTAGTAATTGTTGTGAACATTGTGCGAGTTGGTGCTGACCACTAGCGACCACGATGAAGCCCACATCCAGGCCTACAGTAAACTCGTTAGTTGGTATCTTGTATAACTATTTACAATCAAATGCCATCGTTAACTGCCTATGATTCGTATATCATGACAACCGTACATCATCAATTAGACAACGCCTACAAATTTGCTTCATGACCTAAGTAGTACCTAACAACAAAGGCAATAAATATGTCCATATAATTAGGACCCGCGTATATACTGAACCACGTGACTGCAACACTGCAAAAAAACCTCTTTAAGGCACTCTGAAAACCTACTTTTGCACCACAAATGCACCCCATTTACGCCAATATTGAGGGCTAATCCTATCTCCAGCCCCCATACACCACAAAATGCACACCCCTTCCTAAATGTTGGGGCCATTGGGGAGCTAAGCTCCTAGTCCGCAAATATTGAGGGCTAAGCCCCCCAGGGGTTCCAATGCCTATGTAAGTAATACAAGTATTACAATGTTTAATTTGTTTCCTACATGGATGCTAATTGATGTATATTTTGATAGAATTTCAAAATGATAATTATTCTGAATTTTTACTGTAGCAGTAACATAATTTCTACAACAATATTTTTCTTGCTATCCCAGTTGTGAATGTCATTGTGACAGGCAGTCTGTGCTATTTCAGATAATGGCTGATTGCTGTACACGAGTATTTAAGGATTAATTTCTTGAAATGTTGTATGCTCAATGATCAATTTGCTGTATTTATCATATACTTAATTGTTCATATTGTATTATAATGTATACATAAAGATTTGATAAATGATTTGTGCCATTACTATCATTGCTTGCATTTATGTACATGTATGCTCAATAGACTTTATTTTGTATTTGTTTTATTTGGTCATTCAATATGCTTGGATATTACTGTAGATTGCCTGTACGATTAATGTATTTGAATATATATATAATAAAATATATGAAAATCAACGTGCACCTGTGTTAATGAGTATGTCATACAGAATATTTTCTACACGGTATATTCGTAGGATATATTCTGTAGAAAATTCTATAGAAGGTGCAAAATTCCTATAGAATATTCTATAGAAAATGCTATAGGATATGTTCTATAGAATATTCTACAGGAAATTCTATAGAAAGCGCAAAAATCCTATAGAATATTATATAGAAAATACCATAGGATATTTCCTGTAGAATATTCTATAGAAAATCTATAGTTTTTGTGCTAAGGGCCTCTCTTTCCCTCCCACCTCTCTCTCTCTCTCTCTCTCTTTCTCTCACTCTCTACTTAAATAATATTAACGACACTCGTCACACGTGCAGTTTTTTAGCCTCGATTACCCAAGCGCCATGAGGTGGCAGCATAGGCCCCTCACTACGGCCTAGATTATTAAGCTCCCGCCAATGTTACCCCAGATTCGGGTAGAAACGATGATTGGCTCTCAGGCCAACTATGAAATAACAAATTAAATAAGGATACACTTTTATTAGATAATACTATACTATAACAACTATTCAACATTAAATTTATATTGAAACATGTCACACACAAAATAAACCGACAATAAACTTTTTCGAGTTCAGTGCCTTTTAATCACATGCATATTCACTAGGTGGCAGCTCTCATGGCTGTCAACAAGTGGGCAGTCAAAACGCGACTCTGAGCCAGACTATCTTCCTGGCGAAGTCACGCACCCAGGAGAGTGTCGGTTAAACGAGACTAGCGATTTTTCCACTATATCAAATTCCCGCTCTCTCCTCTCTTGCCAACAAAAGCGGCGCCTATTGCCTGATTCAAACATTGAGTAGTGGCCACTGCTAGGGCTATTCACCAGTTGGCATCACTAAAACAAACTTAACCCACAAACGAAAAAATTAGAATAACGCCATGGCCAACGATGACATCTATACTGTGTGAGTGTTAATTGACCCCAATTCCCTACGGTATCGCTGCTTCTCGTTGCTGCGCCTACAGACTCACAACGCAGCGAACCAGCGGAACGAGGTTGGCGAGAACAAGTTGAACACTGACGTAGCAAAATACATTACAGTACAGCAATCATGACCAGCGTGTGTACTTATCGCGTCCAGAAGGTATACTACATCCCTTGCACATACTAGCATAACATTACTAGTTTTTCTGCTACGTGGCAGAGAGGAATCCTTAGAATCGTAACAACATCGACACCCAAGTCACTGCCAACAAGTCGTTCCAGTTCACTGAACACTAGACGTCGTTCCGCATCAGTACGCGTGTCTGTCAACTCGGTAGGCCAACGTTCTCGCCTGGTATGATATACGGGAGATACCCTTTTACAATACCATGGGGTGGTATTTCAAAATATATATGTTACGTTGACACATTAACAGTTTCTATGAGATCACAGTGAAAATAATTGTAAACAATTGGTCTTAAACTGTTGATGTGGTCTTAAACAATTGATTTTAGAACCTACTAGAGTCTGTAATTACAGTGAATCTGCCATTGATCTTATTTTAGTATCTGATCATGAGAACGTGTGTCAGTCAGGAGTACTCGGTGTTTGTATTATTTTTAATATAATTTGTATTAATTAAAATTTATTATATTATATGATAACGTAATGTAACTATAACTTTAATCTGGTTTTCGGTAATCGTATTCTACTGATACATGTTTGATCCACCTAACCGATTATATTAAACAAGAAAGCGATAAAGGTAATTACACAGGCATGTTTTTGTTAAATTTACAAAAAGCTTTTGATAATATAAATTACAGCATTCTTTTAAATAAACTTAAGAGCTTACGTGTAGATGAAATATCTATAGGTTGGTTTAGATCCTATTTGCCGGGTAGAACACAAGTTACTGATGTTGATGAATCAATGTCTGGGGCAAAAGGTATCACTTGCGGAGTACCACAAGGTTCCATACTTGTGCAGCTACTGTTCCTGTTATATGTAAATGAATTTACTGCGGTAAATTGCAAGCTCTTATTGTGTGCGGATGACTTGGCCTTGCTTGCCTCTGGAAATAATATAGCAGTTATATAAGCAACTGGAATCCGTCAGTGAATGATTAACCGACAACAAATTGTCTCTCCATTGAGGTAAAACCCAATCTATAGTGTTTGTAACGAAGAGAAAATTGTACAAATGTAACAATCTTAATGTTGTGTGCAGTAGAAAACGTCATTGAATCAACAAAAAACAAGTGTCACTTACTTAGGAGTGACTTTCGATCAATCCCTTTCTAGCGACATTGTAGCTCCTAAAGGTTCATATCAAAACAACAAACTGCTAATCTATACTTTGATTCAATGTCATTTTGACTACACATGTTCAGCTCGGTATAGTGGATTGTCGAAGAAGATGAAAGGCAGAATGCTGTGTTTACAGAATAAGATTTTCATATTTATGTTAAGTGCTCTACCGAGGTTTTATATTGGTGCAAATGAATTTAAGTGCATAGGATTACTCCCTGTTGAGTATAGAATTGAACAGTTAAAGTTTGGTAACATTTAACAAGATTCCAAAAAAAATTGCCGCCTGCAGCTATAAGCTCCAGACAGCATGCGGACAAGGAAGCATTTGGCTTATCGATAGTCCAACAACTTTCCACTTACGTATAACCCGCCCTCGCCAGATAGCTGTCAATTTTATTTTTGAACATATTCACACTGCTAGCATTAACACAACCATAACCATTCAATATCTTAAACATTTCTATTTGGTTTCCTCGTAGTCTCCTAGTCTCTAGTGTTGTCAACCCACATTCTAATAGGCGTTTTTCATAACCAAGACCTTTCAGTTCAGGAATCAGCTTAGTTGCTCTTCGTTGCACTCTTTCTAGGTTATCTGTGGCCTTCTTACGATATGGCCGCCATGCTTGTATTCAATATTCCAAATGTGGCCTAACTATTGCTTTGTACATTGGTATAATTAGCTGTTTCTTCTTATATGTGATATTTCTCTTAATTATCCCTAGTATTTGGTTACCCTTTGAAGCAGCAATTCCACATTGCTCCGAAACTTTCATGTCAGCACTAACTGTTACTCTAAGTCCTTTTCTTTTACAGTTTTACCTAATATAGTATACCCCATTATGTATTCTTTGTTCACATTTCCATGTTCTATGTGGATGCATTTACACTTCCCTAAATTGAATCACATTTGCTGTTTTTCAGACCATTTGACCAATTTGGCTAGATCATCCTGTAAAGTGTGTTTAACTGCATCTGTTTTAACTATTCTGAACACTTTTGTATCGTCTGCGGATTTCAGTACTTTGCTTGATACGTCATCAACCAAATAATTTATTTATATATATATATATATATATATCAAGAATAACATAGGTCCCAACACCGACCCCTGTGGCACTCCACTAAAAACTGGTTTCCGGTTTGAAATCTCCCCCTCTAATATTATTCTCTGTCTGTCAACAATGTTTGTATCCAACTGATCATACCTCACACTACACCATGGGGTTTTAGTTTAAGTAACAAGCTTTGATGTTGCAAATGCTTTCTGAAAATATAAGTGTAATATTACTTACAAACAATGTATATAAGTAATGTAAAATGTTTATTCAAACATCTATGTATGATGTACATCGTGACCCTGTGCCATGTGCTCCGCCCGACCTCTGGTCGCATTCACCAACACTACTTATTTAGGATCAAGAAGGTGGCGCCACTGCTTCGCTAGATTACCACACTAAGCAGACAACATCCACTGGTGACCCATCATCTACCCACTTTATAATTTCTTCTAAAAACATAAGAGATTAGATAGACAAGACCTAGCTTTTAGGGACCCATGTTGAGATTAATTTATTAATTTGTGTTTTACAAGGAATTCCACCATGTGGTCTCTAATATGCGTTTCTAATAATTTGCATAAAACTAATGCTAAGTTCACTGTCTATAATTCTCTGTCGTGTTCCTTGATCCCTTTTTAAATAATGGTGTAATGTTTGCTTCTTTCCATTCTAGTGGAACGATTCCCCCCTTCAGTGACAAGTTAATGAGAATAGTAAGTTGTGTATTGATTTGGTGTACAATTTCCTTAAGCAGTTTTGGTGATATCCCGTCAACTCCAGGTGATTTGTTTTCTTTCATCATCTTAATGTTCGTTGGTATCATTTCAGGAGTAACGAACAACTTGATTTGATTCATCCCCCTCAACATGTACAACATTATCAATGCATCAGCATATTTTGTTTTTAATTTTAATATGGCGCAACATAGTTACAACACAAGAGCAAGTGAATTGGCATGTGTAATTCCAAGGGTTAAGGCTTCTGGGCAAACTTCGTTTCTGTATACAGGCATATGCCACTGGAATAATTTGCCAATTGAAAGTTAACAATGTCGCTCTAAAACTAGTTTTTAAAAACAGGTGTGAAATGTATGTTATAGTCGTTTGGTTGCCTAGGAACACAACCATTATGCTAAATTAATTGCACTAAACCAAGTTACGAGTTCACCTGATTTACAACAAACATAAATAAATATACACTTTTTTTTACAGAAATTGTAATTCACGCCATCCAATTATAATGTGTGACGACAAAATTGTCTCACTAGTCATCGACAACGGCTCGACAACCTGCAAGGCCGGTTTCTCCGGAGAAGACGCCCCCAGGACCGTCATCCCATCTATCGTCGGCCGACCCACACGTCAGGTTGTATAGTGAGAATATATATGTTACCCTAGTATTTGATGTGTGACGTATAATATAGTGACCGACGTCAGTTTTTCTATAGAATTATTTTGTTCCAGCCCATTGTGTTCTCACTAAGCTGTTGATGATATTAATCGCGATTCAGTTGAACGGACCAGTATTTTATTAATAACGTTCTAGTTATTTTGAACTGAAACGCCAAATAAACTGTCGATCAGTTCATAAGTGATGATTGTATTTAATTTAGTCTTACTTTTACGGTTGTCTAATTGCATACACATGTTGACAGGGGGCCGTGGTCGACGTACGCCAACAGGATGTGTATGTTGGCAACGAGGCCCTGGCCAGCAGGGATATCCTCTCCATTAAGTATCCCATTGAGCATGGCTATGTCACGAACTGGGACGACATGGAGAAGATCTGGCATCACACCTTCTTCAACGAGCTGAGAGTCGCGCCCGAGGAACACCGTGTCCTGCTGACTGAACCTCCCCGCAACCCGAAGATCAGCAGGGAGAAGATTATTGAGATCGTGTTCGAGACCTTCAACGTACCAGGCACGTACGTCGCCACCCAGGCTGTGCTGTCGCTGTACGCATCCGGTCGTACGACAGGTATCGTACTCGACTCTGGAAGTGGCACCACTCACACCGTGCCTATCTATGAAGGTTATTCCTTACCCTACAGTACTTTTCACCTTGATTTTGCTGGCTCTAATATGACCAACTACCTGATGAAGATCCTCGACGAGCGCAGCTACAGCTTCACGACGACAGGTGAGCGTGAAATCGTGCGGGACATCAAGGAGAAGCTGTGCTACGTTGCACTTGACTTTGAGCAGGAGATGGCCACCGCAGCTGCTTCGTCTTCCCTCGAAAAGAGCTACGAGCTTCCCGATGGCCACGTAATAACCATCGGTAACGAGAGGTTCCGGTGTGCCGAAGCCTTGCTGCAGCCGATATTTATGGGAATAGAAACTTGCGGTTTCCACGAATTAATATGCAATAGTATAGCGAGGTGTGAAGCAGAAATCCGTGAAGACTTATTTGCTAACACGGTGCTCTCTGGGGGTAACATGATGTTCCCAGGCTTCGCTAACCGCTTGCAGAAGGAACTCACTGCCCTGTGTCCAGCCGTAACGAACATCAAAATCGACACACCATCAGAGCGCGAATACTCTGCATGGATCGGCGGCTCCATTCTAGCCTCGCTGTCCACCTTCCCACAGATGTGCATCAGCAAAGACGACTATGATGAATGCGGTCCTTCGATTGTTCATCGCAAGTGTTTCTAGAATATAAACAAAGTCGTCGGTGTTACGTCTAGTTGTACGTGTATTGAAAATGTGTTCAAACAAATCCCAGTAAAATTAAGTGGGTAATAAGCCACGAAATTATGTTTGTAACTGTAAACTAACAGACAACATGCGTTCATCTAACCAGATTACAGAAACGTTATACAATTATTATTAAACATAAACTATTTCTACATCCACCACACGATTGTTTTAGTTGATATTGCGATATATTGTTAAATGAAACATGAATCGCTATGCTAATGACACTGATGTGTACCATGGCAATTTGAACTCGTTATTATCACATATTTAAACAAAAATAATACGTTTAGAACGGTCCTGGTGTTTACCAAACGTACTGATGGTATTTATTTAACTCTGTCAAACCAGTCTTTACATGTCAATCGTAATACCAACAGCGATATATGCCTGTGAAACGTGGAAGAATACGGCGAGGATATCAAAAAACTAGAAATATTCCACCGACGATGTCTCCGGTTCATATTGGACATATCATGGAGAGAGCACATCACCAATGAAGAAGTGATGAGGAGGGTAGGTCTGGATAGGCTGCATTACATAGTTAAGTCTCTACGACGACGGCTAGCGGGACATATCCTACGCCTACCAGGAGAGAGAACAGCACATGTAGCAATGGAATGGGTGCCTGAAGGTGGAAACAGAAGGAGAGGAAGGCCGACTAAGACCTGGCGCAAGACTTTTAAAGAAGATATGGCAGAAATGGAAATTGCGAAAGACCGTAGTAGACGGAGAAAGCTCGTCGCCCGATGTACCGAAAGGAACAGGAGGAACTAAGTCTAAGTAAGTAAATAGACCAGTTTACCAAACAGGATCATGGCAATTGGTGTGTGTGCGCGCGCGCGCGCGTGTGTGTGTGTGTGTGTGTGTGTGTTGCGAGTGCGCGTGCGTGTGTATGTTAATTCGGTGCGAGGTTTTCGGATTATCGGAATCCACAGGTAGATGCGAGTGTCGTGACTGTCAGAAAAAATAGTCCGCGCATCGCATTGCCAGTTGCTCCCGGTCCATGCATGGTCTCATCTGTCTACTCACCAGTAACAGATACTGGTCGAAGACCCCGCCAAGATAGTTTGAGTAAAAGATAAGTTCTTATACAGCGCAGTATTCACTACTCTGCTGTCGACTCCATTGGGAGTCGGCTACGAGAGTAGTGCAGGGTGTATGCTGTTTAATTGCTTTATCCAGTCTTTATCCAGTTCTACTGTTGGCCCTCAGTGCAGCTTCTGTTACAGTCCAGGTTGGGTACAATGCCATCAACGTTCCCCCTGGGTATGGCGGGTGCTGTGTATCGTCGTGGCATCGAATACCTTCCGCACTAGCTTCTATGCGCAGTTTGTCCACGCGCAGTGTGTGGCCCAGTCACATCCATCTACGCTTGTCTGCCATCTCTGTGATATATCCACTGTAACCCTCTCGTAGGGCCAATTCGCAGCTGTAGATGCGGGTCATGCACCGCGCGTGGAACCGTCTTAGCTTGCCAGAAATATTGCTATTGAGACTCCACGCCTCCTCGCACGAGTGCGAAGTATGCGCGAGAGTCGTCCATCTCTCCAGATGCTTGCCAATGCCTGGAACTTGTCGAGTGGCCATCGCCAATCGCCGTATTTTTTGTTCCGTCTCCTTCCCACCCGGGCCAACAACGTAGGACAGGTACACAAACGAATAGACACTTTCCAGCGGCATACCATTGGGTGAAACAGGCTGTAATCGGGTCGCCGCTAGTCTTTGTTTGTCTCGTCCCTCCTCGGTGTACGCTGGCGTACCCTTGCAGGTCCACTCGTGTGGATTGCCTGTGCATAGTCCATGTCTGTTTTCATGGATTTTTGGCCCCTGTCGGTGGGGAATGTTCGTCCACATCTGGTGCAAGCAGGGGCGGACCTAGAGAGAGTAGGGGGTCCCAAAAACCTCCACTAGCGGCCGACGCAAATTCATATTCGGTGGGGTTTTAGCCGGACCTTCAGCCCGACTTTCGCTGTCGCGCTGTTGGATCATTCATATGACACTGGAAGACGGGGGGAGTGGTGTTGAAATTTTTTCGCCGCTGCGCCGCCGTACCTTCTCCTCTTCTTCAGCTTCTCCGCGCAGCCTCGACGGCTGGCTCCACTGGTGACATCGGATGACGGGGTAGGGGGTGCCGTCGATTTTGTCGCCGCCGCGTCGCTGTAAATTCAGTTATTGCAACATCAACGCGTGCACATTTAAATGGTCTAGGGGGACATGATCACGTGGGCCCATTCAAAAAGGTCGGCAGGCACTCCTATTTACAAAGGTCTAGGGGTCACGTGCCCCCATGCCCCCTGGATCCACCTGCGGTATGCGTACTTGAAATGACGGACGTCACTTTCCGTTGTAGCTGATCAATTCACATCCCGCCGAAACGTCGTACTCTTTGTCTTGGCAACACTGATTTCCAATTCCGCGGGCTTGCTGCGTTGGTCCATCAGCGTAAGTTGATCAGTCGCTGCTTTGGGGTCAATGCTCAGCAGTCCGATGTCATCAGCATAACCAAGACGAACGCCGCACGGGAGTGCAATTCCGTGCATCGAACAAACACAGAATCCAGCGCGCATGTAAATAACAGGGGATTCAAACAGTCGCCTTGTAGTACTCCGTGGTGTGTTTCTACGGCACTGGAGCGTTACGTGGGGCCTTTAAAGACAACGTTAGCCTGTCCGTACATTGACATGATGACGTCGACGAGTTTTTCAGGAAGAGAATGTTCCACTGGCGGCATACGCGTGTAGTCGTGACTGAGAGTGTCGAATGCTGTCTTGTAATCAACATACACGCACACGGCACTTTCCCCCGCAGCCACTATGTCGTCCACGGCCTGTCTGAATATGAATAGGTTGTCCCGGCATCCCCTTCCTTCTTTGGACCCGTTTTGGCTGTCAGCAGTCCATCTTTACTCTCCACAGAATGACGATTGGATTACCTTATAGGCGTGGTTGAGCAAGCAGATGGCGAGAAAGAAGAGGAGTCGCTTGTGGGGCCGTTCTTCTGTATCATCACGAGTTCGCCGGTGGACCAGTCTGTGGGCAGGAGTTCCTTCTGCCAGACCGAGGCGATGACGTCATGCAGTGCGTCTCGTGCAGCGTTCGACGCTTTCAGATACTCTGCCGGCACGGTGTAGCAGCCAATCGCGCGTCCACTACATAAACACTCGACTGCTCGGTCCACTATAAGTCCCTAAGACTGCTCAAAGCGCTTTACACTTTACTCCTTGGCAGACCTGTTCAATCGAACACCATCTCGACTTCTTTGGGAAGCATTCACCCACGTTGCAATTAATGCGCGAAGACTATTTGTACACAAATATCCACCACTATCTATATCCGGGTACTCATTCATACAGCTGAGTGAACTGGAGCGACTTAGAATGAACGAACTTGCCCAAGGTTCGACACGACAGCAAAGGATTTGAAACCGGGTTCTCTCCATTGAGAGTCCTGCGATGAGCAGGAAATGTAGTGGTCTACTGCGAATGGGTGAGGGAAGACAGTCATTGCATAAAATGTCTGGGAACTAAAGAGACTGGTAAAGGGAAAAGAGGAAGACCAGGCCTTGACAAATTTAAGTTAAAATGAAAACACAATGTCCCAACTAGCACGCCATCCTCGTCCCTAGGGCGGATCTAAGCGGCTGGCAGACAGCATCCGTCGGCACACGACAGTCGCCTGCCAGCTGCTCTCCAGCCGCTGTTGCCCCAGTGACAGCGTCCGTTAGTCCTTTATTGGCAATTGGGCCTCCCTCGGCTGGAGCACTAGGGTAGTGATATGTGACACTACGTTGAAAAAGGTACCATAAAGAGAACAATAATTAATTTACCCAACAAAAGTAGCTGTGGTTGTGATGGTTTCTCCACCAAACTGCTAAAAATGCTTGAACCTGCACTAATAAATCAAATATTAACCACAGGAATATTCCCTGATAAACTAAAAATTGCTAAGGTAATTCCAATTACAATTTTGAACAGACTGACAGTCAGAGGAAACAGAAAAAACAGAGTTCAGGGAAGAAGGTACGTTTTTAGACATTCTGTTGTAAATCTTTGTATATTTCTAGATTATTCAAATACATTAATTGGTATGACTTCATAAGCACATATTTGGTTCTGTGGAAACTTGTTTTTATGTGTAAAATAAATATAATGTAGGGCAGAATAACCTGATGTCATGATTGTGGCCGGCCGAACGAGTAGCCGAGCGAAGTTTGAAGTGAAAATTTGACAACAATGCGCTCAAAGTTAGCTTACGCAACAAGAGTGTTAAAAATGCAAACAAAATCAGAGACTGCTGGACGTACAATGGGAACATTGTAATCAAGGATGTCAACAACGTGATTCACAGGATATACACCTCAAGTGACCTGGATAATTACCAATGACATGCAAAGCATAACACCAAATGTCGGTGATAATGATGTGAACAATACATTTTTGCTCACATGCCATTTCTGACGAAAATAATGAACTGCCAATAATACGCTGATCGTCATATCATGATTTTGAGGAAAAAAATTAATTCATTAGCCCAAAACAATAATAAACATTTCAGTATCCTAAGCTCAAATATACAGTCCATTAATGCAACGTTTAGTGAACTCGAGACATTTGTAAATGACTTATCTTCCTTAAATTTTAAATGTAACATAACATGTCTCCAAGAGAGTTGGCTATCTGATAATGATGACTTATCACTAATTCAATTAAATGGATATGACTGTATATCCCAAAGAAAGAGTCACAGCATTAAGAGGGATTATTAATATATATATATATATATATACATATATATATACATTGATATATATAGATATATATATATATATACATATATATATATATATATATATATATAGATAGATAGATAGATAGATAGATAGATAAACACTTTGATTATGAAGTAAAGATTAAATTTAATTTGTATGAACAATGGGAGGCACAAATAATACAAGTAAATGGAGGAGGCTTATCACAGACAGTTACTAGAGGAAATATATACCAACTTCCAAGGCTCTTAACTAAAAACTATGACGAATTTATAAATGAATTTACAATAGTCATATCATCTATGCAACATCATCAAAACAACAAACGTGTTCTTGCAGGGGACTATAGTATAAATATGTAAAAAATAAACGAGCAAGAACACTGTAGCACTTTCTTTGACATGTTAACTTCATTTAGCCTCTTCCCCCAAATCACTCTTCCTACAAGGTTCACAACATGTACTGGTATACTTATTGATAATTTTTTTTTAAATTTAACAGAACATATTTTATAAAGTACAGCAGGAATATTAATTAACAACATTTCTGATCATCAACTGTATTTTATGCTTATGAACACTGCTCTGAAAGAGGAACATCCTACAAATGTTATACGAGTTAATGTACAAAATAAAGAGTCTATGATTATAACATTATTATCAATGAAACAAATCAAGCTAAAAAGAAATATATGACTAGCAAATTTGTTAAATTTAATCAATATAAATATAAAAAGTCTACCTGGATAACTCAAGGCTTGCTAACCTCAATAAGATACAGAAACAAGCTATGCAAACAATTAAAAATATTTTAAAGAACCCGATTCTACTGTGACAAATAAATAAAAAATTGCAAATAAATTTAATACATTATTTACCAATAGAGGTAGTAATTATTTACCACCAAAGGCATTCATGATCATTCATATTATCTAAATAAAATAGTAAACTGTAATTTTACATTTAAATACGTTCAATGAGATACCATAAAGAGAACGATAATTAATCTACACAACAAAGGTAGCTGTGGATGTGACGGTCTCTCCACCAAACTGCTAAAATGTTTGAACCTGCACTAACCAAATCTTTAACTTTATTTTCAAATCAAGTATTAACCACAGGAATATTTCGAGATAAATTAAAAATTGCTAAGGTAATTCCAATTTGAAAAAAAGTTGAGCCAAAAGTATTCAATAACTATTGGCCCATATCTCTTCTACCTGCTATTTCAAAAGTACTTGACACAATTATTTATGACCAGTTATCATCTTACTTAAAAGAGTTTCTTGACCATCAGTATGGATTCCGACCTAAACGTTCAACTGAATTAATTAGAATTAATAGATAGATTAATAATCCAACTGGATAAGGATGAAATACCCATTAATATTTACTTAGATCTTTCCAAAGCCTTTGATACCATCGACCATTTAATTTTAATTGACAAACTGAAATATTATGGTATACATGGAACAAATCTGAAATTATTCAGCAGTAACAAATCGTAAGCAATATACAGAAATTGACAATACAAAATCAAATATGTTATCAATGACAACAGGAGTACCACAAGGCTCAATCTTAGGACCCCTGTTATTCATCATATATGTCAATGATTTTGCACAAGCCAGTAAAATGTTTAATTTCATAATTTATTCCGACGATACAACTCTATCAAGTACGTTAAACACTTTCAGCAATAACATACATAAGGAAACAATAGAATATTTAATAAATTAAGAACTTTTTTAATAAAAGAAAGGTTCAAAATAAACAAATTATCACTAAACATCCATGTCATTTCAAAAGGCAAAGAAAAATATTCAGATACTTTCTCTGAAGATAGACAATGTAAATATTTAACAAGTCAAGGATATTAATTTTTTGGGTTTAATTATAGATACAAATCAAAACTGGAAAAAACACACTGAAAAAATATAAAATGCTTGTTCTAAACAATTTGCATTTTAAACAAATTGAAACATGTGTTACCTCTTCATATTAAAATAATATTATATAATTATGTTATAGTGCCACGCATTAATTATTACATCATGGCATGGAGCCTTCAATCAAATAGAATAATAAAACTTCAAAAAAGCCCTGAGAATTATTACCTTAAGTAAATACATTTCCCACACAGAACTACTTCACACAAAACTCAATTTGTTAAAATTAGATGACATCCTTAAATTACAACAATTAATTTTACTATAAATATTTATACAATGACTTACCAGTTTATTTACAAAACCGGAGGGTAATGTTTGACCATGAGGTACATAATCATGATACACGAGTCAAAAATAAAATATACACTTATAAAATTAAACATGAATTTGCAAAGAAATGTCAGGCATAATTTGCCACTTTTACTAAATAACATTCCCGGTATAGTCAAAGAAAAGCTTAGTACACATAGTTCACAAGGATTTGCCAAGTATGTTAAACTTTATTTTTTACAAAATTATCAAATAACATGCACAAGGCAAAATTGATATATATGTATGCAAAATTAAGAACCTACAACCACCTATCAACTTTATACAGTACAAAACAGTGCATTAACGACAAACACAATAATCATGTAAGCTTGCTCACACTACACACATTTATATTGGTTTTTTCTTTTTCTGGAAGAATTTGATTTGGGTGATGGATGTATTGTATGTATGTATTATTTGAAATGTCTGGGTCAAATAAAACAAATTCTTCTTCTATAGGCTATGGATAACGTTGATATGATGAAGATGAACGTGTCTCATCAACAACAAATGCTGTCCCTGTGCTGCGTGTTCCTGTTTGTCAGTGTGACAGAAAATGTGTGATGGATGTAGTGCTTACACTAGGCGCCTTCTGTCAGTTTATGACCCACACAATTTCTGCAATTTATGTCGCTTTACTTTAGGGCTATATAAAACAGTTCTAGGTTTCTCGTCAGAATTTTCAAATGTAAATAAGGGGTGCGATTTATGGTAAATGTGTCTATGTTGATCCTGATGGCGGTACTAATAACTACCAAAGCAACTCATCATCAACAATTAACAATTTAAAAGTCTTACGATGCCTACTGAATGTATATTTTATAATATATATTAAATTAAGTAGGCACATTCCTTTGGTTTGGTGTGAAATATAGTTTTCTCTTTTTGCGCAGAATTATTACATGCATATTTAATCAAAGGATAATTACATTTCATTAAACATTTTATACAATTATTTATAGATACTAGGCATTGTGCAATGCGGTACCTTAATTGAACATATTAAATATGTGTACGTTAATATTCTAGATGCTGTCAGAAAGAATGAAGCGGCAACATCAGGAGAACATTCGAAAGAACTCCAATACTCCACGATAGATGTCGGTCGTCAATCCCTATCAGCAATAAGCGAAAACAAGTTGAACTCAGGTCCTAGTGTTCGGTGAAAGATGTGAAAATCTTAGACCTCGAGGAGAACTGGCAAAGGAGAACGATCAAGGAGGCGATTAAAATCTACAGGGGAAGCCTTCAGTGATCAGAGACGTCAGCAAGGAGCCCCCGCTAGTCATGCACCAGCTTGTGTCACATGATGAAGGTGATGTGACACGACCGTCAATTCTGCAGAAGAAGGCCACGAGATACGGTCGAAATTATACAGAGAAAAAACTTAAAAGTATCTTCAGAGGTAAATACACCCAACATGAATAACCAAGAAACCGGATCATCACTACATTCAAGGGTATATTATTTTATTGTTTTGAACTTCCAAATTCCAGTTAATCCCAATAAATTGATGGACGTGTATCACGTAATGTTAATTTTAACATTAGAGTGACAATGCATAATGTCGATGAGTACTATTGAAATGTTCAAGTTATAAGACCAATACACATAAATGTACGTGTATAATTTGGTCTTATTACTTGAAAACACACACATACACTCACACATTTAGCAAAATTAGGCATAGTCGGCATATGTGTGTTGTTGTTCGTGTACGTGTAGAGACACAGAGACGGCGTTGTGTAAAACACGTTTTATTTTAGCACATTGCGTGGTCATCACGCAAAACATCATGGGACCTTACTCAGCATTTTACCGAATCGTCCCATATGATACAAGTCCAATGTGGGGTAACTCTACACTTCCCCTCAGAGTTCGCATTCACATGCTGAACTGTACAGTCATGTTCAACTGCAAACATGTCTCTAGACAATGGTGAACTTCGGGAACTATAAGTTCAAACGCTCAGGCGGCTTTATAGCTCTTCCTGATTTGGTCATAGTCACACATGGAGAGGCCCCGTCTCCGGTTATAGGCGAGTGTCGGTGTGCTGTGGCGATGATCGCGTCGTCTCCGTAGTAGGTGTGCGCGATCTGCTTTCATTCACATCTGGGATGCGGAATGGTTGCGGCCTTCTCACCGGACTTGTCATCGCATGTTTTTCGTTCAGAGTAGGAATCAGAACTCTCTTGTTACGTCGCACTGTGCCGTATTCGGCTCTCACGAGGTACGACCTAGGATGATGTGTCTGTCTTAGACCCGGTATCCTGCCCTGTCGGTCCTGCTGGGGCCGGTTTCATGAAGCGTACTTAAACTACGCAATTACTTAGCGTTACGCATTTGCGTAAACTCCTATGTTAATTCGCGGGGAAACAATCGGCGGACCTTGGCCGAGTTGAAGAAGTGGGCGGAAATGAAAAGTTCCTGCCCACGTATCGTCTCCACACGCCATAAACCCAAGACTGGAGGGGGTAAAAAGGAAAAAAAAGTAGATATGGTATGGTATGGTATGTAGATATAATTATCAACATACTGGGAATCAACACGGCTCTTGTCGAAGGGATAGGAGGTACGTGCACAGGCCAAATTCGTGCTTCGTAATTAACATACTCTTGTTGACGATCGTGCCAATTTGGCAATAATATACACATGCCGTTTTTATAAAAAATCTTAAGAAGCATTTATAAAAGATATTCTTATTGTAACTTCCTATCACTTATTTGTGTCATGTTATGCAAATAAATTGTCAGAAAAGTTGGATTTAGTGAAATACTTACAGTTTCCGTACGAAAACACACTCCGCACAAAAAGTTAGGTAACAGCGTTTACCGTGTTAGTGGTCATAACTTTAACCAATGGAAAATATATGTTGACGCACGTGAGGTAATTGCCTTAGATTGTCACACTCAACTCTTGTACGTCCTACAGAGATCAGTGATCTCCCGAGATTCAGAGCGACGGATTTTGGTGTGGGGTCGAACAATGACCCGGTAACTATAATTAATAATGACCGGTTAATTCCTGCCCGGTCAAAAATCGTGTCATTGAAATTTGTCAGATATCTTATGGAAGAATTTGATAAGGTTTTGTTAAAACGACATCAAATAATATGAAGCGAGATTTGTCCTCCCACCAGCATAATTACATAGTAATAATATTATGTAGTGTTAACGAAAACATGAATACATTTTTGAACCATGACATAATTATATGTACTATATATTGGGCGCATTTGCTGAATGTGTGCTATCTGCAGATCTTCGGTGGTTTAACAACCTTTGCATTCTGTCTTGGAACTGTGTATTAAGCCAAAATCCTTTCTTTCATAGTTGTATTGTTTGTTTCATGTGTGAAAATGGAACTATGTGTTGTTTTGTATTACAAGGTGGAGTGGAGTCAGCAGATGCTGGTCTGTTTGGCGAGATGTACCTGGTTCAGCCTGGAGATCGCACGCCTCCTGTACACGTGAAGGAAGCGTTGAAGGTGAGATAACAGGCAACATTATACTTTGATTATTAACAACACAACATATAACACTAGCGGATATACCCCGACGTTTCCTATGAAAAAGGCAGTCGCCAGCGCTGAAACTGTTCTGAAATTGTGACCCCCACCCGAGATTCCCACCACCCCGGACGAATTCCGAAAAAAATATAAATCTACGAACTACCACAATGGGCCCATTATATTGTACACAAAATGTCAGCACCGTGCCTGCAAAACTGACGGAGATAAGTGCCATTTTAACATTCTGACTCCTCAAGACTCCATCCGTTGTAGAATTTGAAACAAATCTAAATCTACCAACCGTCCCAATGGGCTCGCTAGATCACATGTAAAATGTCAGCCCCATACATGCAAAACTAACAAAGATATGGATCCACAGACAAGTTGTAAGTTAAACATAAAATAAAAACTGTATACGTGCATGTGATACATTAATTCTAACAATTTATGTTGTGTGCTTTGCATCCAGATGGCCAAAGTGGGACACTGAATGTCATATCACTGTCAAGGGACTGGACCACGCTACAATACAGGCGACTTGATTGCATCAACTGCTGGCGAGGTGGTGGCGTCAACTCCTGGCGATGTAGTGTCGTCGACATCATCTCAGCGACCGCTTGTTACCCCTCACGGTGGCACCAACAGTCATCTGAAACACAAGAAACGCAAGGTGAATGATGAACACCGCCATCTTGTTTTGGGAGAGAGAAACTGAAACTTGAGGTTAAGAAATTGCAACGTGAACTGAAAAAGATGAAAATGGACATCAAGATGACTGAGCTGCAGTACTACAAAAAGGAGACACTTTTAGTTGGAAAACGTGAACTAGAAATGGGACTACCGCCCAAAGTGTTTGACTCGCTTGAGTGTGCGTCGGGAGAAGCAGACATGGCATCAGTCGACTGAAAAAAACATTGTGTTTGTAGAGTGGCACTCTCTTTCTGTGTCTATTCGATTTCTTTATGAGTACTACTCAACACCTGTTGGAGTATTTTATTATAAGCCATTGGTAAGGGGTAATATTAGTCCATGCATTTCTTGAAAGAATGCTTTATATTCCGATGTATTATGTAACTAGCATGTGGCTGTTGTCATCAGCTATTTGCTTGTGAAGTGTTTTGTTATGCCACTGCCAAAGTTACTGTCAGGCCAACATGTTGATTTATTTTCATAACTGTATTTATTCATTGCAAGACATACTTTAAGTTTAAAGAAACTTAACCAATTAATAAATATCAGTACCCGCTGAAATACCGCTGTAGCAGTCTGTCTCGTGTCGCTCTGTCTGATACTGTGGGAGCACCTCCGTTGTCATTATGTCGTTGTGGTCATCATCAGGCTGTTCGAGAACCGGTACCCTCAGACTGACGGCGATGTTGTGTAGCATGCTGCAGCACATGATAATCTGGCATGTCTTTGCTGGCTCATACCTAAGAGAAAATATAATTTGTCATTCAGTGCTGAATAATAGCCTGTTTCGATCCAGTGACAAAATAAGTTTACTATAATAAATATATTAGTCAATTTCTCTAGCAACATTAAACAAGTTTAAAGATATTACACCTTCAAATATTAAGTACAATAGTTCTGCGTTTAGACTACTGGAAAGTATTCTAATAATAATAATGAACTTCTAAAGCGCCTGTACCCCCAGTAGTCGGAGCTCAGAGGCGCAATGATGACCTATGTAGTTGCGTGCACGTACAAGAGTATACTATACTGATTTCTTTTACCTCGTCTTGTTTTCAGGCATTACACTCGTAATACATTACAGCCGATGTCCATATGGTTTGGGGTGCAACACTCGTTTTTGTATCCACTCGCTGAGACAAAAATGAATAGTTCCGTTTGACCAGACCAAGCATACGGGTTGGAAGTTTTTTGAGGAGCGTCAAGGGGGTGCAGTTAGAGGTGTCACTGAGTGGGTGTAGTTGTTTTGTTATGAAGGTGGTGTAGTTGTAAGTATAGAAAGCACCTCCTCAAAACTATACCATGCTACGTAGTTGTAGTTATAACAAAATATAGGCCTAGTGGTCCTGTGGTGTTGAACTCCACCATATCTGCAGTGACACCCCCTACGGACTCCAACGCGGGAGAGCGGTAATGACGTCGACGAAAGTGCTGGTGTGAATTAGGTGTTGTTCGTTGGCTTTGTAATTACATCATTATTTAATATATCGTGTCGTTGCAATAATTTCACAGTCCGATAGATTTATATAATGCAGATCACCGCCATCGCGAGGCCTCGTTTCAATTTGAAACTAAATAAAGTTCTTTGTTGCAAGTTAATATGCATCCTTTGTCTTTGGCATGCCCCAACCCCGTTCCAACTGACCTATAGTGCTAACAAATGACGTATTTAGTGTGAAATGCAGCAGAAACGAGCGTACCTTACAGTTACACCAATATGTAGGCAATGCCATTTTTTTCTTCAGAATTCCATTGCAGCTCTCTATAAATATAATACAACGGGTCGCACAGTAACTGTCGTTGTACCGTTGTTGCGCTGGATTCGCGACGTGGATATGCGGCGTCAGCATCCAGTCGCGGAGCATGTAGTAGCTGTCGCCGAGGATGTAGCCTTCCAGTGGCCGGGGTACTGTCTCGAACATTTCGAAGACGGGACACTCCCTCAGAATGCGTGCGTCGATCACTGATCCCGGCCACCTCACAACACTGTTCATGACAATCTTGTTAAATGATCATGATTCATGGCGTTGGCATCACAAATCAGTTGCACATTTATGGTATGATCGTTTTTTCGATTGACCTGTTCATGTTCATTGACCGACGGTGTTGCGATTTTAATATGTGTACAGTCGACGCAGCCGATCACTTTCAGGAAGTTTGCAATGTTGTGAATTTGGACTTTCATGGCTTAGGCTTAGCCTAAGCGAAGGTCTCCTACGTCGTGGAAGCGGACGTAACTCGGCGGTAGCCTTGCGAACGCAGCAGCAACTCGCAGAACAGATCTACTCACAGCCAAACACATCGCCGACAACCACTTGAAAACACCCACACTGGCCACAGGCAAAGAATCGCAAAGCGATTAGTATTTGTAGTGTTGGTGTTAACGAACCCTCCCGAGAAACTACTGCGATGTCGTCACCAATTAAATCGACTAAATGCATGATGTTATGCTGACGAAAACGATACCTGTCGAACATCTCGACGTCATCGTACAAATCAAACGGATGTGTCGTATCTCGAAACACTCTTTCTCGACGCAACGTTTTTCTTGCTGTTCCGTTTAACCGATGCACTGGTCGTAGAGCAGTCATTTTTTAAATTTAAGATCAACTTAGTGGTGTTACGCCATAGGGGTAGGTGTCGTAGACTAAGTACGGTTTACTAAGTCTAAGTATTGCGTAAACTAAGAAGACGCCATGAAACGCGTGTTTTATTAAGACCTAAGACAACCATCTTAGCACTAAGTAATTGTTCTTAGCGGCTAAGTACGCTTCATGAAACCGGCCCCTGATCCCTAAACCCATACTTGGTCACCTGTTCCTATGTTGGATGTTGTAGATGCGTGTTTGGTTGGATCTGCAGGTGTCCTCTTTGGTTCGGACCTTCTCTCTGTCATTGGTCGATACCCTTGGCTGGAGTGTGCTTGGGAGTGTTGACAGTTGTGTTCGTAACCTTCTTCCCATCTGTAGTTCGGCTGGGGATAGCCCATTATGTAACGGAGTAGACCGATATGTGAGAAGAGCCAGGTAATGGTCTTCGTTCTTCCTGAACAACCCTTTCACTGTACGGACAGCTCCCTCCGCCTCGCCATTGGCTTGCGGATATTGCGATGAGTTCGTTGTGTGAACGAACCCATATGCTGCTGCGAACAGTCGAAATGCTTCAGCACTGAATTGTGGCCCGTTGTCTGACATGACAACATCTGGGATGCCATGAACGGCAAACAATCCATCTCGAGCAATAGTCAATTGCAATGAGATATGCAACAATATGTTAATTAATTAATATAAGAAATGAATTAACTAAAACAAGATAAATGTTTTAGTGATTACTGCGTGTAATACAGCAAATAAAAGCTGGAGCACTCGGCAATCAATAGATACCTACAATTCGAGTAGACAAAAAATACATAAATTAATTAATAGAACAAGGTAACATGTTGTAGTGATCAATAATATAGCAAATTAAAAATGCGTGGTTCAGCATTCAATGTATGTATAACATTCCTGTAGACAGAACAATACATCAATTAATCAATTATTTAATATAACAAGATTAATTAATTACTAACAAGATGATTATTTTACAACGGTCATAATGTGTAATATAGCAATCGAAAGCTGAGGATTTCATCTGTTAGTATGAGGTTTTTTTGTAGACAATACGACTATTTATTAATTGATTACAAAATAATCAACGAATTAACCAATGTGAACTATACAGGTAATTTGCACTGAGCATAGTGTAGGCCTATCATCGACCAAATGAAAGCTAAGTAGCCCAGTAATCAAATGTGAATTACAGTTTTGTAGATGGAACAATAAGGTAATACAACAATATTAAATAGTTAATAGAACGAGACGAGTTATTTTAAAGTGATTCTTGTGTTTTATTAAAAAATGCAATTATTATATGAAAAACTTCCTTCATTAATATATTATGCCATTGTTCTAAGCTGAACAATAACATTTTTAATTAATAGAATCATATTATGTAGCAAGAATACTGAGTAATATGTATTATGATTTAAAGACGAGAAATTGTAGTTCAGGTCTACTATACCTGTATAAATTATTCTGCTAAAACAGAATATGTCAGAACACATTTATTGTATTATTTCATAATGTTACAAGAAACTGCTAGCAATGCAATTCAGGATGTAATAAATATTTTAAATTAGTTTTAACCTATATGTAACAAAAATGTATGGGATGTTAATTAGTCTCACGTACAATTTTTGGGGGAAATGTGTACCCCTAAACGAAAAAAAAACCGCTGCCCTCTGCTGATCATCATGTAATACTGACAACAATAGAAAGTAGAAATGTAGTAGATTATCTTGGCATTTTTGAAACGACATCAAACTTACATTTTCACAAGTATAGGAACTTGGGAAGGAAACAACAGTCGTTTGCGTTGTAATTTTTCACAACGTTACACTAAACTCTCCACAAAGTCGTTCTAGATATAAACAGTTTATTACATTACCTTTAATTTGATGCATCACATTGATATATCAGTTATCAAGCTCATGTGCCCATTTTTCGTTGAAGTGAGTGCCCCTAAACGCGAAGCCGGACCTCGTCAAAACGATCGTACGCAAATCACCCGACAGGTAGTAGCTTAAAAGCACGCTTGTGTAATAACCGTTTCAAGTTGCAGCGAAATCAGTCATCCTAAAAATACTAATGATGTTACTGTAATTTTAAATACTAATGATGTTACTGTAATTTTATTAAAAAGAACAAAATGTATGATCAATGCGTTGTTACATGGAAACAAGTTGAAAGTCGGCAAAATCTTAACGGATTCTCGTCCGACTGAATTAGCGACGCCATCTGTTGACATCCCTACCATATGATACACGTTCAATGTGAGGTAACTCTACAATATGAGCGGCTAACCATTGGCACAGTATCGGCGTCCGACTATGAGCCGCCCTCGACACGAAGGCGAGCCGAAAGAAAAAAATCCCTCGGGACCCAGGGCGTTTTTTTTAACGTACAAAGCACCCCCTTTCGTTTGCCCCCAGCAGACCAATTTTCCCTCCTAGTGTGCCCCCATTTTCTCAAACCAGCCCCTTGTAGCTAGGGCTTACTTTCTATTCGTTTTAGTGTGTTTGGTTTAATTTAATTGCACTGGGGTATAATAAAACAACTCTTAAGTAGCAGTTGTCATGCATTCGCCAGAGAAGAACGGTGCCTCTGAACTACTTGAAGCGGTAAACAAAGCTCTGGATCTGACAGGAGGTAAAGACACGAAGCTGGTTGTTGTCACCACTGACGGGGAGGCTTCAAACACCGGCAGACAAGGTGGATTATGGCGTTTGCTTGCTGACCAAATGCAGTGATCGAAGTTTGGTAACATTCTGGTTGTAGTGTTCAACTCTGTATAGTTCAATTACTGACTAACTGAGTGACTGTTATCGCCACCTAGCGTATCGAGTTAAACTTAACATCCGGGATAGCTACATCCGAGCGGGTACAGTAAATAAACGTTTTCTCAAAGCTCCCAATAAACAGACTCAAAACATCATATTTGGCGACGAGTGATGCAGGTGTGAACTTCGCAACAAAGTTAAGTACTGCAATAATGTCCGATCTGCCAACGTATCCACACTTCGATGTTAGTGCAAGCGGTGACGTCGCAATTCGCTGGACCAAATGGGTCGCTCGCTTCAAAAATCTCATGACGGAGTGCAACATCACGGACGACACACGTCAACGCGCACTACTGCTTCATTATGCGGGTGAAGAAACGCACGATATCTTCGACACGCTGCCTGTCGTCGCTGGTGACGATGACGAAAATGAACTTGAGAAAGCAGTCAAAGCACTCACAACACACTTCGCTCCAAAGAGAAACCGCGAGTACGAAGTCTACAAGTTCAGACAGGCAAAGCAGGAGAAGGGGGAAGACATCACCGCGTACTACACGAGGCTGAGGCAGCTTGCAAGAACGTGTGAGTTCTCCGATATCGACAGAGAAATCATGAGCCAGATCGTACAGAACTGCGAGTCTAGTCGGCTTCGACGGAAGGCACTAAGTGACCCCGACATAACATTGACCAAACTGGTGGATGTCGCAAAGGTCATGGAACTGTCCGAGATGCAAGCCAAGGGCATAGAACGCGTCAATCACAACAGTCAGTCGGTGTCTGTCAACAAGATGTCAACCCACAAACCCAAACAATCACAGTGGGTTACGAAACCGAAGGACGAGAATAACGTGTGCCGCAACTGTGCGCAGACGTGGCCGCACCCTGGAGGGAGATCGTCCTGCCCTGCCGCTGGGAAGGAGTGTATGAACTGTCACAAGATGAATCACTTCGCTTCATGCTGCCTGACTAGACCAACAACGCGCAGACCGACGAAAACGGAGAAACGTAAACCGAACACGCGTAAACCACAGAAGCGAGGTGTACACATCGTTGCGGCTGAAGAGTGATGACGCGTGTGTCTACAAACTATCACTGTGCAACGTCGGTGTCAACAAACGCGATGCACGTCCACACTTCATTGTCAATGTCAACAGCTACGAACTGAACGTCATTGCTGACTCGGGAGCTGAAATCAACATCATCGATGAGTGCGACTACGCCACGATGACACCGCAACCGCAGCTGAGCCGCGATGACACGAAGATCTTCCCGTACGGATCTGCAAAGCCACTTCCTGTCAAGGGTATCTTCACGGCCACTGTGAAATCGGCAACACAACAAAGTGACGAACTGTTCTATGTTGTAGCGGGCTCAGGTGGCTCACTTCTAGGATGGAAGACGTCAAAGCGACTTCATCTGGTACGAGTCGTGCAACCGCTATCGACCAACCAGCCACAGGCTACAGCTATCGATCGCTTAGTCTCCGAGTATGACGACCTTTTCCAAGGTCTCGGTCAACTAAAGGATTTCAAAGTGAAATTACACGTCGACGAGACGGTGCAACCTGTTGCGCAACCACACAGGAGGATCCCGTTTCACGTCAGGCAGCAACTGGAACAGGAGTTGAAGCGAGACGAGGAACTCGGCGTCATCGAGCGCGTCGAGGGGGCAACGCCCTGGGTATCGCCATTGGTCGTACTACCGAAACCGAAAAGTGAAAGTCAGATCCGGGTGTGTGTCGACATGCGCCAAGCGAATCAGGCAATCACGCGAGAACGTCACATCACGCCGACCATCAACGAGCTTGTAAACGACCTCAACGGTGCAGCTGTGTTCAGCAAACTCGACTTGAACCAAGGCTACAATCAGCTGGAACTCGAACCGTCATCGCGACCTATCACCACTTTCTCCACGCACATCGGCCTGTGGATATATAAACGTCTCAATTTCGGTGTGTCTAGTGCAGCCGAAGTGTTCCAGAATGCCATTCGCGAAACACTAAGTGGCATATCCGGTGCGATCAACATCAGCGATGACATTCTCGTGTTCGGCGCAACGCAGAAGGAGCACGATCAGCACCTGAAGGCGACATTCCAACGACTGCGCGAACATGGTCTCACGCTGAACAAAAAGAAATGCTCTTACAACAAGGGCACGCTTGAGTTCTTCGGGTACGTCTTCTCCCGAGGAGGACTCTCTGCTGATCCAAAGAAGGTGTCAGCGATCCAGAATCTCGACACTCCGTCAAACGCAACGCAGGTCAGAAGTCTTCTCGGCATGTCCAACTTCTGTGCGAGATTCATCCCTGGTTACGCGACGATGACGCAACCTCTACGAGAGTTGACGAAGAAATATGCGCTTTGGAACTGGACGGATGAGTGCAGCACGTCTCTCGCCTCTATACGTCAATCGCTATCGAAGGCGCCGGTGCTGGCGTACTTTGATGAGCGAAAGAAAACGGCAATCTACGTGGACGCCAGTCCTGTCGGCCTTGGCGCAATCCTCACACAGAGTGCCGAGTCAGACGAGCGTGTCATCGCGTACGGCAGTCGTGCGCTAACCGCCGTGGAGCAGAGGTACTCCCAGACCGAACGCGAGGCGCAGGCCGTCGTATGGGCCTGTGAACACTTTCACCTATACGTCTACGGTCAACCGGTCGTGGTATTCACTGACCACAAACCGCTAGTGTCGATCTACGGCAACCCAAAGTCTCAACCAACAGCACGCATCGAGCGGTGGGCAATCAGGCTGCAGCCCTACAACGCCACCGTGGTCTACCCTCCGGGGTCAGATAACCCTGCAGACTTCTTGTCACGACACCCATGCCAACAAACGCGTCAGACTTCCCGTGAAGAGAAGGTTGCTGAGGAGTTCATCGATTACATCTCGATCAACTCCGTGCCGAAAGCGATGTCGATCGAACAAGTGCGATGCGCAACAATGGCCGACGCGACACTACAAGCTGTAGTGCAAGCCCTACGCATTGGAAAATGGCAGCAAAACTTGTCAGACAAGGTAGACGTCGAGTCGTACAAGTCCTACCAACTGCTGAAGAACGAGCTGACGACCACAGTTGACGGTGACACCATTCTTCGTGGTCATCGGTTGGCCATCCCCGCAACACTGCAGAAATGCGCGGTCGACCTTGCCCACGAAGGTCATCAGGGAATCGTGAAGACAAAAGCATTGCTGCGAGAGAAGATTTGGTTCCCCGGCATCGACAAGATGGTCGAACGTCGTGTCAAATCATGCATTGCGTGTCAAGCGTCTGTGCCAGAGGTCAAACGTGAACCTTTGCAGATGAGTCCACTACCCACAGCGCCCTGGACAGAAATCAGCGCAGATTTCGCAGAACTACCCATGGGACAATACTTGCTGGTCCTAATGGACGATTACTCAAGATTCCCGATCGTTGAAATCGTATCGTCAACATCGGCAAACGTGGTGATCCCTCGTTTGGACAAAGTATTGTCAGAGTATGGTACGCCCGACACACTTCGAACGGACAACGGTCCACCGTTTAACAGTCGTGACTTTGCAAACTTTGCTTCAGATCTCGGTTTCCGCCACAGGAAGATCACTCCGTACTGGCCGCGAGCGAACGCCGAAGTCGAGCGTTTCATGCGAACGGTGAAGAAAGTCATCAAAACATCTATCTGTGAGCAGAAAGACTGGAGAGCCGAGATGAATCGGTTCCTTCGCAACTATCGCGCAACTCCACATGCGACAACCGGATCTCCTCCAGCAACACTTCTACACGGACGATGGATGAAGGTCAAGTTGCCACAAACGACACCCGAGCCGTTCAACAGGAAGGACGTACAACAACGCGACCAGAACAACAAAGCGAAGATGAAACGTGCAGCTGACGACAAAGCGTACGTCAAGCCTTCGACCACCAAGGAAGGTGACGCGATCATCATCAAACCGCCGATGAGGAGGCGCAAAATCGACCCAGCGTATGATCCACGTCCGTACCACGTCACACACGTCAAAGGTTCCATGGTCACTGCGCAGCGTGGAACGCATCGAGTGACGCGAAATTCGTCATTCTTCAAACACGTCACGAGCGACGTAGTCGAATCGGAAGATGAGTCGAGCTGGGATGATGACATCAGCACCGGTGACATCGGTGACGCCGAAGATCAGCAAATCCTGCCTGATGACGTCGACGAGATGCCTCGCTATCCAGCTCGCATGCGCAATCGCCCGCGACATCTCGACGACTACGATGTGTACTAATTCGTATCACTAACATAATAATGCCTTGTCATACAGACACTACCCATAACAATGTTGTAGTCTGGCTAGTAATTGGTTTTTCCATGCAAGGACACTATGTAATCGGGCCTATGCATTTTTACTAATGTGGTTTTTCTGAACGCTGTATCTTTTATCCAGTTTGGGGAGGGATGTAGTGTTCAACTCTGTATAGTTCAATTACTGACTAACTGAGTGACTGTTATCGCCACCTAGCGTATCGAGTTAAACTTAACATCCGGGATAGCTACATCCGGGCGGCTACAGTAAATAAACGTTTTCTCAAAGCTCTCAATAAACAGACTCAAAACATCATACTGGTGTGCTGCACATCGATCTGACTTAGCCATTGAGTTGGTCGTCAGCACCGTACCTGGGTTGGGAATATGGATGTCCAATCTTCTGGGACTCGTACAATTCTTACGGACGTCGAGACGGATGAAGATGTCAGCGCAGGCCGGGAATGTAAAACAGTTCCCCCGGCACCACGATGTCAGGTTTGCCCAGCACGAGCTGCACCTGGTGGATGATGTGCTGAATAACTTACCAACTACATTATTGTGTGGGAACAGATGCAGGCGCCAGAAAGTACCATGTAGCAACAGAAAGGAGAAGGCTGAAGCCAAAGGGTTCCTGAGAATCTGGAACCACCAAACGTTGATCACCGCACTGACCAGTTCGTTTATACAAACCGCCGCGACAGACGAGCAATCAGGTTGGGAGTCGTGCAAGTATCGCACGAATACCTGTCTGGACGCATGCACCCGGAGCAGGAGGACGTCATCAAAGACATGAAGGAGTTGGTGATGTCACGCAGGCTGAGATCATTCGTTGCGCATGGTGTGCACGTCGTCAGGCGCCATTTCCCAGATGAGGCATCTGACTTTGCGGACGGGACAGCCGAGCAGTGGGAAAACAAGATGAATGTGCCGTTCTTGCCTGATGGCTGTGATTTCGGCTGTAAGTTGACTGTCATGACTACTGCATGTATCGGTTGTAATAAAACATGTTATAAGATATATGTGTAACATTTATTTTCATACCAACATGCAGTCGTCACTGTAGGCCCCACAACTATGTGGATACAAATATAATAACACATTATATTAAGCTTTCACACATGCCTAAAGGTTATGAACATAATAATTAATGTATGCGTAAACTGCCCTTTTACCCATTAGCAGTGCCCTTTTAAGACATTGCTCCCCAGTGAAAATTCAATAAAAAACGGCCTGCTCGGCTCGCAGGCGGATGCCGACAGTGGGCCAATGACTTTGCCGCTGTCGGTCCGCTGTATGTGTGCTATCTGGGGTGAAGACAAGAGTAGAAACTAGAGCATTGCAAAAGACTGGAATCGTAGAAAGGGTTGAAGGGAGCAGGTGATGTGGACGCCACCCCGCAATGGAAAAAGATGAATGACGATCCGACGTATTTTCACTAGGTTATAGCCAAAATATGGGTAGTCTAAAGCGCGTACTTATAGGGCCTACTTAGTTACGTATCGAAAATGGAAAGTTGAGGATACGATCTTCATTGGGTTCAGTTTTAACCACCATTAATATTAGTTAGTGAAAATTGTGTTCCATTTTCTTGGTGTCGACGTTGGGAATAGCTTAGTTGGTCCACTGTCTATGTTGACGGTGCGTGACCCATTCAGTTAACCAATCGTCTGATATAAATGCTAGGAGAAAAACGACATTCTACCTAGCGACACCTAGTGAATATGGACTGAAAACACTGACATATATATATTGGCGCCACCTCACTGAATCAGGATGAATTGAGATTCTCGTGCACAAGACACTTTTATAATCAGCATTATAAATGTTTCTAAGAATGACAAGTACTGTTTTTCTTGTAGCGTTATTTACAGTAGTCGTCAGATGTCATCGGCGATTGTACGAAAAGCGTTGGAATGGTATGTGTCTACCTAGCGACACCTAGTGAATACAAATGGATATTGAGTAATAGATCTCGGCGCCACCTTACGGAATCATGATGAATTGAGGATCTCCTGTGCGATCCACGAAGTTTGTTTTTCTTGTAGCGTGTTTACTTTAATCGTCAGGATGTCATCGGCAATTGTACGAAAAGCTCTGGAGCTTTTCAATGATGATATCATCACAGAAAACGGTAATAAACACAGTGCGTTAGTTGAATTAATTGTGCAACACGTTTGTCAACAAACTACACATCACGGACAGGAGTGGGTGCCAAAATTCCAAATGGGCATGCTGAGCGATAATAGGTGGGGTGTGCACATTGACGTGCACTCTTCCAATAATCGGACATATTAAATTTATCTTCGCAATGCCGACACCCAATCACAACACCAGGACTATGAACACTATAATAGTATAACATATTGTGTTATCTTTTTTGAGAAATTCCTGACCCATATTGCATGCCGCGGGTCGGGACAGGTGAGGGGGACTGGGCTTGACTGAGTAAACAAATGAAACTAATAAGATTCCTGGCTTGACGCTGTCTTGAAATTGATGTCTAGTGTACAGTTGCTGCCCAATGAATGGGTATTGCTAGTTCTTATTAACGATAACTATATTTAATTGTATTTGTTATAAAATAGATGTTTGAGCGAACTATGTCAATATGCTGAAATTCACCCATTAGCAACTACTAATTTCTCCATAATGAAGCGAATAAACTATTGCTTTGCCCCATATGTAAAGTTCAGTCTTCTTGTAGATAAAGAACGGCGGAAGAAAGGAAAGAAAGGTTCAAACCTTGAAGAGCTGGTGAGCACAAAGAGGCAAGGCATGAGAAAGGAAATGAGGAAGTTCAAGCAGCAAGCAGCAAGAGACCATGGAAAACGGAAAAAGAAAACTTTACTTGGTAACTTTGTTTGGACGGCAACATGTAAATATAACAGCGGTATTGGCAGTATTAGTTTATTACTGCTACGTCATATTTATGGTGTCAATATTTTAACTTGTAAAAAGGGTTATCTGTGATAAAAAAAACATGAATTCTCTTAGGCCAAATAAAATAATACCTGTGTTTTTTGTAACCCAACCGTCCCTAGTATTTCCGTGTGACCCTATGCATTTTTTCAAGAACAAAAGAAACATTTTTCTATGATGCCGACCCTCGACCCTTGCTTCTGATCAAAATCGTTTCTTTTAACATTATATTATATTCCGGCAAAAGACTATTACAACGATTATTCAACATAATAAAAAATGCAGATAAGTCCAGAAAAGTAACAAGTATTGGCCTTTTGGAAACGGAAATTCCGCGATCATCCCTAGTATTGGATGGATTTCCGCGTAAATTGTTGCGAAGTGTCATGGCGCCCCTGCTACCTCGTGTCAACCGACGTAAACAGGGACGCTGGCGGAAGACGCTCACATAAACCGTTTCGTGATCATTGTCTGGTTGTCCACTAAGTGCATTGAAGACATGTTGTTAATTAAATATACTTGTCCCATCGTTAGAACACGCATAAGTGTGCAGATTCTGGTTTTGAACACAAAACTCAAAGAAATAACAACAGCCTAGGTTACGCTGGCTCAAAGTGATACAATCTGGGTTTCATAGTTCTAACAAATTCCGTTGGATGGCGTCATATATGGCGCTAGCTAAAATGGTTGAACAAAAATAATTAGTGACACAGAGCTTGCATAGACCATGGCCTGTGGGATTTGTTTCTTTAATATATTGTAAATTTTGGCAGTGACATTACTTTAATTGCCCATAGTACTAATAGATAGCCTTAGGCTTGATTTGATTTTAGGGTTTATAAATGATGCACACTGCAGCTTCTAATGTGATTTTATTTTAAATGGTATAACGGATTGGATTCCGTTGCTTTTGTTCGACTGTAACTCACATTGATGAAAGACCATTTAAATGTACAATTCCTTATTCTGTAACTCACACTGATGACAGACCATTTAAATGTGCACTGTGTTACAGCTTGTTTTGCTCCTATTAAAGTAAACAGTGGGTTGTATGGTTTAACTAGAAGCCATAGTTTCTCTTGATATTTCATGTTCAGTTAATAAGATAAGTGTATTTTTAGCATGATGTTTTCTTTACCACATTAAGATACACATAACAGTACCTCCTAGTTTCATTCAAATGTGTCCATTTCATATTAACCCCAGCAGTGCAAGTTATAACATATGCCATTTTATAGACTGGCAGAAATTTTTATAGCGTGACGAAAATAAAATATTACAATAGGTTTGCCTACCCTATTTTTTTTCGCAATAAAATGTTTTTAAAAAATAAAATGTTTTTCCTACCTACCCTATTTTGAAAATCAATGTTATAGGAAACACAACTATTTTTTTTTATTGTGGCCTTATCAAATTAATGTGTTGCTATAAGTAAAATGAGTAAACGTATGAAATATGTTATTATTGCCACATATGGAACACTGTAGTACAATGACTGGAACACCGGGCTTGAATCATGTGCTGCCGTTTCGAATGCTGGGCAGGTTTCACTCTACGTTGCTCCAGTTCACTCGGCTGAATGAATACCTGGCTGTAGACAGTGGTAGATATTTGTGTACAAATAATCTTCGTGCATTAATTGCAGCATGGATAAATGCTTCACATAGAAGTTGAGATGGTGCTCAGTTGAACAAGTCTGCTAGGGAGTAGTGTAAAGCGCTTTGAACATTCCTAGTTTTCCTACGGATTGGATACTGCACCATATAAGAACAATCCATTCATCCCTAACTGGAACCAACCTGGTGTGCAGTTACACTGTAGCCGCTAACTAAACAGCTGTGTATTAGATGTATTCATATGTTGACAGATGATAGTGCAAAGTTCCTTCCACGAGACAACACACTGGAGAATGTAGAGCAGTTGATGCGACTCACTCAACTCCGAGCCACCCACAGCACCACTGTCTCCAAGGTACAGTACATGATTCACACTACATAGTTAGCAGATCACTGTTCGTCAATCTCCATGATGATTTCCCTGAATCTCGCTAGATCTTGCTGCTAGATGTGGTGCTGTTTCTGACTCTATGTACGACTTCCAAGGCAGTTATATTAATAGCTGTCTTTCATTGGTTAATAACCACCTGGTGCTTAATGCCAATAGTAGTGTTTTTTGTACGAAAATTGCAAGTTGGCCAACCCATTATATACATGCGCACACAAATATATGCATTTGAGAAAAAGCACTACCGGTAGTCTGTAATTATAGGAAATACATTTTAATAAAAAAATTATGTATTTCTTACTCATGAAACAGTTCAGCATAACGTGATCTTACTCCTTGCATAACAAACTGGTTTAAGGCCAGACACCCCAGGTGAAATGGTGTTTTTTGATAAAAAATACTGAAAATGGTTTTCTGCCAGATTATTATACCTTTGTATGCATACTATCAATAAAGTTCACTTCTATGACAATTACGCACCTCTAGGTGAGTTTTAATCATGGATCAAGCATGTCGATATCATGTAATGAAATCCATTATGCAATCTTTGACAGCCATTTTCTCAAAAGCATTTTTCTTCAAATTTCTGCATTTGGAAACGGGGGTATCTCTTGGAATAATTATGCTATATAAATAATGTTTTCAGTGTTGCATTCACTTTTTTTAAATCAAGAATAGTTTGAAAGATATAGCCATATTTGTTGCAAAAAAAAAGATTTTGTTTAAATATTTTACCAAAAAATTCACAATAGAATCTATACAGAACATGGATTTGCAAGAATTTTAACTAGATTCAATAAAAAATGGCAGTGTTTCCAAATTTGCCAATATTTGCTCAAAATGGCAGCCATTTTGTTTGTTACTATGGAAACGGGGGGTCTGGCTAAAAAAATTCAATATATATGTTGTTCACTAAGACCCATTTCATGCATTGGGCAGAACAAGTTTAATTGTTTGCACTAATTAAAAAATAATTCTATCTACCTGCCATGTCAGGCCAGCTGTTAATATTCTGTTATCTGTAATTATTATTACCTTTAAGTTGTATAAAAATAAAATATGAGAAATATACATTATTGAAATAAAACTGTACTTTCAGAATGTAGAAAGAAATAGTTTGTTTCATTATTGTATTCCTATGAATGCATGTATTACAATTATGTGTGTTAATTAATGACTGATCTACTAGCAGTATATTACAAAGACTGTCTCTTTGTTTTATTATTATGGGTTTTTTCTTTGTTTGTATTGATAGTATGTTAGGTAGCATAGCCATTACTGTAGTGCATATATTAACTAGAATGTACATAAGTACAACACTTCAACTGTCTCCATTTCCACACAAAAATGTAAAATATGTATTGTTATATAAACATGTGCACAAATTGATTAGGTGGAAATAAACATTCATTCATGTCTGTTGCTCTTTCAGATTATTGAGCACAACAAGGGGAGGCTGGCAAAGAATCGACAGAGGAGAGAAGAAGAGTCATCAACACAGAGCACTGTCTTCACAGACAAAGACTTTGAAACTTTTGAAGAAGAATACATTTCTTAACAGCATTTTCGTGCAGATAAATAATGGCATGTAACTAATTGTGCCACATTGGTACTCCTTTGGATTAAAGTATTAAATGCACCTGGAGCAGTGCATTTAGCATAGTGCTCTTGGAGCAATATTAAATGCTCCTGCAGGAGTACATCTGGCTCAGTACCCCCCCTGAGTAAAACTAATGCGCGTGGAGCAGTATTCGGTCCAAACTCAACTCCTGGAGCTTCATTGTGTGTATGTCCCTAAGTGGACCCACCAGGTCAAGTGATTGTCCAGTATATGTCCAACTGTGGCCTGGTTGGTGAAATACCACAAAGATCATGTAACATTGTCGTGAAGATGGCTGGCTGTAACATGTTGACAACATCACTCATGGATGATTTATTCTCGACTTTGGTCAGAATTAAACATCCAGTAGTTATATTTTTATTAAATGTTTTCACCCTGTTTCTTGTAATTGTATATGATGGCATGATTAATGTATCTAAAATTTAATAAATGTTGCAAATAAAAAAAAATACTTTTCTGCAACAAAAAATGTGTCAAGCATCATACAATTTGTTTCTGGAATAAGAGATGTATATCTCAAAGTAAGAGTTTACTTCCTGTTTCATCAAAAACAAATAACACAGTCCACATGAACACTGTACATAACAAACAGTAACTTTAATATGTGGTACCCTATCTTTTGATTTCTTACACTATCATTTATGGTCAAACTGTAAAGTTTATTAGAAATTTATGAGAAAAATGAGTAACTTATTACATAATATCGATGAAAAGTGCCAAGTTGTCATCATTCTATTCCTGTACAGCTATTGTGTTACCTGCCAGTTTCTGTCTGTTGAATCAGTTATCACGAAATCATTATGTGCAAGGTTTTTCTGCAAAGCAGCACCAGTCTTTTAAAACTGAATTCAACCACTAATATGAGGAATATTTTTGCGCTTTTGATTCAACATAACAGCAAAATATGTACATTCTAACAATCCAGATTGCAAGATGAGACCATAAAATATTTTCTAATTAGTGTCAAGAACAGAGGGATAAACTTTCCCGAGAAAACCTCAAATTTTGAGCCGACTGAGTGACAATGATCTAACCAGAGTCGTGATAACCACTGTAAATGTTTACTGTTGTAATAACACAATAAATATCACCTAGCAGGTCGTATGACATGAGTAAGTGGGTGAATGACAGCCACACAAGCTATGACTTTGGCACTGGACCCAAGCACATGGTTCAGCTTTCTGCAGCTATACAATCTGTCTGTCAATTTTAGTTGCCCATCCAACGAAGCTTCTGACATCGTCGACGAAACATCTTTGTTTGTCAACTGAAATGCCACAAATAATAGAGTATAAAAATTAGCGTCAGTTCATTGTGAACACTAGATGGCAGCACTAGTAGGGAGTGTCACATGGTGTAACCGACGGGGACTTTGACAGCAACGGGGCCTGATGAGCCAGGCAGGTCTTCATCGTGTACTCCAGAACTCTGAAACATCAGGGCAAACACGGTTATTACATACATGAAGAAACTGTAGCAGTATTTACGGTGCAAACATTATAGATCTTGATAAGTGGAACTTCTGATAAGTATTTCCATGGGTCCCTGCAGGTTCTACATATCGAGAGAGCACTGTATGTGATGCCAATTTCATAACACTAACTCAATAATAATTTTGAGCATTCGTATGTCCCTACCAACAGAATAGGTGTATTAAATTTACCGATTAGACCCCGCGCATCCGAAAGTGCCCGGGTGTTTTCTCACCAGAGCGCCTTAAAGCGTCCGACGGAGATAAAGCCTCTAGCGGTGGCCCCATCTTGCGGATACTTAAGAGACTAATACTGGCCGATTCCTTGATATTGGAGCTATGAATTGTGGGTATTTTCGACAAGTGTTTGCATTGAAAAAGTTTTTCGCAATAGAAGTTTGCCACCTGTGCACCTTCAAAAATGGCGGCGCCTTGGACATTGTAGTTGTTTACTAATGATCAAGTTTGTACTATTATATCATAGGATGGAACATTTCTGACACTGAACTAAAGGTAAGTTGACATTACGTTCGAAATGCTCAGTGAGCGATAAAATGGATGACTTGTGTTTTGTTTATGTTTCGTTGTCCAAGTTTGGTCACCGTCAGTTGGGTTTTCAGCGCAGAGACTGCTGTTTATATGTTACTATATGAAAATTATGTCTTATTATAATTAATTATTAGGGTACGTATTCTAACACTCTATCAATTGTTCTAATGGTTGACATTTGGTTGTTCCATGTGTCAATATGCTAGTGATCACAATGTCAACACTGATGTTGACGCAACACAGAAACCGTTTGTAGGATGATGGCAACCAAGATAGAAGACTTACAAAGCTGTGTTTGCTATCTATATTTATCAAAAGTGATTTACATTGTTTCATGTCTAAGCAAGGCAAGTGTAAATACACAGTAGAATACATTTGATGTCAATAAAATGTATGATATTCCACTGTACAGTTGTCCATAATATAATTTTTCTATGTTTGTCACCTATAAATGACAACATATATTTAACCAATCAACACCAGTCACATCATTTTAAAGATAATTCAATGGACATCAAAATAAACACAACTTGCAATTATAGAAAATCAATAGTTTTTAAGATACAGCTTAAAAACTTCATGCACCCCGAAATGTTGTGGTTGTGGCAGCTGCCTGGGGAACAGAGACACATGCCAATATAAATGGCTGGGGTCTAATGGGTTAATGTTCATTGCAGTTGAAAATATGTCATGAAAGAATTACATTGACAATACTGCTTACTTTCTGCACAAACTGTGGATTCACAGAAATTTCACGGTCCATTTCTTTCAATTTCTTGTCGAGCTGGATACATTTTTGCATCTGAAAAGAAATGGTGGTCAATTAATTATTATTTACAGTAAGATAATTAAATTCTACAAAACACCAAGCATTAAATACAGCTTAGCAACAAGCCCCCTAATGTATGAGAATTATATTAAAAGGATCTGAATTTTATACTCTTGCATTTGAATTCGCTTTTGAAGAAATGTGAACTATTTATATTAAAATATTGACCAAATGACTTATCTTGTATCAATGTAGTTTCCTAATTTAGTAATCTTTCTCAGTACCAGTACCACACTCAATTCTGTACATAGTACCTAAAGCTATCCTACTGTCAAGTAGCAAACTCACCAAGATTATAGCGATTTAAAGCCAATTTATCAAACTGACATAGTTTCCAGTTGACAACACTTCAACATTGTAGCAATGTTGAACAGTTTTCATCATTGGTGCTTTATACGTTGCACTACATTCCAACTCTTATCATGCTAGTGTTCAGCATTTACTGATTGTCGTAGGCAAACTTTCCCACAGCAGTGTAACATGCATGATTTATTCAATGTTGACCACAGACTGATCAATCGGACCCTTATAGACGAAGAGAAACATTTTCTACATTGCCTCTCTGTTCCAGACACTCACCTCTGTATCGAGTTTCATCAACATGGCAACGTTATTGTACATTTCCGGGTTATCGTGGAATCGTACCATGCCATCTTTTTGATTGATGGTGGCATAGATTTCACCGTCTTCGATCTGCAAATCGGTCAATTGTTATTGGTTTTTTAAACCTTTTACGTATGAAATGAGAAATCTCTTCGCATCCGATACATGTTTTAAAATTAAATGTAAATTACATTAACAATACAATTCTCCTGGCAATGCAACACAATTCAAAGGCCTACTTATCATGTATAAGGCTAAGGTCTAAACAAAACCATTTTCCTGCATCATTGAACAGAAAGTGGCACCAGACTAGAGATTAATTTATTTTTCAGTTTTGTAATTATTCAAATGATTTCATTCTTAAACTGGCAAAAATAAAACCTGATTGTTAGGCAACAGATACAAACCACAATAATGTACACATAGACAGCAACCACACAGGTGTAGAGTCTGTAGACGTGGAACACAGTGATGCTATACACCACACAGCACTGTACCCTTCAGCCTTGATATAATCACTGCCATGCCAGTCTGTTTATCCACAACATACTATTTTTATGTTTAGAAGTATTTTTGAGACGCCTACTTTGTACAATACATAGCATGTTTTGGGTACTCAATACTTGGAGGACAGAAAATGGTAGCTACAACAAGCAATACTGATACTTCTCATTTATGATGAAGCACAATAGACCACAAATTACACTGCAGAACAGGGAAAGCATCAGCAGCCTTTAATCAGCTAAGGAAAATTTGGAACAATAAGAAATTTACCCTATGGTCTAACCTTCGTTTCTATAATTCAAACATTGTAGTAGAGTATACTATAATTTTACGGATGTGAATCATGGCAACTAAAAACAAACCAAGAAAAAACTGACACGTTCAACACTAAATGCCTGCACAAGAACATTCACTGGAGTGACCATGTGATGAATAAAGAGGTCTGGATATCATCAGGACAACCTCTGACGTCAACTATCTGCAGAAGACATATGAGCTGGCTCGGCCATGTCACAAGGCTTCTATCTACAAAACCTGCTCAACAAGCACTAAGGAGGACACCAGCTGGTCAGAGAAGGAGAGGACGATCAAGAATTGACTGGCACCAGACCATCAACCGTGACCTACTGCTGGTAAACAAAAGATGGAACATTGTGAGAATGATAGTGAAAAATGGGCCAAGTGGCCCTTAAGTCGAAGCTGTCTATATGTGACCCTGGCTGACCAAATGAGTGATAAGTTGGAAAAATTGTAACAATGTTTTCTTACATCCTTGTAAAGGTTTGGTAGGGTGCTTTACACGGTTTCAAAAATTATGACTGCTACAAAAATTGGCAAAGTTATGGAGCATTGAACATGGTAGGGATCAAAAAGTGAAAATGAAGAAAACGGCTGAAGTTTACATTATATATGCAAATGGATTGCATGGAAATATTACATGCACAACATTCAAATGTGGCACACAGTATGTAATATGTATGTTATGTTGCAATGATACACTGGAAGTACAAATGTGCTGCTACAAAGACTTATCAAGTTATGCCAGATTATGTCTTCATGTGTAAAACTAAGAGGACAGATTATTTGAGAGCAAAAGGTAGACTCACTGTTTGACACAGTTTAAAACCTACAGGCAAATGTCCAGTTTAACAGGGGTCTAGTGGCTTAATGCTGTCTGTTGACACAAGCTACTGCCAGTGACCAATTACAGATTAGTCACAGTTTCCATCAAACAATAGCAGGCAGAGAATCTTAGCTCCACAGCTGGGTGTAATACACAACCAGAGCCACCACTGATTCATGGTCAAATAGATTAGCTCAATGCACCAACTAAGACAATACACAACACTGTGAGTGACAGTGTCCAGAGTGAGGCCTAAGCAGTGTCCTCATTGCTGAATAGATTAATTAAACCTGCCAAGTGGGTGACATTCTGCACAAGTGTTCATTAATCCTTAGTAATTGTTCAGAACACCAGACTGACCACATACCTAAACAAAGCGAATGTAATAGGTGAAGAACAGGCAGTGTTCAAATAGGGGTATTGGTTGAATTGTATTTGTCTCGACGCAAAAGGCTTTATTGTGCCTTCATCGATTATAAGAAAGCATTTGATTTAGTAGACCGGTCCTTCCTGTGGTCTAAGATAATTTAATGCGGTATTAATGGTATTGTGTTGAAAGTTGTATACAACATGTACAAAAATACTAAATCATGTATAAATCAGGGCCAGGCTGTGTCAGCCTTCTTCTCATGTGATGTATAGGTATGGCAAGGAGAAAACTTGTGTCCTTTGTTATTTGCTATTTACCTGAATCACTTTAAACACTGTTAGTCACAATTATAATGGACTTGACATGGCAGCTGGTGAAATTTACAACAACCTTAGTGATGATGATGTAGAAAATGTATGTTCTACTATATGCTGATGACACTAGAATGATTCAATGAAATACAGAATTCTTGCTTGTATATAGCGGAACTATGTCAACTCTTCTAATGGTTGACATTTGGTGACAGGTGTCAACTATATTGTGAATCTGTAATTATTAGTCTATATTGATACAATTGATTTACACAGTACCATGTCTACACAAGGCATGGCAAGCGTAAACAGAACAGTAGAATGCATTTGATATAAATAAAGTGTAGGATATTTCACTCTATAGTTGTCCAGAATATTAATTTTCTATGTTTGTCACCTACAGGTTTCTACAGACAATACATCTTTAACCAATAGACACCACAGTCACACCATTTTATAATAATTAAATGAACATCAAAATAAACACAACTTGCAATTATAGAAAATCAATAGTTTTGAAGATAAAAAGTGTTAGGCAACTGTTCAGTCTAACAGGGTCAAGTGTGTCTACTCTGCCTGGGCAGTGTGACCAATTAAAGATTAGTCAAGGTCTCAATGGAACAGTGGCACTAGGCTGCAGAGTTTAGTCATGCTGTTGACTTTGTGGCACATTAAACAAAATCTACTGTTGGGGGTGGTCTCAAGGACCCTTCTCAAAACCACATCACTAGATAATGTAAAACTGTTCACTTTGAATGATTCAATCAAATACAGATTTCTCGTGCATAGTGGCAGTGCCCTAAGATGTCTTCGCAAAATTAGAGAAAAAGTTGCTGAACGGTTTCCGAGATACGGCAACTAACGGCGGACACAGAATGATGGCAATAGTCCCTTGGACCTTCGGCCAAAGGACTAAAAACCTAAGTGGCTGGAATGCTTAGACTGCTTCATGCATCTATAGATGTGGGAACCACCAAGTCTAGGTACAGTGGACCAGCAGTACTTACCATACGTAGGACGTATTTCTCGGCCTCCTGTGCATTAGACAACTGCACTCGATTGGCCATGTCTGTCAGTGATAACGTGAGGAAGGTCTGGAACAAACATCTTTGATGTATAATGTTTGTTAGTGATAACACGAGGAAGGTCTGAAACAAGCATCTTTGATATTTAATGTCTATGAACAATAATATTACCTGGTAGCGACATTTAAGCGTTATGATAATATGCAGTGAATGGTAAAAGGTCCAATTAATAACCATTATGAAATAAACCGCTACAAGCACCATTTAAATTTGACAGCAGACTCAGTTTCTTTTGATGTTTCAGATATTAGTTTACTGTGAGTTCTGGTACTCTGTTACAGGTGGACAAAACTTGATTGCACAATGTTTTTGTAATATCAAGTATAAAATGTGTTTGCTAAACACAACAGAAATATGCATGCAAAACAAGACTGATACACCAAAACAGTCAATACACCATGATCATATTTTTAGTGGTTTCTAACTACATCAACTACAATTTTATAACTCAGTTGAACAAGATCGCTAAGCTGCTACCAGTTGACACATGATACAGCGCTGTCTACATGGGCCAGTGACAACCATGCTAGTGCACGGCAATAAGCCACTGCAGCACCAGTGCGTATACAACACAGCATCAAGCTTTCATCATAAGTTATCATACTAACTAACTACAGTTAATCAGTGTTGTAAATGCACAAAGGATTTAGACAGTTGCCTCAATAATGTGTTGTGTCCAGGACATTTCTATAAATATTTGGTCCACCCACTGTCTGATGGATGAGTACGTCTGTTTAGATTACACAACTGTTTGTGTTTCACATTTATTTCCCCCTAAACAAAATGAGCTTTGTCATTTCGTGTCAGGATGATTACAATGACATGGTCATCAGCATATATTGTAGTGGGGTGGTCACATGTTTTGGTGACCGGTGGCGTAATGGCCCCACTTATAGGTTTAGGCTAAATCTTGATACAATGTAAGTCTTCAGCAGGTAGTTGGGATTATAGTTAGGTGAATGAATGGTGTGCTTGGTTAGTACGGTACGGTGCCTAAGGTCTACTGTGATTACAGTAGTAATGATGTTGTATATATCTATAACAATACTGCTAATGTTGTATATGCCGAAATGTGGGCTCTGTCAACCTGAGGGACAGGAGACTAGTATGGGCTCAGTCACAGGCCTGGCCTTGGGATGTAGAGCCCACATTTCTCTCTAACTTAATCTCTTAATAAACGTCATTCATTTGGCCTTCTTTCATCACTATTCATGACTTGTGTTGGTGCTTGCATAAACGTATTTTGTTTCATTTAATGTGTCAAAAGAAATAACTTTATGTCTGGGTACCTGTATAGGGTAATAACCTTTATCAGTAATTATTAGTCATATTATCCCATTAAGATTTTTTTGGTTAATATAAAAGTGTTGACCATGCTAGGACACTGTACAATATTATTAAATAACTTGTTATATAATTCAACCAACTTATGTCAATTTACGCATTATTGTAATATTTTTAAACTGTTATTTTTCTAAATTAATGACAATGGGGTATGTTCATGCAGATTGTTACCTAAGCTATATTGTATAATTGAGGATTCTTCGCTGTGGAAAGAGACACCAGATCCTTTCTTCTGTTGGGTTAGTGCAGTTGTATGTTACACAGGAAATAATAATATTTCATAATAACTATTGTCACCAGCAAGCCTCCAAATGCTGTCGAGATTTAAAAACAGATACACATTGTTCGCTCCAGTGTGTGCCACCCAACTGTCCACAGTTTAGGATAATCCAACTGGGATATACTAACCTCAGGTTAAACTCATTTCCAGATCACAACCCTTCCCCAAATGACTAAGCTGGTGGCTGCAGCCATTAATTAATTATCAGTCACTGTATCAAGGGAACACAACAACAAATCTTCAAATATTTCTTGTGCCAGATATTGATTACATGTTATGAATGTTGACATTATAAACAGTTCTATGCTCACATGCATAAATTGAACGCATGAGTAGAACAGATATAGGCTGCTCAATGCTCAGTCCAGCATGAACCACCAAACTGTTCACAGCTTAGGATAATGCACCTGCAGGTTATCTCTTTCCAGATCACTACCCCCACCCAACTGAAATGTCTAAACTAGTGGCTGTTGGCCTACCCCATTAATTAATCATGATATATCTCATCTAGGGAGCACAATGACACATCTCCAAGTGCCAATGCTAGACATTTATAAGATGTTATATACATCGTCAAACAGGTCTATGCTGTGTGTCAGTGGATGCAACAGTTCCTGCCGTATAGTTGGATGGTAGCTAGCGGTCCACAGCAGTGTCACTGCAGTGAGCCAGCTTATCACTCTAGTCTATAGGGGAATGATTAATAATGTAACTAGGGTTGCTGGTAACTAAACAGTCACAGCTGTCATAAAAACAATTAATATTGTGGTTATGGTACCAGTCATGTGACTTTGATCACGTGACGTGGCCACTCACCTTTGTGAGTCTCTGAATGTTCTTCTTGTAGAGAGAGGTCACACACTGTTTCACTAGCCCCGTGTTACTGTCCTGTAACAAACTCTATGTTACTCTGTTTCACCAGTTACAAGCTGTACATTACACACTGTGTCACCAGCCCTATGTTACTGTCCTGTAACAAGCTGTACATTACACACTGTGTCACCAGCCCCGTGTTACTGTCCTGTAACAAGCTGTACATTATACACTGTTTCACCAGCCCCGTGTTACTGTCCTGTAATAAGCTGTACATTACACACTGTTTCACCAGCCCCGTGTTACTGTCCTGTAACAAGCTGTACATTACACACTGTGTCACCAGCCCAGTGTTACTGTCCTGTAACAAGCTGTACATTACACACTGTGTCACCAGCCCAGTGTTACTGTCCTGTAACAAGCTGTACATTACACACTGTGTCACCAGCCCAGTGTTACTGTCCTGTAACAAGCTGTACATTACACACTGTGTCACCAGCCCTGTGTTACTGTCCTGTAACAAGCTGTACATTACACACTGTTTCACCAGCCCCGTGTTACTGTAACAAGTTTTATGCTCTTGTAGATAACCAAACTGTCTACAGGAACGCAGATCACAAGGTTACAACATTTGAATGTTTTTTTCTTAAATCTGACATTTGGCTGTATCATTCACAGTCATTTCATCATTGTTTTATTATTACATCGGAACATGTCAGAATAAAATATCCTGATTTTTATTACATTATCCAACTTTTCTTTTGAATAGAATACTACATGGCACAATATGATTAATCTCTGTTGAAAGCGTGTTATATGAAAACGTACATTGAGAATGTTAATGAACACTGTTGTATAGTTGACCCAGTATCACTGACCGTAACCAAGACATCGGCAAAGATATCCCTGTGCTAATCATTAAAATAAAATCAATTGATTCGATGACAAAATATATCAAATGACATGATCCATCATAAAAATCTGCTGACACAGATAAATACAGTTACAAAAGACCCAATGACTGACCCTTGTGAAGACGGCCGTATGTTTAGAGAGCGTGTTTCTCAGTTCTGTCGAATTACTTGTGCTGTAGGACGTTGCCAGATCATGGTACGGTTGGCACAGCGACTGCAATGATGGTAGCAGCCACCCGACATAAATATTATTAAAATACAATTATTATGATTATTAATGCTGCTAACTAATTTTATTATAATACAGATATTTAAATGCCACCAATGTAAAATGGACCTTTCTATTTCAAATTCCAAACAAACAAACAGGCTATCAGTCCCATGTGTTGACTCAACAACTACTGTAGTATTGTAATGACTGTGTATTCGGACACCTGGAAGTAATGAACTACCCAGCTGTCTGAAAACGTACAAGTGGCACAAAATAGAATTATGATTGGTGGCAAAAAAACATAGTCATTTTATACTGTAAAAATAGCAGGTGTCTGAAAACATGCAGACATTACATTATGGCCATTGCTGAATGATGGCACATAATACTGACGTCAATTATATTAATAATTATCACAACAGTGACCCAGGTAGTCATCAACATTTGACATACCCTAACACAAACTGTCATTCTTCAAATCCCCTCTTTATTCACCCCTGCTGTCCACCCAACCACTATCCTCATTCCTAACCCTGTTTCAACACCGCCCACATATACGCACACACGCACTCACACGCACGCACGCACTCACAGGCACACACACACAAAGAGCCTTACCTTGATGTATTTTCCTACCACATGAGATGTGTACTTGGGTAAACTAATGATCTGAAACAGGTGATGACCATGTAACATGGGTGAGAAGTCCTATTAATTTGACTGCTTCAGTTTCGCTAAAATCCTAATCGACTTTCCGCAGCGAAGCTTAAAGCTGGTTCTGAATTTTTTGTTTTAGAATCAGTTCGTGAAAATATGACATGCTAATTCATTTGTGTAAATGAGTTATTTAGATTTTTATGGAATCATCGGACAAAGTCCAGTTGGAACTCGGCAGGAAATGGCAAAGATAGTCCAGCTCTGTGTACTGTTCTATAACATACTTCCGCAAATTATTTAATCTAACGATCAATGCCAATTATTTAGAAGATTCTAATAAAACTATACATTCTTTTGTTAAGCCGACTGCACTAATAATTTATCCTATTCACCCACATTAAAAGGTAAAAAAGTAAAGACAAGTTCTTAGATATAACGCACCATCCAGTCCTTTGGACTGCTCAAAGCGCTTTACACCTTAATAAACAGATAGTAAGATTTCTCTGGGAAGCATTCATCTATGCTGCAATTAACGCGCAAAAACTATTTGTACACAAATATCCACCTCACCTTGCCGTGTATAATGAGAGAGACAACGATGTACTTCTTGTACGCCTCCAGCATGATGTGACTGACGGCCAGACATGGCGTCGTGATCGCCTGAAACAGTGACACAACACTGTCACTTGACCCAGACACTCACACAACACTTGACGCACCATCATGTCACAATATATACTGTCACAGTGACACAACACTGTCACTTGACACAGACACTCACACAACACTTGACACACCGTCATGTGTCGCAATATACACTGTCACAGTGACACAACACTGTCATTTGACACAGACACTCACACAACACTTGAAACACCGTCATGTGTCGCAATGTACGCTGTCACAGTGACACAACACTGTCACTTGACACAGACACTCACACAACACTTGACACACCATCATGTGTCACAATATACACTGTCACAGTGACACAACACTGTCACTTGACACAGACACTCACACAACACTTGACACACCGTCATGTGTCGCAATATACGCTGTCACAGTGACACAACACTGTCACTTGACACAGACACTCACACAACACTTGACACACCATCATGTGTCACAATATACACTGTCACAGTGACACAACACTGTCACTTGACACAGACACTCACACAACACTTGACACACCATCATGTGTCACAATATACACTGTAGTGACACAACACTGTCACTTGACACAGACACTCACACAACACTTGACACACCATCATGTCACAATATACACTGTCACAGTGACACAACACTGTCACTTGACACAGACACTCACACAACACTTGACACACTGTGTCGCAATGTACACTGTCACAATGCCCACAATACAATGGAAAGTATTCTACAGAAAATGGTGGGTATATTATTTACATGGTTGTGGTTGGTCAATCTACCTAGTGATAATCCACAGCTAGTGATAATCCACAGCTAGTGATAATCCACAGCATTTTTAAAGTCTTGCTTGGACTCAAAAGTTTGCACTGAATTTGTCCGTGCTTTTATAGTATCCTATCTCACATTTGGACTACGCAAGCAACAGATGAATGGTTAAATTGTAGTTCTCGCCTGAATTAGAATATTTGTATGACTAGCATGTTAGTGTGAGCATATATACATATTACAATTTGTGCCTGCATGGCTAATATATTAAAGATTAAATTATGTTATTAACATAAACAGTTTTAATCTCATAGATTTAGACATAGTGCACCTTGTCATACTTATAATGAGACCTTTCCAGCATGCAGCAGTTTCAAACTTTCAATACCTGTGGTAAAGGCATAAACTGACAATTCCATTTTTCCAATGCAAGTGTTTAAATGAAAACTACTTTGCCAACCACATTTACGCATTCAGTTGATAAACCTTTTAGACAGACAATGAATATCACCCAAAAGAATTGAGGATAACAGATTCAACCATTTTAGTGGAACCAGATATGGGCAGGACAGAATCATTCCAAATTGTCACCGTATTAAAAGGTGCCACACGACAGAATCAAACTGAAGAGGTTATATTAAAAAAAGAGCCCACTTTACATCTTATTTCCATCTCATGTACACAATATGCATCAATTAACACCAAAATCAGTTTAAAAAACATGGATTTACACTGACCAGGTATACTTACGACTTCGTAGAAATAGAGAGCAAGGTTGTACTTCTTGAGGGCGGTGCAGATCATGCCTCCGTAGTAGTAGTACAGCAGGAAGTGTTTGGCATCATACTGACCTCCCTAAGACATAGCAACACAGTGCTAGACACACAACGCAGGCTCTTTATGCTATGATTCATACATATTCTTCAGAGAACCATTTTGCTGACATTCTTATGACCTTGTAGCCCAATTTTGCTGTTTAATATCGATTTACTCCTTAACCATTTCAGTACGACAGGCCGGTTTTCCGGCCGCACTGTCTGTGACGCTTCAGTACGACAGGCCGGTTTTCCGGCATTGACGATGTCTGCTATTCAAATCGTTTTTATTCATAATAATCCACTGCATGGAGCCACTTGTTGTGTACGGTTGTCAAGGCGAATAAATTAGCTATTCAGCAGTGGTCATCGTTTATTATCGCTCAATAATAGTTTACGGTGATTTTCACGGTTTTTAATGATGGTTTATCAAAATCTGTGGCGGCCACAATGGCAGACCGCATTACTTCAACTAGCGATTTACTAGCGATCGTATGTTTTGGACAGATTATTTGATAGTTTTAACAAAGAATCTTTGTCGGATGTTGACGATCGACATAAATACATAATAACGATGTCGGCGAACTTAGTATACAACTGAGTTCAGCAACTGCAAAAACATTGAAATCTTCGCGGCCATCTTGGATTGTTGGTTACCATGACTACGGAATGTAAAATGATATGGCTCATTTTATTCGCTGATTATCATACTTTCCGAAAATATTTAACATTCCTATTCATAGAATGCATTTTTGTTGCTCAATCTTGACTTGAAGTGAGGTAGTCCATTATGTTGCATGTTCACTGGGAATGCAGTATTCAGTGGTCACAGCTGATCAGGCCTGTAGTACTGAAATGGTTAAACAGTGACCTTGTATACTGAAAACTGTCAACATAAGGATGCGCTCCCAGGACACTTTTGTAGCACTGGTAACGGTGAATATAAGTTATAACACAATTAATTTGACTTAAAAAGTTGCCAATTATACGGCAAAAGTACTGCATATGCTCTCATGGCAATCAGCAATGGTATCCGACTATGGCTTATATATGCTCCCATAACACACCCTCGTAAACACATGGCTCACCTCCTTACTGATCTCTGTGATGTCAACTTGCAGGAACGGCAGAGCTGGCTTCATACACTTTGACAGCAGGCATAGCTGAAACAACACAATGGATGCTGCACACAGCTGTTCACAACAAGGGTTGAAATTAAGAAATTTAACCCACTGGGCCTGGGGACTTGTAGCCTTAATAATATGTTATTCATCCCCGTTAAAAATCACTATTCCCCCGTTTTTGGTGGGCATTACCGAAACTGCCAATTTTCTCGTACTTGCTATAGAATTTGCAGAACATCCTCATGTTTGATTCATTGGCAAAGACAAAGTTTCTCGCCGCCCTTCACTCCCTCCAGTCTCAGTGACATCATCATCGCCCCACTCAGTGTCCGTGAATATACATGACCAACGGGCAAAAGTCGGTGCTCTTCAGAGTACTACACTGGTACCCATGCGCGTGGCTCTTCGATTACGTTGCAATAGGTAATGCGTAGTAGCTAAAGATTTTACATTCGTTTACAAAACTGGATATTGGAAAGCAAGATTTAATTTTCCAATATTTTTATGTATGTATGTACAGCGATAGAAATAAGCCAGAATATTTACTTGTCCGCTGGACAAGTAAGTTTTGAAATCTACTTGTCTGCCAAAATGTTAACTTGTCCGAGTGGTTGTCAAGGGTCACATGTTCGGTGACCTGTGGCGAAATACCCCCACATTTGGTATTAGTACAATTGTAGATTTAGTGTTTTTGGCAGCAGATAGCGTGGTATTCAGAAAGGCACTTTTTAGTTAATCATGTTGGCTTAGTTAATCATGTTGGCTTTAAAATTAACTCTACACATAACAAGCTCTGCTGTGATTACATGTCATTCCTTTCAATTGTTCTAGGAACACCGCTGCTGCTTTATATGTTGAAATGTGGGCTCTAACAGCCTGATGTTCAGGAGACTAGTATGGGCTCAGTCACAGGCCTGGCATTGGGTTGTAGAGTCCACATTTCTTTCATTTAAATATTACAGTGTGCCAAAAAGGCTTATACACTGGTTACCCATAATAAACAAACGTCATCCATTTGGCCTTTTTCATATCTATATTTGTCTCCGTGTTGTTGCTTGCATAAATGATGGTGTGCACATCTGGCACAGCCGATTTGCATACTGGACTTTGTGCAAGACAACAGCACACGGAGGCCTCCCATTAGAGGAGGCTAATTTATGCAAGGACATGTTAATTACTCCCGTGGGGAGAATCAAATCAACCAATCAGCGCGCACTGGCGCGCGTCCCTCAGGAGAATCCTAAGCTGATCCCGCACTCCGTTTGCGAAAGCATAAAGGGGCAGACGTTTGTCTAATTTGACCCACCCGCCTCCCTACTTTTCGTCCAGGAATGTTTGATGTATAGTCATGATTTGTGCATCGTTATTGGAAAGGGGTTGCTGGTCTCGATGCTTTCCCCACATTTATAGTTGATTGTGAGCATAGGGTTTGCACCGGATGTGTTCACGGGGTTTTATTGCAAGAGATGTCGCATGCCTTTTTCCACTTTCGATTTAGGAATAGTATGTAATTGTATATATCGGGGCGAAATACCCCCACATTTGGTATTAGTATAATTGTAGATTTAGTGTTTTTGGCAGCAGATAGCGTGGTATTCAGAAAGGCACTTTTTAGTTAATCATGTTGGCTTAGTTAATCATGTTGGCTTTAAAATTAACTCTACACATAACAAGCTCTGCTGTGATTACATGTCATTCCTTTCAATTGTTCTAAGAATACCGCTGCTGCTTTATATGTTGAAATGTGGGCTCTAACAGCCTGATGTTCAGGAGACTAGTATGGGCTCAGTCACAGGCCTGGCATTGGGTTGTAGAGTCCACATTTCTTTCATTTAAATATTACAGTGTGCCAAAAAGGCTTATACACTGGTTACCCATAATAAACAAACGTCATCCATTTGGCCTTTTTCATATCTATATTTGTCTCCGTGTTGTTGCTTGCATAATTATATTTGTAACTATTTTCCGGTCCATTATTAATCATCACGAATATTAAAAGAAGACACGTTACATGATGTATACCATTATTTTAGCGATGCTGATATGAACGCTTTTATCAATAACAAATAATTATGTTTTCTTTGCTATTTGTTTTATAATGTTGCAAAAACTTTTTGTTTAATATGGTATATATATATAAAAGTGCTGTAAAATGTTGGCATCAGTTTGTCATTGAAGATGCCACTCAACCAGGAACAAGACCAATGCAAAGCCAGGAAATGTTGTCACAAAAATCATAATAAACTATATAATCTGATAATATTTTGTTCAACGTCTATGAACTTCAATATTAACAAAGTTCTGTATTTTACTAACAAAGATAATATTCAATCGATCATCAGCAAACAAACGCATATTTTTCCTAAATGTTATATTACCATTTCAATGATGAGTTTTAACAGTGCTCGAATTACATTTACCAGGCGGAATATATAATTTATAGATTTAGGTACGTCGTAACGCAGACCGCCGTAGTTGGCGATTGGCGCCCCGTACCCAGTCACGCGTCTTGCATAATTCGGTTTTGAAAACTTGCAATTTATGGTTAATATAAATGTTATATAGATACAACACTTCTGAAATTTAATTAATATTCCATTTATTAATCAGCACCATAGATTTACCGGAGAGCCAGTTACAAGTTTTGAAAATTGTGACCGATCTGGATCGGCTAACGTTCTATGACTTGGAAGACTGCCGATTCTGTGTGGGTTAGGCGTAATAATGGTTAAAACTATGTAATTATTCAAATAACAGGTAGCAATACAAAGTCTACTATTTCCAAAGTTCATCAATTATTATATGTGAGTGGAAGAAAGTTGTATGTTGGCCAAACTGAACGATTTACGATTGTGTGAAATACAGCCTCGATCAACGATGGCTGATGCGGAGTCTGTCCTACGCATATGACAGAGCTAGGTCGGTGCACTCAGCGGATGACCCTGTTAACGCAAGCACTAAACTCGGTCAAACAATGACGTACAACACAAACAAAACTGGAACACGCGCGATTGCTAGTGAACTTCATTTACATTTGAATTTCCTCAAATAAAAAGTTTGCAATGTTGCACGCGTCACTATTTACTGTAAATTTTCACTTGTCCACCGGACAACCATGTAGAGTCATTTTACTTGTCCGGGCCAAAAATAACTTTTCCCGGACAAACGCTATTTCGAACGCTGATGTATATATACGTAAATCAAATGACCTGCGTTTAGACTGTTAAAAAAATAAGTGGAAACTTGACTTAAAATGGTGCCCGGAGGATTAGCGCTAGCCAAACGTTACTCATGCCCAAGCATTTATATTCGCCTCAGGTGAGGGAGTGAGTGTTAAGTTCTATCCCTGCATGACATTACCTAAAGCTGCTCACTGTATTGCTTGAAGCTGTTTACAACATCACAAGCAGCTGCTAGTAAAATGTGAGTAAATCTCTCCCCGATACATTATCAAGTCATTGATGAATAAAATCTCACCTGACACAGATCAGCATGGATTGACGTCAGTTGCGACGGCATCAACTGGATCTTAGAAATAGCTCTTGTCAGGATCTTGATTCCCCGGACTGCCTGGAAATTACAACATTTACATCACAATTCAAAATGTTGTCACAATGGCTAGAAGAAAAAATTTAAGAAATGCCACCAAATCTACAGAACAGTGCTTATCATAGGAGAGCGAGCGCGACAGTGCAGTGGTTAGCACATCCACCTAACATGCTCTTGTGTACAAACCAGGACTGGATAGGCATGGTATATTTGGTGTAAAAACCTGGTTCTCAACATTGGGGACTGTGTATCCCTTGTTACTCAAAGATCATGTTAAGGGTAGCCGCTGGTCCTAAATTAGATTTTTTGCCATTTTGGGATTTCATCATTTTCCAACAGATTAACATGTTACGCATTCCCACAAAGTTGCTTTTTTCAAGATTTTGATTACAAATACCTATAATGAGATGATGTACACCTGCCCGTACTGCTTAACATATGATGTTTTTATTTTGTTTTGGCCGTTTTCTCAAAATGATATTTTTGACTATTTGTGACACCGGCACAAAAACTACACAAGACAGAGAACTTAAATTTTCACTAGTTATTCTGTAGAATGTTCCAGGTGCAATGAGCTATTATGGATGTCATAGCTTTAGGTTAAGGGTTGGTAAACAAGGGTCAACCAATTAGGGAATTCAATTTTTTTAATCTTCACATGAATGGCACAATTCACTGTGGTAATAAAACACGAAGTCAGAGCCCCAAACCACCGTATTGTACAAAATAACATTCCAACAAGCAACTTTTTGCAATAGTATGATGGTATTTACTATCACTTACTCTGAATAATTTTGTCTGTATAGGCATACATCCATAGGCACATAAATCGCTGTTGCCATTGCAACAATTATGCAAATTAGCCAATTTTTCACCCGTTTAACAATCTTCACCCAACTAGTATAATCCTCAATTTTTTATGAACATATGATGAGTTTTCACCAAGCTATGGCCCGTAGTTACTTTAGAACCAATGGCTACCCTTAATGTCGGGCCTGTCTCAATTTGGGACGTAAAAGAACCACTGAGGACGACAAGCACCTTGGCAGTGACCACCCTCAGTGCCAGCATAGAAAGGTCGGCTTGGCAATAATATCCTGCAAAAGGCCGACTAGCTGAATGAGACCTCATAACTGTAACATTAAAAATGCGATATATACAAACTAGTCAGCTAATAGAATGTTGCAGAGCGCTGGAAACAACTAGAATATAGTTATATTTAGCTTACTTGTTTCTTTTCAACCAGGTTCTGGGTAAATCGATGGCACAAGTCAGCATCTACAAAAACCATAGAGGTACATAAGAAACTGTACCATCACTACAGACATTAGATATGCATATTATACCGCATTTTTTTGCATTTTAGATTTTTTCAAGAAACAGTTTTCCTTATGCAAAAGTAATCACATCCTTTCAAATATTTAAAAATATCCAATTTAACAACACCATTATCATTGGTCGGCCGGGGCTGGAGCACAGACGAGATGTTTCCATGTGGGTTGACTGTTAATTAGGGATGGAAGGTCAGCCATTTCAACATCAAAGTACGGCAATCAGCTTAGTGTGTTTTTACTGTTTCCTTTTTTGCCCTGAGTGGGTGTCCGCAAGATCCTAACTGGAGGTGTCTCAGGCGAATCTTGTTTGTCAGTTTATTTACATCACCATAATTTTCTTTGTAGGCCTATTGCACCATTTCTGCATCTTCTGTTGAGTTAGTTTTCCAGTTTTCTGAGCAGTCAGGTATCAGCCCCAAATAGCATACATATACGGATGGCACTGAATATTGACAACAACTGCAACCTAAAAAATATATTTACAGAAGTTATCGACATGTTCATCGGTTCCTGTGAGTCATGATTATGATCACAGCCAGGTGTTAGTTTGGTTGCACCTACAGCTGTCAGTGGCATAGCGGACTTGTTCTCCATTGCACGTATAGATGAACTCTTGTGTCTGAATAAACAGCATCTCCCAATCAGCGGTATTTGGCAAACTGTATTTGATGCAGCTGAAGAACAGAGCATAAAACCAACGATTAGTAACCAATCAAAGCATTCTGTTATTTTAGATACATGGAAGAAACAATTTACACATTCAATCCTTCACTGAGACAATCATTGTAAATTCCAATTTTCCCCAAACGTATATTACCCACAATGTCACCATCAACCCAGCTCAGCTTGCCAACACTTACAGAATACCAAGCACCCCAAGAGAATGCTGCTGCACATCAAATGCCCCCATCACATTGTCCAGGTGATTAGCATTCTTTGCCAGGACTTCCGAACTCTTGCTGATGAACTCACACAGCTGGGAAAAGTTCCCTGCAACCACAGAAGGAATCAATACATGCAGTAGGCAGGATATTTCAGATGAATGAACGCAGTTATTGAACTGAGCACACTGTTAATTGGATAAGTAACTACACTTGAATAAACGGACAATATTCACAGTCATCTTTTATGAGTGGTTATCCCCGTGCATGAATGAACGTTGTGTGGGCACAAATAAACCTGAAAGAAAAGTTGAGGGCGCAGGTTGCAGCACCTAATGTCATGATCTCAGAGTGTATGTTGTATTAGTTAATCCACATGCCTACTATTTCATGGTTTCACATAGACAGCATCAGGTCCCTGGACACATTCTGTGGTAACTATGACGATTAAAGTCTAAGAGTATATGAGACCCACGAGTGTATGTATGGGGCCCACAATGGTCACTGTATGTGTCTGTTTGGATACACTCACTTGTCAACTAGGGTCCTGAAGATTTCATTCAAAATAATTCTGTAAACTTGTGAAAGTGATTAAGTGCTATGATAGTCCACACAATGTGATTTGTGGACGTATGAATGGTGAGAGGAGAATGCCGAAAGGAGAGTCAGCCCTCCTGTGTCTGTGGCTTGATTGTGAACTGACGTCACTCTACACTGCTCCTTTACTAATGTAACTTCATGTCCTCTAGTCTTTCTATCTTTCTTAACTAAAAAAAAACATATTTCTATCAATATTTTCATAACCATTCAATATTTTAAACACTTCTATCTGATCTCCTCTCAATCTCCTGGTCTCTAGTGTTGTTAAACCACATTCTTTTAGGCGTTTTTCATAACCAAGACCCCTCAGTTTTGGTATCATTTTAGTCGCTCTCCTCTGTACTCTTTCTAGCATATCTATGTCCTTCTTGCGGTATGGCCTCCACGCTTGTATACAATATTCTAAATGAGGCCTAACTATTGTTTTGTACAGCAGTATTATTAGTTCTTTTTCTTTATATGCTATATTTCGCCTAATCAATCCAAGGATTTGATTTCCTTTTGAAGCTGCAATTCCACACTGCTCTGAAACCTTCATGTCAGCACTAATTGTCAGCCCTAAGTCTTTTTCTTTTACAGTAGTATTTAGTACAGTTCCCCCCATTGTATATTCTACATATTCGTTCCCATGTCCTGTGTGAAGACATTTACATTTCCCAAAATTGAACATTTGCCACTTTTCAGACCATTTGATCAACCTGTCAAGATCATCCTGTAAATGCTGTCTACCTCCATCACTTTTAATCCTTCTAAACACTTTTGTATCATCTGCAAATGTCAACACCTTGCTAGCTATATCATCGTCCAAATCGTTTATATATATTAAGAATAATATAGGTCCCAGTACTGATCCCTGTGGAACCCCACTCAAAACTGATTTCCAGTTTGAAGCCTCCCCATCAACAACTACCCGCTGTCTTCTGTCAATCAGCCATTTTTCTATCCAGTTAATTATACCATTTCCTATGCCATGGGCCTTTAGTTTAAGCAGTAATCTCTGATGTGGCACTTTGTCGAAAGCTTTTTGAAAATCTAAGTAGATGATATCTACTGGTGATCCATCATCTACCCACTTAGTGATATCTTCCAAAAAACATAACATATTTGTTAAGCATGACCTCGCTTTTAGAAACCCATGTTGAGATGGGTTTATCAAGTTATGTTTAACAAGAAAATCCACTATGTGATCTTTAATTAGTCTTTCTAATAATTTACAAATCACTGATGTTAAACTCACTGGTCTATAGTTCTCTGACTTGTTTCTCGAACCTTTTTTGAATAACGGTATAATGTTTGCTTCTTTCCATTCTAAAGGAACCACTCCCTCTTCTAATGACAAGTTGAAAACTGTTGCAAGCGGTATGCTAATTTGTTCTACAATTTCCAATAGTAGTTTGGGTGGAATACCATCCACTCCAGGTGATTTATTATCCTTCATAGCCCTGATTTTCTTAGCTACCATTTCTGGGGTTACAATTAACTGTCTTAAATAGTCTGATTCTGCCCTTTGAACTTAGCCTCTGGTACTGGCAGTGAACTAGTGTCTTCTCTGGTAAACACTGAACTAAAATACTCATTCAGGTCTTCTGCCATTAAGAATCCTTCTGATATTACATTTCCAGCACTATCTTCTAGAGGACCGACCTTATCCTGAACTTTCCGTTTGCTTCGAATATATGCATACAAACTCTTGCTGTCATGTTTTATATTACAAGCTAATTTATGTTCATAGCTTCTCTTTGAATTTCTAATTTAAGCTGTAGCTTGGTTTAGTGCTTCTTTATAAATGTTGTAGTCTTCGTCATTTCCAGTACGTCTATATGACTTCCACATCATTTCTTTATACTTAATTTTTATAATGGCTTCTTTCGATAAGTGTTTCTTTTTGGACCGTTTCCCGTGTTTTTTAAGGGGATAAATTTGACGATGATGCATTCAATTTCACTCTTTAAGATATTCCAGCATTCTGTTGCTGTCTTATTCTTCAGTGTGTTATTCCAGTCTATCTTTGCTAAATATTTCCTTATGTCCTTATATTTTCCTTTGTGGAAATTTCTCCTGTACTGCTTTTTACTATTCCTTTCTGATTTTACTTTGATGGTAAAATGTATCTGGTTGTGATCACTATTCCCCAGTGGCTCACATATCCTGACACTGTCAACTAATTCATTCTGTGAGGACAAAACTATGTCTAACACATTCTCTCCCCTGGTTGGTTCTAGCACATGTTGAGAAAGGAAACTATCTTGTACTAAAACTAAAAACTTGTGGTCCTCACTACCCATACTCTGTAGAGATTTCCATTTTATATGCCCATGGTTAAAATCCCCCATAATAACAGTCCTGTTTGCTCACTTCCCTTATAGCGTTTTGTATTTTTTCATTCTCTTCTATGCTTATGTTTGGACTTCGATAAACTAATCCAACCGTTAACGTTGAGTTTCCTGTAACTATGTTACACCAAACAGCTTCTTCGCAATCTGCTTCTCTGTCTAATTTTATTTCATAAGCCTGGATAGATTCTTTAATATATAAAATAACTCCACCTCCCCTTCTTCCTATTCTATCTTTCCTAAACATTACATATCCTGTCAGTCCCAATTCGGCATCTGATATATCGGTGGTTGCCCATGATTCGGTTATACCTATTATGTGAGGGTCAATATCTTCTACCATAATGTTTAGTTCATTTCTTTTGTTTACTATACTCCTTGCATTTAAACAAACACATTTATATCCAGCTTCAGAACAGTTTTCCAGACTGTTCTTTGCTGAATTATTTTTGCTGTCTTTATCTATGCCTCCAGTTTCAGGCTTCTCTGCGAGTCCCCCCTGCGAATTTAGTTTAAATAGATGCAACCTGTCCCACTGTCAACAGATCTCAGCAGATTCTCTGAGAATACTGCTGCCCCCTTTCCACTTAGATGGAGGCCATCTCTCATGTACATATCTTCTCTCCCAACAAAGTACCCCCATAAATCTATGAATCCCACGCCCTCTTCTTCACACATCTGCTCAACTAGTGCGTTGATCGCCATCCTCTTACAGTTTCTGTATGATGCCCCCCTTCCTCCCATTACTGGCAAAATTCCTGAGAGAACAACCTGTTCCACTCTTGTCTTCTTTAGCTTCCTTACTAGATGTCTGTACTTCTGAACTATCCCAGTTGTTCCCTCTTTGTCTGCATTGTTTGTCCCAACGTGTACTAGTATAGACCCTCCCTTGCCATGTCCCAATACATTCTCTACCCTTTCAGTCACATGCTCTATTCTAGCCCCAGGTAGACATACAACAACGTCCTTCCCCTCACATATAGTCTTGTCTGTTTTTCTCAGAAATGAATCGCCCATAAACACTCTCTCTTTTCTCCTTGCCCCATCAATCACTGCCTCGGAGTAGCTCCTCCTGTTTGCATATTTCTGGTTGTTGTCTTTTCCTCTTGCCATCTTCTCTCCTGTCACATTCTCTTCCATTCCCTTCTTTTCTGTCGCGTTTTCTCTTGTCCCCTTTCCTCCTGTCATCTTTTCTTCTAGCACATTTACTCTCACTTCCTTTCGTCCCTTCATCTTTCCTCCCATCACATTTTCTTCTCTCCTCTCCCGTCCCTTTTCCCCGGCTACCTCCTTCACTACAGTCACTTTTTCCCCTGTCACCTTCACGCCTGTCATGTTTTCTGTTTTTTGCTGAACACTCTGTCTTCTTCCATCAGTCTTCTGTCTCACAGTCTTACTAACTGCCTCTGTGGTATCTACCTCTTCACCACCTGTATCGCTGTCGCATCTCCCCTCGTTCTCTACAGTCTGACTACCTGTTGATCTATCCCCACTAACCAATTAAATATAGTGCACATGACATTTCATTGTTGTAGCTTATAGTGTTTGGCATAACTTACGAATCTTCTCAAACTATGGGCCACTAACTTGTCTATCACTAAATCAGGGATACTATTAATAACATTTGGTAAATTATATTTACGACACTTTTTTCAAATTCATGTTTAATTCGGGATGTATGTAGTTTAGTTGCTCTCCGAGTATTATAGTCATGTATGCCAGCATTTGGGGTTATCTGCCAATTTAATAAGTAGACAGGTAAATTTTGATGTCTATATTTGTAATGAAAGTTTAGTTCTTGTAATTTTAGTCAGTCATCTACTTTTAATATGTTGAGTTGTTTAAAAAGCAGTTGCTTTCTTTTGGATTTTCATAAATATATTTCCTTGATATCCCCATGTCGTGATGCAATAATTTATGTGAGATAATAGCAATGCATTATACAATATAATTTTTATTTCTAAAGATAGCGCATGTTTAGTCTATTTAATATTCCTAAAGTTTTAAAACACTTATTTGATACTTTTTCTGTTTTTTCCAATTTAAATTAGTGTCTAGAGTTAAACCTAAGAAGTTAAATTCTTCCACTCTCTGAATATTTGTTATTTATTTTTAGTAATAATCTTGGTGATGGTTTGTTTAGCATTTGGAAGGTCATATTTTTAGATTTAGTTTTATTTATTGACAACTTGTTAATATTAAGCCACTCAAGATTCTGTTCTTTTATTTTGTTTGTATCACTAACTTGCCTGGTTCTTTAGCCTTTATGGATCATATTTTGGTATTGAGAATGTGGCTTGTCTTGTGATTTTGTGCTGTTATTAAAATTTTAACCTGTCCATCTTCAGTTTTGTTTTGAAGCAGATGATGTTTTCAGCGTTCACTGTTTGCTGAGAAAGGTTGTTCCAGCATTGTCAAAAGGAGTGTTTCCTAACATCAAGTCTGCTTGATGTCTTATACAATTTTTTTTGTGGCCTCGTGTGCGATGTGTCGTGATCATAAAGAAGTCCTCTTGATTGATGTCGTCGATGCCATTGGTGATTCTGTAGACTTGGATCAGGTCCCCCCTTCTTCTTCGGTATGCCAGACTTGGTAAGGTAAGATGGTTCAGCCTGTCTTCATAGTTCAAGTTTCTTATTTCTGGGACCAGCTTGGTTGCTCTCTGTTGTCCTCTTTCAAGGGTGTTGATGTCTACGACGTAGTGCGGGTTCCAGATGGAGTCGGCATTGTCGAGATGTGGTCTCACTAGCACTGTATATAACACAGCTGCTACTGTCCAGATGTTTAAACGTGTGCTTGATGAGGCCTGTTGTCTGGTTTGCCTTCTTCACAATGGTGCCAATATGCTGTCGGAATTTTAGGGATCTGTCGAACGTTACACTGATATCTTTTTCTGTTTCTGATGTGCTGTCGATTTCTGACACTTCTCCATCTTTACTTGTCATCGTGTATGTGGTGTTACGTTTCGGCTTGCCAAAAGTCAGATGTTTGCATTTCGATGGATTGAAATGTAACTGCCATTTCTCTGACCACGATGTTAGTTTGTTAATGTCTTCTTGTAATACTTCCCTCAGGTATGCCACTTGTGACCTCTGCCCATTCTGATAGCTTCCCATTTACCACAACCCTTTGTCTTCGATCCACGCTGCAAACTCTCCTTGGATGCCATACGCAGTTAATTTTTTTGGTAATCTTTTGTGTGGCACCATATCGAAGGCTTTCGCAAAGTCAAGATATATTGTGTCTACACATCCACCCAAGTCAATGGTGGTGGTCCAAGTCTCCATAACTTCTAGGAGTTGAGTGGTGCATGACCTAAGTCCATGCTGATCTTTGTGGAACATGTTGTTCATAGTCATACGAGTCAGGAGATGGTCTTGAATAATGCTTTCCATAATCAGGTAGTTGGGAGCATGTCTTTTTGAGTTCTTTTTGTGTAGCGCTGTTATGTGTGCCATCTTCCATTGAGCTGGGAGCACGCCATCCTTCAATGACCTGTTGAAGATCAAAAGGAGGGGCTCCACCAGTTCATTTCTTAGTTCATGTAGAACGTACGTGTGACATCTGTCTGGGCCAGGTGATTTGTTTGTTTGTAAGTTGGTTAATTTAGCCAGGACTTCTTCTGCTGTGATTTCAATACTGATCAGCAGGTTTCCATTATGTCTGTCTTCGTGTGTAGGAATTTCCGTCAGATCTTCATGTGAGAACACACTTGTGAAGAATTTGTTTATTGTGACTGCTTTCTCTTGGTCTGTTTTTATTGTTGTGCCATCATCCAGGTCAAATTCACCCATGGCAGATCTAACCTTTCTTTTTTGTCTGCTAAATAAAGTATCATCTTCGGTTAAGTCGGATTGTCCCATATCTCCTGGTCCGATTGAATCCAACTTAGCCTAGGTTTACTGTATAATAAAACAAAAACAAGAAAAACAAAATTACTCGTTGCACTTCGTCTTTGATGGAAGATGGGCTTATCACCGACTGTCTATCGTTGTACGTCTACATTTATTATAGTCTCTACTGTATCATGCTATCAAGATTCAAACCATTTTAAACTACCTGAAAATTGGCAGGAAACTTGTCACCATAAGATGGACCTACGGGTAACAACAGCTTTCATACTGATGGTCGCATTCATGGCGGGTCTTCGACATGGTAATGGTTTTACATCAGCATCACTTCCTGATAATATAAATGCTGGATTCCAGTTTGTGGGTGAGAGGAGGATCCAGACAGCTTTGTTGTTTGGAGCTGATATGTACATCAAGCGTGTCGTGAGCAGACAGTCACGATATCCATCTGCGAACCAGCGAACAATGTCCACTTATCTGTTACTTGCACTACTGATCTCGGGTGATGTACAGTTGAACCCCGGACCAGTTAAGTATCCATGTGGAGTATGTAAAAAGGCTGTTGCCAGAAATCATCGTGCTATGTGTTGTGACGAATGCGACACATGGATCCACATTGGTTGTTGCGGGGTATCACCCAAAGAGTATCGCCATTTACAACATTCTAATGTCAGCTGGTACTGCACTCACTGTTCATTACCAAATTTCTCAAACTCCTTTTTTAACGACAGCTCCATATTAAGTGACCCTAACCCATATGACTTGTTGTCAGACTCAGTGTCTGAAAATGGTGACAACATTGCAGACTCTGAGTCCGAACCTACAAACCGGAACAAACCAACCAACAAGCCTAAATCAAAACCAATTAAGATTATGGTCATTAACTGCAACAGCATATTAAGCACAGATAAACGCACCCAGTTTATGAGTACTGTGGAGGCCGAGGGTCCCGATGTAGTGATTGGCACAGAGTCGCACGTAGATGCATCGGTGTCTGATGGAGAAATCTTCCATCCAGGATACGATGTCTACCGAAAAGACCGAGACAGGAATGGTGGAGGAGTATTCGTTGCCATAAAGAATTGTTTTATTTCGTCGGGGATGCCCGAGTTTGACTCTGACTGTGAAACTGTATGGGCAAGAATACAGGTGTTCGGGTGCCGGACCCTGATAGTGGGATCATATTATAGACCACCTAACTCCACTATCGATGCACTATCTGGTCTGGAGAATTCGCTAGGCCGTATTAGCTCGAAATATCCAGCGGCAAACATTGTTTTGGGGGGTGATTTTAATATGCCGGGCATCGACTGGGAAACCAAGTCGGTGATCAGAAACCCCCAGTATGGCAATGGTATGAGTCAGAAGCTGATTGATATCTGCAATGACTTTTCATTGGACCAAGTGGTCAGAATACCAACACGACTCAACAATATACTGGACCTGATTCTTACCACAAACCCTAACCTGTTCAGAAATATCTCTACTATCAACGGAATTAGCGACCATGACATTGTCACCACCGATCTCGACATGAAAGTACCAATGAACAAGAAGAAAGCCAGAACCGTTTATATATATAAACGAGCAAACATTGGTGCCATTAAAAAAGAGTTAGATAAATTTAATATAAACTTGTTTGGAGAGGATTTCAATTTGCGATCAGTTAATGAGAACTGGAATATGTTTAAATTAATTGTATTGGATAGCATGAACAGATTCATTCCCACAAAGAAACTATCAACTAGGAATAATCTCCCATGGATGACAAGACATATTCACAGACTAATCCGCAAGAAACAGAGACTATATAACAAAGCAAAAAAGACACAAAACAATGAGGACTGGGCTGTCTTCAGGAAGCTCCGGACACATGTAAAAACAGAACTAACCGCTGCGTATCATAACTATATTGATAGCATGCTTGACGTCGAGTGTAATGAAGAAAGGTCAATCCCTAAGAAATTTTGGTCATACGCCAAAAATATAAGAAAGGACTTTGTTGGTATACCATCACTGAAAGACCACAATAATCACCTGGTTTCGTCTAGTAAGGGGAAAGCAGATATACTGTCAAAGCAGTACCAAACTGTCTTCACAAAGGAAGATCTTGTCAACATCCCAGTCATGCCTCAGTCACCATATTCCGCAATGCCGGGAATCACAGTCACTGTATATGGAGTACACAAGTTGTTACTCAGACTGAAGCCCGGCAAAGCGCATGGCCCTGACGCAATCCCAAACAAAATTTTAATGGAGACAGCTGATCAAATTGCACCTTGCCTGGCTAGAATATTCCAACAATCCATCGACACGGGTGAGGTCCCCCTTGACTGGAAACATGCTAATATATCAGCAGTATTCAAGAAGGGTGACAAATCAATCGCAGCAAACTATAGGCCAGTATCCCTCACATCAGTATGCTGCAAGCTATTTGAACACATTATCTACAGCAACATAATGGACCATCTGGACTTTAATAACATCATCGTAGAGTACCAGCATGGGTTCAGGAATAAACATTCATGTGAGACACAATTAATTGGTGCCACAGAAGACATTGCAAAGAATATAGATAACGGCCACCAAACTGATCTCCTAATACTGGACTTTTCTAAGGCCTTTGACACCGTGCCTCATGCACGCCTTATGGGAAAACTCCAGTATTACGGGGTCAGTGATGGAGTCACCAACTGGATTTCAAATTGGCTAACTGACAGAAAGCAGAATGTAGTAGTAGATGGCGAGTCGTCAGAAGAAGTGACAGTCGAGTCTGGGGTACCACAGGGCACTGTACTGGGCCCACTTCTTTTTTTATTATATGTCAATGATATAGGAGAGGGGATCACCTCTAATATCCGGCTTTTTGCCGACGATTGTATTCTATACAGGTGTATCAATGACAGTAATGATGTAGAAGCCCTCCAGTCCGACCTGCATAGGCTGGTGGACTGGTCTGCAACCTGGCAGATGCATTTTAATATCAATAAATGCTCAGTTATGCATATCACCAAGAAGAGAACTATCCACCGATCTCAGTATACCATCAATGGAGACAGCCTGGGAACTGTACACCATCACCCGTACCTAGGTGTGGAGTTCTCTGATGACCTCAGATGGAACACTCACATATCCCACCTATCTGCCAAATCTAACCGTATATTAGGTTTTATCAAGAGAAATCTGTATAAATGCTCAGAGAAAACTAAACAATCGGCTTACTTTGCACTAGTCCGCCCTAATCTCGAATACGCGAGCGCTGCTTGGGATCCATACACCAAAAAAAATATTAACGAACTTGAGAAAATACAGCGACGAGCAGCGAGATTTGTAATGGGTAACAACAGTCAGGAAAGCAGCGTAACATTAATGATGAAAACACTCAAGTGGGAGTCCCTAGAGCGCCGCAGAGAGGTCAGCCGCCTAGCAATGTTCTATAAATCTGTACATGGAGAAATAGCCCTTCCTTTGCCGAGCCACCTCGTTCACTCAATCAACAACACTCGTGGCCACAGTGAACGATTTATTCAGGTGCCGGCAAGGACTCAGGTTTATGCTAACAGCTTTTTTAATAGAACAGTAAGGAACTGGAACGGACTAACCGAAACAGTTGTGTCTGCAGCCACGGTGGATACTTTTAAATCTAGGCTGGGCAGACGACTCTAAAAATTCCCTGTAGTGCTATGCCATATGCCCCCCCTCCCCTATATTGGCGTAATGACCGTATGGTTTTTGCCAATTATTATATAGACAACGACCATAAACTGGATCAAGCCAATGCACCAGCTCACTTCTGACTCTGTCGAAGTTCTGAATCTGACAATTAATTTCATGTAATCATTATCATGACTCATAACATGTGGACTCGGATTCGGAACCAGTCCCAGCGCCCCAGGCCCGGGGCAGGAGCAACGTTGCAGAATGTTATCTTACTTTAACCAACACAACAACTTCCAGAAAAAGTTTCCGTTATGCGGTTCTAGGCACTTCAAATCAGAGTAACATTTGCAAACAACTATTACCTTGTTGGGACAGGGTTGTGACATTATTAACGTACTGTTCGAGTACGTTAGCCATCATCGCCATCTTCTCGTTTGGTAAGCCTAATAGAAATTATCTCCCCGCGATTGCTGAAAATATTTATTGTATCATTTATAAGACAATTGATTCTAAGCAACAAGACCATTTCCTTAACAAAATTGGATTTAAGCAGTATATCCATACAGTATTGTAGTTACGCTTTATTTAAGATGCAAAATGTTAATTTTATTATTATAATTGGTGTAGGACATTATTCACATGGAACTGAAATCCAGAAATACCCCATTAACCGGACTCGCCGCACCGTTCTGGCTGCAGTATAAGTTTACCTAGCCTCGATTATCCACGCTCCGCGATGTGGCGCCACCGTTAATCACGCACACGCAAGCTTGGAATACAAATATTTGTTATTTAAATTAATTGTGACAAATATGATTGGTTATTCGAAATCTAAGTAATCAATTAAATTAAATATTAAACGTTAGATGCACTAATCCCAATTGTCATAACTATAATCATCGGCAGTGCGCATGCGTCAGGTTATATCTCTTCTTATTTCCCGCTCGTACATTTATAGTTAATATCATAAGTTCTAAAGACTGTTATTGTTTAAATCTTACAAAGGTGCAGTAATATCATCATTACTATACGTACGTATTAATATATTTGCAATCAATCATTCCAAAGTCTTATTTCGCCAAAATATTTGCTTAGCAACCACCTGTAGAATTTAAAACAAAATGGCGGAAAAGTAAACAATAAGCTAAGAGCGCGAAACACAAATCACCCCCAATGCAACTCGCATAAGTCAGGGTGTTCTAAACACTAAACATCACAGTAATTAAATATACATTAGCTATATAAGACACGTATATAAGACACGTAGATTATATATTCTTAAATCCTTCTCCTCTGTCTTGCCACTTCCTGAACTAACAGGCCTTTCTTCGGGTGTATCATCATCACCCTTGTGTCTTCAACATATTTCAAGCCCTGAGTCGGCCCAGGGCTAGAAAAAAAAAACCTAACATTTACCCTATCATTGCTTCTATCTGTTGGTGTTTGCACTAGTCCCAAACCCTGCACTTGCACCTATTCAATTTAGTATAAAAGTTAATAAAATATTATTTATATTTTTTTTTATAGATATATATATATATTTAAATTAATGAATTAAACATTATTTAATAGTAGGTTAATGAAAAATTGTATGTATTAAGTATCTAATAAATATGGCAACTGGTGGTACACCAGTGTTATCTAAAACATCAAGATCTCTACGAGGTAGCTCGTCTAGCTCGTCTAGCTCTAAGGCAACATCATCAAGATACAATTCAAAGAAAAGTCATAAAACAAACAAGAAATTAGAGGCTGACAGAGATCAAGAAAAATGTGTCTGCCCTGACTGCAGCTTGGAAGTTAAAGATAACGAGGACGCCATTGAGTGTGACATCTGTAAGGGATGGTATCACAAAGTCTGTCAAAGTGTGTCTGATGCCTTGTATGCCATATTAACCAGCGATGAAAACCAACGAATCAGTTGGTACTGTAAATCATGCCAAAGAGGGGCAAAGGCAATCATGTCACACATCCTTATCATGAACGAGCGTCAAGACCAATTTGAAAAGAAATTGACTGCAATGGAAAATAAACAAAAAGCATTCCAAACCAGAGTCAATGAACTTGAGGAGACAGTCTCAAAAGTATCCAATCTGCAAACTCAGACACCACATGAATCACTAGGAGCAACATACGTAGAACCAGTCATAAACAAAGATGAAATGGTCGCCACTGTGTGCACCCAAATAAATGACCGAATGACCAGAATGAAGAACATTGTGGTATACAATGTGCCAGAGGGGACCAGCACTCTGAAAGAAGACAACACTATTCATGACAGGAAACTAATGAGGGAAATTTCAGGATACACTACAGATGGTAAATACCAACCTGAAGACCTACAAGTAAGGAGATTAGGGAGCAAACAAAGAAAGGAAATGGAAACAGAGGGAACAAGAACTCGTCCGTTACTTGTAACATTCCCAGAAGAGGATAAAAAAGCTTTTGTCATGAAAAACCTATACAAACTGAAAAACAAAGGGGAACCATTCAGTGGAATGGTTATAAAGCATGACATGAGCAAAGATGACAGAGAGAAGGAGCGACTACTACAGAAGGAGGCAAGGGAAAAAACACAGCAGGAGCAGACAACAAATTTTGTCTACCTGGTAAGAGGGCGCCCAGGAGAAAGACAGATCATCAAAGTAAAAAAGAGGGGCGGAAATACCAACCAAACTCTCGCACCACAAGTGCCAGTGCCAGAGAAATAACTGTATGGTACACAAATGCTGATGTGCTAACAAAAGAAAAACTAACAGAACTAAAATGTAGAATAAAAAACCATTCAACTCCACCACAGGTTATAGCAGTGTCAGAAGTAAAACCTAAAAATTATAAAAGACAACTTACCACACAAGAATATAACCTGGAAGGATATTCTATGGAAACTATAAATATTGGTGAGGACACAGGCAGAGGGATGATCTTGTTTCTTCACAATTCGTTGCCATTTGAAGTGCACCAGTTTGATGTTGAGTTCAATGAAGCACAATTTTGCACTTTAAAACTGAAAGGGAAAGACACTCTTCTCATAGGCTCCTTTTATAGGAGTCCAAACAGTACCACCGAGAATAATGACAACCTTAACAAACTACTTGATAAAATAAGTGAGAAAAAATTTGCACGTGTTCTACTACTTGGAGATTTTAACTATCCTAAAATTGATTGGGAAACAATGTCAACTACAGCAGCAAGTACAGAGGAGAAAGAATTTAAATTCATTGAGAAACTTCGAGACTGTTACTTTGTGCAACATATAACAGAGCCCACAAGAGGTAGAGGTACAACTGAACCATCACTCCTTGATCTTGTCCTCACTAGTGAAGACACAGAGATCTCAACAATTGAAACAGCCTCAGCACTAGGAAGAAGTGACCATTCTATTATTAAGGTGGTTCTTAACTGCAGGCCAGTCTATGAACCAATCAGCAAAACTGTCTATAAATACGACAAGGGGGATTACACCAAAATGAAAGACATACTAAACATTGATTGGGAGGAGGAATTTTCTAATCACCAGGAGGATGTGCAAACTCAGTGGGATATCCTTACTTCTAAGCTTAGATATGCAGAAGGAAAATGCATACCAAAGAAGGTGATAACTGAGAGAGCCAGAAAATACCCAGTTCCACTGGAGTTCAAAATCCGAACCAAAATCAAAAGAAAAAACAGGTTGTGGAAAAAATATCTTCTCTCCAAAGATGCCCAAACTTATCAGGAATTTTGTCGACTCCGAAATCAGGTCAGGAGACTGACAAGAAAGGCACAGAAACTATATGAAAAAGATATAATAAATCAAATAAAACAGAATCCCAAGAAGTTCTGGCAATATGCGCAGGCAAAAATGAACACAAGAATGGGAATACCGAACTTAATGAAAAGCAAAGACAAGGATGATCTGACAAAGACAGATTTGGAAAAAGCACAGGTATTGGCAAATCATTTCTCTTCCGTATTTACGAGAGAACCAGAAGGAGACATTCTGGAGGAGCCAATAAGATGTCATAACAAAGTTGAATCTTGCACTATCACTCCATCGATAGTGGATTTAAAGCTAAAGAAACTAAAAATATTCAAATCACCAGGACCTGACGGCCTCCATCCTCGTGTACTAAACGAATTGGCAGAGAGTATTAGCACTCCACTATCCAAAATTTTTAACACGTCGCTGAAAACAGGCATAATACCCAAAGACTGGAAAATAGCAAACATATCTGCAATTCACAAGAAAGGAAACAAAAATCTAGCACATAACTACCGGCCAATCAGCCTAACGAGCATAGTAGGGAAAATAATGGAAGGCATAGTTAGAGATACCATCACTAAACATTTGAAAGATAATGACCTGTTGAGCGACAAACAATTTGGATTCATCAAAGGGCGGTCTACAGTTCTCCAATTACTTAAAGTACTCGATTCATGGACTGAGACACTAGATAACGGTGGATGTATTGATGTAGTATATTGTGATTTTATGAAAGCATTTGACAAAGTCCCACATCTACGACTTATAGAGAAACTCCAGAGCTATGGAATTCAAGGAAATATTCTAAGCTGGGTTGCAGCTCTATTGGCCCACAGAACACAACGTGTAAGGGTCAATAATTCTTTTTCAAATTGGCATGATGTCATCAGCGGCATACCACAAGGATCGGTGATTGGTCCCTTACTTTTTGTTATATTTATTAATGATTTACCGGATGTTATAAAGAGCTCCGAAATATTCCTGTTTGCGGATGATATGAAACTCTTCCATCCAATTTACACCACTGAAGATTGCACAAAGCTTCAACAAGATCTTACCCATGCAGAACATTGGACATACGAATCTCTTTTAAAGTTCCACCCAGACAAATGCAGCCATATGAGAGTAGGATCATCAACAATAAGAAACGACAGCTACACACTGGGACCTAATCATATAACGCTGGCAAGTACGGATAAGGTGAAGGATATTGGCGTCACTTTTGACTCATCACTAAACTTTGAGGCACATATGTCGGAAAAAATTAATAAAGCCAATTCAATGATGGGGATAATTCGTCGCACTTTTGATTACATGGATGAACAATGTTTTTCTACTGTTTTTAAATCTCTCGTCCGCCCACATATTGAATATGCAAATCAAGTATGGGCTCCATTCTTAATGAAACACATTACAGCTCTTGAAAATGTTCAGCGTAGAGCAACCAAATTAATTCCAGGCTTTAAAGATCTTGAATACAATGAACGTCTGCAAAGACTAAAATTACCAACTCTGTCATATCGTCGCCTCAGAGGAGACATGATTGAAATGTATAGGATTTTAACAGACAAATATGATACAGCTGTGACATCGAACTTTATAACTTTGAGGGATACTGAATCATGTACGCGAGGACATCACCTAAAAATATTCAAAGGACGTTGTCGGTTAAACATTAAAAAAAATTCATTTATACACCGATGCACGGACGTATGGAACAGCCTCCCACAGTCTGTGGTAGAGGCTCCATCAGTTCAGTACTTCGAGGGAAAATTAGACAAATTATGGAAAAACCACCCAATTAAGCTCGATTACACAGCCCCACCCCTATTATGGAACAACTCGTCAGACGCATGCGCACCATATAGTTTGACGACAAACATCAGAGCTGGCGTAAGAGGCATCACAGCCTAAAAGCCAGAAGAGGACCTGTAAGAACCTGTAAGATCATGATGATCTCGATGACTTTTGCAATTCTATCGTGATTACATTGAAGAGGTGTGGTCACACACTTCGGTCAAATCGCAAAGGTGCTTATAAGTATAATGCTGTACCAGGTTGGAACGAGCGAGTGAAAGAGTTTCATTGTGCAGCCCGTGATGCTTACTGTATTTGGAAAGAGATTGGTAAACCTAGACAAGGTGACATTTTTGATGTTATGAAATTATATCCAGAATGAAATTCAATTAAGCAGGCGATCAGAAAATGTAAAAGGGAGAAAGAAACTATCATTGCTGATAACATAGCAGAACAGTTGTATCAAAAAGACCACCGCAAATTCTGGAAATAAATTAAGCACTGTACGAACAGTAAAGTATAACTTCCGACAAACATTGATAATACACACGGTGCTGTAAACATCAGGTCAATGTGGAAGCATCATTATGAAAATGTATTTAATGATGTGGAGTATAGCCGATGTGATAACGTTTGTTATGATTGTTCCACTGGCAATAAGGGAATGACCGTTGGTGCAGTTGAACTGATGGACATTATTAATGGACTCTCAAAAACAAGTCACATGGGGCCGGTTTCATGAAGCGTACTTAAAGTTACGCAATTACTTAGCGTCACGTGTTTGCGTAAACTCTTATGCTCGCTTATATTTAAAAAAATCACGTCATTTACTAAGGCAATCATCTTAGCGTTAAAAACGTTCTAAGCCGCTTCATGAAACCGGCCCCTTGTATCATATGGACGGTGTCAATGCAGAACATATTAAGTTCGCTGATTCTCAACTCGCTGTGCTTTAATTTGTCTATCATTGAGTCTTCGATTTTTGTGCATGGTCATTTACAGTTGTGATATGCCCTGCTACGCGTACATATACAATAAAGTAGTTCCGTCTCTTGCAACATGCCGTCGTTGTCAACATATAAGTATCAGCACGATATACCATAAATGCCGCTACAACAGCTATATAACATGGTGGCCGATATTACGATCCGAACCGTCAACCGCTAGAGAACCAATAGTGAGTGTTGCGAACTCTGGAAGCGATGGCATATGCGAGATAGAGCGAGATGTTTATTCGTGTTTTGGAACTTGAGTGAAAACAAATGGCGCTGTTCGCTTCGCGTGGCGACACCTGCCGCGTTAGATGACACTGTGCGAGGACGCGCGACGCGTACGCCGTCTACCGGATGTCAGCACACTATGAAGCACTGTGTGTAGAGAAATGGCTGTGACTGCAATCCGATGATCGCGTCATCTGCTGGACTGCACGGTACTATAGACGAATTGCACCTGCCTGACTAGTTAAAACAACTCACCGTGTGTTATGGCGGCCAAGTTTAACCCGCCTAAAGAGTTTGACTTTCTACCAGAAAACTGGGCGGAATGGATCAGTCGGTGGTCCAGATTCCGTACAGTATCTAAGTTGGACACAGAAGACGAGAGCGTGCAGATCGATAGCCTGATATACATCATGGGCTCACGGGCGGAGTCGGTCTTCTTCAGTCTAGGTCTAGCGGCGGATGAAGCGGGCGTCTATAGTGCTGTCAAACAGGCATTCGAAAATTACTTTGCTCCAAGACGTTACGTAATCTACGAACGGGCAAATTTTTTTCGTCGTGTGCAAACCGAGGGCGAATCTGTCGAACAATTCATAAGAGCACTTAATGAATCAGCCGACCGTTGTGAATTCCTTGATCGGTCTACGTAGATAAGAGATCGCCTAGTCGTCGGCATTCTTGATCATCAGACTGTCTCGCGGGAAATGCAGAGGATGGACATCAGTCTACTCACAGAGGCCAAATCGGTCTCCATGGCTCGTCAAGCAGAGGAAGTTGAGAAGCAAATGCGCGACTTGAACCTGCCAAAGTCTGTGGATGAAGTGAAGTCGAACCGTCGACGCAAGCCGAGAGTGGCGCCATCTAACCAGTCGAACACTAAGATGAACAGTGACACCTTCACTCAGCTTAGTGTAGCGTGTACTCGATGTGGTTATGTGAAGCATAAGAATGGTAAATGTCCTGCTGTTGATGCTAAATGTAATCAATGTGGTACCGTCGGTCACTATGCACGTTGCTGTAAGTCGAAAACCCGTAAACCTGGTAGGCCTAATGCCAGAGTTAACCAACTAGAGGATGCTTCGTTCTTGGGCGAGATTGGTAGCAATTCAGATAGTTGGACTCAGCTAGTCGTTGTTGAGGGGTTAGACGTGCCAGTGCGGTTCAAGTTAGATGGCGGGGCAGACGTATCAGTTGTACCAAGTAGATTGTGTGATCACGTGACATGGCGTCCTACATCCAAGCGTTTGATAGGCCCTGGTAACATGCGTATACCCGTGTTGGGAGAATTTGACAGTGTGCTAAGCGTAAATTCACGTAGACATTGTGAGCGATTGTACGTTGTAGACCAGACTAGTGCACTGTTGAGCAGAGATGCGTGTGTGAAGCTCGGGTTGATCACGTGTAATGTCAGTCATGTTAGCTCAAGCCAGTTTAACACAGAGTTTAAACAGATGTTTCAGTGTCTGGGAAAGGTTAGAGCAGAGTACGACATCCAATTGCAGCCCGACGCAAAGCCGTTCGCCATATTTACCTCGCGCAATGTACCCTATCCAATCGTCGATAAGGTGAAGGCAGAGCTTGATGTCATGTTGTCGCAAAATGTCATTTTTGCAGTCGACCAACCCACAGAGTGGTGTGCGCCCATGGTTGTGGTCCCAAAGGGCGAAACGGTGAGGATATGTGTGGATTTCACCGAGTTGAACAAAAGGATTCACAGGAATGTGTTTCCTATGGCAGACGTAGAAGCCAGTCTGGCCAAACTAGGTAGTGGTACAGTGTTCACTAAACTAGACGCAAATTCAGGATTCTGGCAAATCCCTCTGTCAGATCAGTCGAAATTGCTAACAACATTCCTAACGCCGCATGGACGATTCGCTTTTAATCGTCTACCATTCGGGCTCAATTCGAATCCAGAAATATTCGCTGAGATCGTGTCTGAAATCCTAGATGGTGTCGAGGGTGTAGTTTGTCACATGGATGACATTTGCATTTGGGGAGCGTCTCTCCAAGAGCACGATGTTCGTGTTCGATGTGTCTTGAACAGACTACGGAAAGCGAGTATGACACTGAACGCATCAAAGTGTGAGTTTGCTGTGAGTCAGATCAGATTCCTAGGTCACGTGATAACGAGCACAGGTGTGCGCGCGAATCCGGAGGCGGTACAGGGTCTGAATGACTTCAAAACTCCTGAGTGTGTAAGTGGTGTGCGTAGTTTCTTGGGCATGGCTAACCAGCTGGGTAAGTTCTCGCACAAGCTCAGTGAGCTGAGTCAGCTATTACTGACTTATTGTGCAACAATACCACGTGGTATTGAGGTAACGCACAGGAGAAAGCCTTCTGTGACGTCAAAAACGAACTTTCCAAGTCCGTTGAACTTGCTGTGTACGATACAACGAAGGAGACAGTGATTCAGTCAGATGCCAGTCGTCACGGTATCGGAGCCACGTTATCTCAGGTCCAGAGAGACGGTACTCACCGATTGGTGTGCGCAGCATCTCGATCGTTGACAGAGACCGAACAACGATATGCCACAATCGAGCTAGAGGCGTTGGCGATTGTTTGGGCATGCGAGAAGTTTCGCAACTATATCGTTGGTCTCATTGTCCCAATTCAAACGGATCATAAGCCATTGGTCCCACTGTTCAATGACATTGGCTTAGATAAGCTACAAGTGCAAACGCAGAGATTTCGCCTACGTATGATGAGATATTCATACTCAGTCGAGTATATCCCAGGCAAAATGAATGTTGTCGCTGACGCGTTTTCGCGGTCCACGGCCAGTCCTACGAAAGTCGACGAACTTTTTGTAGAAGAGGTGGAGTCCTATGCGAAACAATCAGTCAACTTCTGTGCGTCTCCTAAGCGTTTAGTCGAGATGCGTCGTCTTCAGGCTCATGACGAAGTGTGTGCTAAAGTATGTGCAGGCAGGTTGGCCTCCGTACATATCGTCGGTGCAGTCTCTTCTCAGACCGTACTGGGAAAACCGAGGGCTACTCACGATCGTCGACGATGTTCTTGTGTACGAGAACAGGATCGTGATCCCACAGTTTCAGCGTCTTGACGTTCTCCAGCGTCTACACCAGGGCCATCTTGCGATAACCAAGTGTCGCGAGCGTGCCAAGCAGTTCATTTGGTGGCCTGGTATAACCCAGAGAATCGCCGAGATGGTACGAAACTGCAACACATGTCGCACGCATGCTAATGATGTTGCCGAGCCGCTGTTGCCGACAGAGTTTCCGACTCTACCGTGGGAGCACGTAGGCAGTGACCTGTTTTACTGCAAGAAACGTTGGTATCTGCTTCTGGTAGATTACTTCTCACGTTTTGTGGAGGTTTCTTTGCTCACTGAACTCAGTACTCGGGAGATGGTTGAGCACATGAAATCACACTTCGCTCGTCATGGTATACCAGAAGTTCTGACGTCGGACAACTTTCCGCAATATGCGTCGGCCGAATTCCGCAAGTTCGCGGAAGAGTACCTTTTTAAGCATGTGACGAGTTCTCCTCGGTTCCCACAATGCAACGGGGCCGCCGAACGCGCCGTGCAAACGATCAAGTCGATCATAAAAAAGGCAGAGGATCCGTACTTGGGGTTGTTAGCGTAAAGGTCGTCACCACTTGCGAATGGTGTATCGCCTGGTGAATTGTTGATGGGAAGAAAGCTGAGATCCACGGTCCCAGCCCATCCAAAGGTGTTACAACCTCAGTTGCCAGATACAGCACAGATCCGTCAGAGAGAGGCTGAATCGAAGGTTTCGTCTAAACTAAACTTTGATCGAAAGCACCGTGTCAGGGAGCTTCCACCGCTCACTGTAGGAGACGATGTGTGGATTACAGATCTCAAACGCTCGGCTAAAGTAGTCGATGCCAATCCAGGTACACCTCGCTCCTATGTTGTCGATAGTGGAGGTAGCACAGTCCGTCGCAATCGCCGAGCTCTCCGAGAGCTCCGTCAGCCATCAGTTACTCCTCAGGTCGAGCAGTCTGATGAGCCCAGTAACGTGAAAGTGTCGCGTTACGGTCGACAGATCAAGCCAGTTCAGATTCTTGATATGTAATCTGTTGTATAACTTGTATTACCTGTTCTACTGTTTAGCTATTGTTTAGTTACTGTTTAGATAGCAGTTTTGCTGTTATTAGAATGCTGTGTGTAGTTCCTTCTTAAAACAAGCATGTTTCAGGATACCTACACACTAATATTATATGCTGCCGTTTATTTTATTATTGTAATTGAGATACAACATGACGACACATGTACCTTTGAGTTGTAATCCAAATTTGTTAGTAACCAGTACCATTGCATTCTTAGAAGGGAGGTGTTGTGATATGCTCTGCTACGCGTACATATACACTAAAGTAGTTCCGTCTCTTGAAACATGCCGTCGTTGTCAACATATAAGTATCAGCACGATATACCATAAATGCCGCTACAACAGCTATATAACAGGAACTTTGAAACAGATGCACTCCAAAACGATATCGAGTCTGCATGTGCTGACATGACATTGCGTACATGCACGAATGATCGACAAGCAGAGGATTTGGTGGAGATGTACAACACCTGTCTCACTGAATGCCTTCACAAGCATGCCCTGTTACGCAATGTGAAAGTAAGAGACAGCACACCACATCCCTGGTACGACTCTGACATCGACGACGCCAGTGATAAGAAGCGGAAACGGGATAATGTGTGAAGAAGAACTAAACTGGAGATTCATCGGCAATTATATGTCACCGCTCGTGAAGAATGTACTGCGTTGATATCCGCACGCAAAACGGATTATTATAAAAACCGCCTGGAGAAGGCAAACAACAAAACCATGTTTCGATTACTGAGATCGCTTGATGGCCACCGCATACGGGAACACCCTGAATTTCACTTGACGGCCCAAAGATGCGAACAATTTTGCAGTTTTGTTCTGCAGTGTTTCAACATCATCGATAGGCCAACAGATGAGAGACGTTGTTTCACTGAGTGTAACCATGTGTTTGATCCAACAACGAACACATAGATCACAGCGATTTGTGGTACTACTGACAAAACGTGCGCGTCGGATCCTCTGCCTGCAATTCAGCTAAAGGACAATATCACAAGGAGTATATGTCTGTTATCACACTTATTACGAATGTTTCCCTGGACGAGGCAGTCATGCCAAAGTCGCTACGAAAAAAACATTCGACCAAAACCACGCTACTGTACGTTACAAGAGCCGTCAAAACAGCCATGGACAATAAACACGGAACCTTCTTGATTCTCGTTGATTTTAGTGCCGCCTTCGATACTATCAACCATGACATCTTGATTGGGCGTCTACGTTTGGCATTGTTGGAAAAGCACTTGACTAGATGATATCGTACCTGCAAGACCAGACGCAACGAATAGCAATCGGTGATCAAATGTCGAGTACTCCTACTTTAACGACAGGTGTCCCACAAGGCGCTGTCCTTGGTCCACTGCTCTTTTCATTGTATGTCCAACTTATCGATGACATTATTCGAGCCCATGGGCTATTCTTCCAACACTATGCTGAAGACTTACATATCTACTCACATTTCGACCTGAATCTGTCCGCTTTAACGGCTGCAGTTCAGCAAATGGAGGATTGTTTGGATGAAATAAAGAACTGGATGGCATGGAATTCTATGTGCATGAACGACGGCAAGAGACAGTATCTTCCGATTGTACCCAAGTATGCGGATGCAATCGTTGATGGCACTGTGATTCGCGTTGGCGGTTCTACAATTACAGCTTCACGATGTGTTCAAAGTATCGGTGTCTTCATTGACAGACACCTAGATATAAAAAGCAAGTGTCTCAAACTGTCAGCGCATGCTCATTCTATCTCCGCCACATAAATCAGATTAGCCGTTTTCTACCCAAACCAACAAAGGAACGCGTAGTCAATGCCATCATCACATCGCGGATTGACTACAGTATGGCACTCTTGTACGGCACGTCTGCAGTTAACATCGCGCATCTACAACGAATACACAATTCGGCTGCCAGACTGATCCTGCGTCGTCCACGTATTGACCGCGCCACGCCCCTGTCACGCGAACTTCTTTGGCTGCCTGCTGCGCGCAGATTACAAGATACTGGTACTCACGTACAAAGCCACGCACAATGACGCGCCCGTGTACCTGTGTGAACTCGTGCACCGATATCAACCGGCAAGAGCACTGCGCTCTGCGAGCAGTAACATGTTGGAAGTGAAGCGCACTCGTATCAAGGCTGAGGACGGCTCGTTCGCTGTAGCTGCTGCGTCCCTATGGAACATTTTACCAAGTGTTGTTAAAACCCGTGACACTCTCGCTAGCTTCAAATGTCGTCTGAAGACACATTTCTTTTGTATTTCATATTAGTGTCACTCTAGATGAACACTGCCCTCTACTAAACCCAATTTTAATTAGTTATCGTATTCGTATAATGATTATTCATTATTCCTTACGTACACTATTTTATATCAAATGTTTTACTAAATTATGTATTATTATTAATCATACATATATATTTATTAGTATTTTTTATATATAATTACTGTGCTACATTGATTATTATTAATATTATGTAACGTTGATGAATAACTGCTAATATATATATTTATTTACTACTTTTTTTAATTCTACATTATTCAATATCTATGTATTTATGTTATTCTTTATTACTAATATTTATTTTAAATTAATGTACATTTACATATTTATTGCAATTCTACCATTTTTATGTATGCTAATATGTTGTGAAGCGCCACGAACAATACTAGGTGTGGCGCTATACCAAATAAACTATATTATTATTACTAAATTATTGCTAGTTTATATTAGTGCATCACCGAGGTAACTTCTTGGAATGTTAGTGTATCTACGCGTGAGCATCGTAAATTATTGCTCGTTTAGTGCATCACCGAGGTAACTTCTTAGAATGTTAGTGTATCTACGCGTGAGCATCGTAAATTATTGCTCGTTTAGTGCATCACCGAGGTAACTTCTTAGAATGTTAGTGTATCTACGCGTGAGCATCATAAATTATTGCTCGTTTAGTGCATCACCAAGGTAACTTCTTAGAATTTTAGCGTATGAACGCGTGAGCGTCGTAAATTCTTGCCAGTTTAGTACATTACCGAGGTAACTTCGCCAAAAAATGAGCTTACCAACACGGTAGTCTTCAAATCATTAAATACAATTTATTTATAGACCACATATCTCTACAAAGCAGATTCCGGGGTGTTTACAAACTAAAACAGGATGTAAGAATACATTACGTTGTCGTTATAATATTACAATACATGGGTTACATATGCTAACACAACTACACATTTCGATTATTATGTAGGCCATATATAACATTAAGATGAATATATGCATGTATTTAAAAGGTCAATAAATTACGAAAAAGCCTGATTAAAGAGAAAGGTTTTCAGATCTCTCCTAAAACGTCCAGAGTCACGTTGGCTTCTTAGTGTTAGTGGAAGAGATCCAGAAGGTGGGACCTGCACATGAAAATGCGCGTCGGCCGTACCGTTCCAGGTTAATTCCAGGAACAACCACGAGAAACTGGTCGGCCGAGCAAAGAGTACGACAGGGAACATATGCAGATATACAGTCAGCAAGGTACTGTGGAGTGTTTGCATCTTGTATAATGTTCTTGCTTTAACGCGTGAGCGTCGTAAATTATTGCTAGTTTAGTGCATCACCGAGGTAACTTCTTAGAATGTTAGCGTATGAACGCGTAAGCGTTGTAAATTCTTGCCAGCTTAATACGTTACCAAGGTAACTTCGTAAAAATGTAGCTTACCAACACGGTATACTTGATTTCGTGTTTCATATCTATTTGTATTTTGAACATCTTGACTTTGGAGCCCGCGTGTATTCTTTTTATAGACTTGCCCATCATTCATTATCATAACTTGACCTACCAAGAAACGCCACCTAGTGACTTTACGTGTCAGTTTGGGGATAGCACTTCGCATAAGTAACTTTCAAAAATGCTATGATAGATAAAGTAACCATGTCCAAACCGTCTACAAAAAAATCACGTGACAGATCTTCATTCCAAGAGGCAGCCATCTGTCCTGGTTCACTTCCAATGGTGCGGTCATAAGACTCGTACGATTTCCGAGAAATGTCAGTATGAGGTGTCGCTTCGTTTAGCAGAAAGCATATTATGTATATGAAGCGGTCATCTTTCCGGTGACGCATTTCCGTATTTACAAATAGCGGGAGTGGCCACACCATCCACACGGTTTAGGGAATTTCCTATGCAAGGTGTCGCGTGATCTAGAAGAAATAACACTATTAGGAAACACCCATCTTTCGAACGATTATCTTCCGGTTGCACGACTTCCGTTAATATAAACAGTGGGCGAGGCCGTGAGAGATTGGCGACTTCCGGCGCCACCCAATGGACATCAATGTAACTGGTCAGAGTAACGCCATCTACCGTGGATGCCGGATCTCTATTTGTCGATACACTTCCGGGAATGGGGTCAGCATACTGATAGTTTTCCCATTGGCGATCATGTTAACGTTTTGTCTGATTATAAGAAAACGTGACCTATAAAATGTCTTAAACTTCTCACCTGCTTTTATCATCATCTCATTGACATGTTGATAGATTTTGAAAAAAATTGCATACTTCTAGCTCTTGCAAAATGCCTGTATGTATGACACCCGTCAATATTTTCAAATGGATGCAGGCAGTAATCCGGCTAAAGGGTCAACTAGCCAAATACCCTTCCGCTTGGTAAAATCAGCTAAAAAATACACCATTTTACTGTCAACAGCTTCTACAATCACATCTAGAAATCTGACTACTCAAATGCACTTATGTCAGAGCAGGTGAATATTGTAAAAAAATTATTTCCCAAAAATATACTGCACTTTTTTGTCTGCAACCAAGCAGGAAGTCTAACAGTGTCTTGACCACGAATGGGGTCAGCCCACTGTTGGTTTTCCCATAGGCGACCATGTTAACGTTTTGTCTGATTATAAGAAAACGTGACCTATAAAATGTCTTAAACATCTCACCTGCTGTCATCATCATCTCATTGACATGCCGATAGATTTTAACAAAAATTGCATACTTCCAGCTCTCGTAAAATGCCTGTATGTGTGACAACCGTCAGTATTTACAAATGCCGGCAAGAATTACTCCGCAAACAGATCACACAGGCAAATTGCTACCAAATATCCTTCCGCTTATTCAAATCATCTAAAAATTCACCATTTTACAGTCAACACCTTCTACAATCACACATGAAAATCTCCCTACTCAAATGCACTTATGTCACAGCATGTGGATTTTGTGAAAAATCATTTCTCAAAAATACACTGCATTTTTCTTCTTCTAACGGGTAAAAAATAACTAATTATGATTAGATACAGAAAAAAATTTGGGTTAATCGAGCGAAAATTTAAACAACCCACCGAGGTGTTTAATTTTCTGAAAAGTTTATGTTTTTGTTCCACAGGACAAAAACATTAACTTTTCGTTCGATAAACCCCAACTTTTTTCAATTTCTAAAAACAATTATTTTTTATGGTCGTTATCACGGCTACACATACCACTTCTTAACCTATCGTATGATGTGATTAATATTTAACACCTGGTGGTGAGTACACCAAGGGAAGCGTGTCTTGGTCATGCATGACTGACTAGTTTCCGAACTCTTCTGGCTTTTCTTCAGGTTCTGTAAGCCGTTGTATTGGCCAAGCCTCTGGCTATGGCGAAATGTAAACAAATACCGTGTCCATACTTTCAATATCACCAGTGGCACAGTGGGTGTACTTCAAAACGTGACAAGCAGTATATTTCTTTCGCGTGGTTAATACATTGAACATTGTCATACAGGTATAACACTAAAATGTCAAGTCGCCAAAATGGGAAGAGGTCGCTTCGAGTCTTAGTTGATATGGATTGTGTGCTGTGCGATTTCGAGGGTCATTTTTTGAACATGTTTCGAGATAAATATCCCGATGATCAATTCATACCTCTTGCATCAAGGAACACGTTCTATGTGGTTGATCAGTACGGCAAATTGGAGGACCAGTTGAAGGTAAGGAAGCGAACATAATATTGATCAGGCCCGTCGACTCCCAAGATATGTGACTCTTATTATTAGCCTTACTAGTTACTGCCGCTTAGGCCCGGCTTCAGCCTTCGCTGCCTTCAGACTCGGTGCTATCTAGTTCTAGGCTAAGGCTAAGCTGTGATTCTATTGTGAACACTTCGCATCCGTTCTACATACCGAACCTGTCGGCGTGGCTGTAAGCAGTGGGTGCGTACGCACCCCTGGTTGAGATCTGAAGCGGGTCAAAATGTAGGTCTTGGGGGTGCAGTTGGATTTATGTGCACTGAACCCACAACAGATGTCCAACATTTTTCTTCCCACAACACACTGTAATGCAATATTATAGAGCTCTATTTATGTAAATATTGATGGGCATCGCCATCGTGCATGCATGTGTATCATAGAGCTGGAGGTGTGTGATTTTGATGAAACTTGTTCAGGATAGCAATGGCATATGATGTCAGTGGGTGCATGAGAATTTAATAAATTTCTCACGACCAATTCGTTTATAATCCCACAAAACGTTATAAAAAAACCTATAAAAATCAATGCTATATGCCTGAGGCTTCTCTGAGCAGGAATGCTGTTCAACTACTGGACCGAAGAAGACATATGATACTGCACACACATATTATTCCACCAATTAGACCCTAATCCGCAGATATATTCACTAACTCTGTCCAACAGCATATGTCACCTCATACCTCTTGCAGTATAGTGCAAAGAGCCACCAGGGCACAACATTTCAGCGATTCCATCCTGGCCCTATGAAAGGTCATTCCTACCGACCGCATATTGCATGTTACAATCAGGGGAGAACGTTTCTACCAAGATGTCAACACCTTCCTTGGTGCATGGTGTCAGCACCCACCAACATGGATGAGACAAAGAACAAATGATAACACAGGGAGAAACTCCAAACAGACAAATTGTACGTGACTTTTGAGCAATCCTGGCAGCGTTCCGACTTAATTGCTTCTGGGGCTGTGGAGAAGACAAATCAGCTGCTTCCACTAAGCGAAACGACAGTCGCAACTAGTCTGTCAAAACCATGGACAACGATAAGGAGCACTGCTGGATTTAGGGCAGGTCAGATGGGACAGTTGCCCAGGGGCCACCACGGTATATTTTTAACGAGGCCACCACAAAAGCGCCATTTGCATAATTTCTTTAGGGTCATAACATTTTAGACGTAACCAGAATGCTTCAACAGTATGTAAACATTGTTGTTTTAAATGGGCAAGTCATAATTTGCTGTGAAGTCCCTGTTGTAGACGGTAGGGGGAGTAACAACTATTATGATAGAATAACCGGCCAGCTAGTCTCTTTCCAGGGGTCTCCCGCAGTCCTAAATATGGCACTGATGATGAGTGACATTATTGTCATTCGTTGTCGGATATTGGAAGCAGACTGTTGAGTAATTGGTGCGGGGGGTTATCAACGATAAATAAAATGTTTATATTTAAAAAAAATTGTAATGGGGAAGGATTACTAATAAAATATCCACATTGCCAATTTTGTACACATACATAATCTATGATATTGAAATGTCTTTAAATATACAGAAATATGAACCGGCCAACCAAGTATACTAATCAATATTTCTTTATAGGTGAATGTATTCTCATTCCTCAGTATGCTCGATCATTTTCTTTGCACAATTTTTGTATGTATAAACAAACTATCTTTATCATTCCAGGACAAATGCAGACTGATATATGAAAGTGAGGGATTTTTCCGAAACCTGCCGCAAATAGAGGGCGCCATTGATGCTGTGAAGAAGATGTCTGGAATGGATGGGTATGTTTGTGTGCTATTCACAATTCTAATCACCATTCACCATTCTGATGACCATTCATAATTTTTTATCATCATTCTGATCAATGTTCACCATTCTTTTCACCATTCACCATTCTGATCATCATATGTGTTCAAATGATGTAAAGAAGACATTGTTTACTACTTTCTGCTCACCTATGTATACTGCCCATCTATGGTGGAATTTTCATAACTATGCAATCAGGAAATTGTATGTCTCTTACAACAATATATTTCGAATGGTGTTAGGTTATGACAGATACTGTAGTGCTAGTGAAATGTTTGTTAACAATAATTTACCTAACTGTGCTGCTGTTATTAGAAATTTGACATATAGGTTTATATGCCGACTGCAGTTCTCAAAAAACATATTGATTTGTAACATTATTAATAGTGACGTGAAATACATGTCAAGAATATGGAAATACTGGTTCAATTCCCTGTATATACATTTTGTTGACGGGTGATTTTTCATTCTGTACATTGTAACTATTGTTTATAACACAACTATAGAACCATGATAATGTACTTGTATGTTGATGGAGTCTGTGAATAAAGCAATTATTATTATTATATTATATGATGGTGAAAGCTAGTCGACTTAGTATACAGGGTTCCAAATGTTGTCTTGGTTGTATTTGGAATCGACGAGGTTCATGTGTTGGAGTGGTTGCTTCACAAGTTTGTGTAGTTCCCTACATCATGTTTAAAATGGAACTGTTTTGGTGTCTAATGTAAACCAAAAGGCAAATTGAGCAACCATAAACACATTAGATGTATACATCTGTCAATACAGTACTTAGCATTTTGTCTATACCGCATGATCTGAAAAAAGACCAGTTCTCGATCTTAAGAATGTATTATCGTAAAGACTGTATGGTGGAACTTGTCTCAATTCACTTATGATGTAAAGTACTATAGCCTTGTTGAGTTGTTACAAAGGAACTTGCTGTTGTTTGTATGTTATGGTTAACTGTTGGTTCACGTTACACAATAGAGACGTGTTCTTGTTCTTTCTCGTTGCAGTGTCGAAGTGTTCATTTGTACCAGTCCTCTCACAAGTACGCCCCACAGTATCAAGGAAAAGGTATCACTATCCATTTCACCAATACATTATCTTTTTAGTAAAGAATAATGTTTGTAGTGTCATAACATGATGACATGTTAGTTACTTATGAGTTCTCTGACATTTAATCGATTTAAGTTGTAGGAAAATCATAGGCGTCAGAATGTGGTGAATATTGGGGGGCAGAGGCTCAACAAAACCCTTCAATAATTGCACCCCTTTGAGGCTCACTAAAAAACTCCACCTGTACCCCCTTGCTGACATATTAGGGGCCTAAACATCTCCAGCCTGCCCACTAAAAATATTGGGGGGCTCAGCCCTCAAAGCTCTCCGGTTCTGATCTCTGTGAAAATGGTTATTCTCGTGAAAGCCAGGGCTATTTCTCATGGGACGCGTATGTTCTACAGGTATTTTCAATCACACTGTTCAATATGAATTTCGTATATCCGCTTACATCTGGTGTTTTGGTTGAAACTATAATTGCCACTTTTATTGCCAGATAATTCAGAATGTACAACTAAATTATCGAAGTATAAACAACTAAATTATCAAAGTGATGTCATAGGTAATTATTTGCAAAAAAATCTCTGAATCAGTTTTTTATATGGGAACCACGTGATCGCATCAAACAGCAAAGAGCATTACGGTTAGCCATGCACGCTTCTGCAATGCTGCCAATGGTGCGTTTTGAGGCCACGTTATCAATGTTTGTTTATTTGCAGTTTGAATGGGTGCGAGAAAACATGGGCGCAGACTGGCTAAGCCGAATGATTGTGGCAAGGGACAAGACCATGGCATACGGAGATATACTGATTGACGACCGTCCCTTTATTAGAGGTACAAACAAATAGTCTACGTGTAACCCAAATATGTACGATACCAATAAGTGTAAATTATATATGTATATATTAAAAAATATATTCGCATTATTAGCTTTTAATGTTTAAGGGACGTAGTCTGTTCGTCTGCCGGATTTAGCAGGCGTAGTAATTTGTAACAGGAAATCTACTGTGTTGAATGTGGGAACGTTGAACACCAAAGTGTACAGCAGTTACCTCTGCCCGATTCGGCCGTGTTTCCAATAACACAAATAGTTTTGTTATTCGAATACTAATCTTGCATTTGTCTGACGTGGTACGTTTTGCAGGGGTTGTGAAACGCCCTAGCTGGGATCACGTGATCTTTACGGCCTGCCACAACACACATTTGAAACTGGAAAAGCTGCCTACGCACGTGACAGACCGCCTCGATGACTGGTCTGGTGACTCGTGGGAACGTCTCATTGAGAAGTACAAGATGAAAGTTACGTGACGGCAACCGTCGAATCGGCGTGACAGAATCTTAGCACAGCCGGGTGTATGCTAATGATGATCACAACAAGCAAAGCTGCAATAGCAGTTTTCTATGCACAAAGACGAAAACACTTTAACGAGTCAGCGACGGAATGGTATATACTACATTTTATTTTTTGTAAGACGTTTTGATTGTTATTGTTAAACAGTAGGAATAATATACATATGTACACCTGGCATGACGTTTTGGTTTGTGTTGTTTTATTTACTAGAATAAGTAATGCGTTATCAGCATCGCTTTGCTGCAACTTTCCTTACTACGTGTTTTGGTCCTAGCCAGAACACAACTACATGATAGACCCAATCAAAAGAACGAACGAACATATCACGGGTACTGCCACAACATTTCGTCGGCCATTCTCAGAGCCCGCCGTTTCTTGACTGTGTAATGTGACGGTGCCGGATATCTCGACTCCCGATGTAGCTGTGCCTCTGTTGTTGTCGCCTCAAGCTGCAAACACATGCCCCGTCCATCGGTTATCAACCCGTGTTTGATTTTCCAAACTAGAAAGGGGACGGGAGGCAGTGTCGGGATAGATAAGTAATGAGTGGAGTTATGCTAAGGTCGTAAGGTGAACAATAGCATGTGATGGTGAATATTATTTTGTTCAAGAATGTGTGCGTGTGACCCGCCACAGCGGACCGGTACACCTATATTACGTTGCACAGTCTTATTCCGCATGCGAGCCAAACTGTTGTCTAGGTAATGTCCTACCTGTTTTTTATTTTAGCACAAATGCGTACCTTACAATCTTTCAATGTCTCTCATTTTCCTCGACACCTATTCCAAAAGTAATAAAATACTAAATGTATGGTTGCTATGGATCGGCTTTTCACATAGCCTAACTTATAAACCATTGTTTTCTCAAAACGTCGCTTATTAAAAGTTTGCTTCATTTTTTACAATAAAGGAAAATCTACTGAAGATATTTCGGCAAATGAGGTATCATTTTAAAGTTTATAATCCGTGGAATCCAAACCGGTGCAAACCGTATTTCACGATTTAGCTGTATGTATGGGATATTAAGCAAAACAGCTGCCTTTTGGGAACATAAATCATAACCGTCGTTATAAGTCATCCACTATCTCGCTGTCGAAGTTTTCATCGTTGAAATTATACTTATGTGTAACTTGACCTTATAATACAAGATTAGTAATGCGTTAGGGTGCTTATAATTTTGCAATTAATCTACTCGTTCAACTTACGAATTTTCGCTGCAGATATGCGATCTGGTATTGAACATCCATTTTCCATGTCTGAAACATAATAATATATGCAAATATAGAAGGTGCAGCGAAATTCAACAAGACTATTCCACGCTCTGTTATGACTTGGGAATTTGACGTCACACATGAGCATAGAAATATACATGTCTGTAGACAGGTCTCTGCAATCATTCTGCATTCATTATACACTAATCGCACTATTTGTGTAACATACGATTTGGTAAGTATGGAATGAATCATAACAAATACAGATCTTAAAAAGATAGTTCGATTTTGTTGCACAGTATGTGTTTCAATTCGTTGTGCACGTCATTAAGCAATTATTCGGTGACACCAATAACACAATTCAAAGTGTTTACACCTGTCGCTGTTACGATCACCTCGCCTTCGATCTACACAACCAGCTACAGTGTATATCACATACATAGCAACTACAGTTATACGCACATCGTATTTCTCGCGTTTCTCCATGTTCCATTCTCTCGGCAGCGTCCACAACTCTGGCAGCGGCCGGCTGGTCTTGAACGTGATCGCCGGCAGTTTGAGACCACTGCTCGTCCCTGAGCTGTCGTGGTCGGACATGTTGGACGGATTCGCACACTCGCCGTGTGCTTCTCTAGCAACGCCGCGCTGCGTGGGTCGGTCCTCCTGGTGCGACGTGTGCCGTTAATGGTGGGCCACACTAGTCTAGTTGGCGCCAGTCAACCATTTCAATGGGCTGTTTTCATGGCACTGACAATGAGCGGGATTTAGAACGACTGCGGTCGCTAGCTAAGTTTCATTGCATGGTATTACATGCGCTGCCAAAGCACCGACGGATTTGTTTAATGTTTCTTGTGACTGCATTGCTTTGTACTTGGTTTGATGTCCTAACCTAACCGGGTCTAAGAAGGCGTCCCACTCATAGTGGAATCACGAAGGTAGTCAGCCGTGACTTGAGCATTCAAGGCGACCGTGTCTGCAGACGATTGGCCTACGCTGAGATTCTAATCGGCACGGATTACGCGTAAGAGCAGTTATGACACCAACTACATACTCAGCAGGGTTGGGAGGGGGCACCACCGAGAGGGTATCACGTGGGGTCACCCACCACGGAGATGTCACCTGAACAATTAACAGTTAACCCGTGTAGAAAAAACAGAAATTGTTCACGGGTATTTTATATTTCAAAGCATCTGAGAACATGATACACAGCACGTTATCATATTCGTACTAGCTACGTTTGCTTGTTTGCAATCGATTTCCGTGTTTGTTATATTGAAGCTATTTTACCAAGTCCTTTTACTTAGAATGCGAATCATTACGAAGCAATTTGATTTGTAAACATTTCGGTTAAAGTTGCTACATAAAAAGAACCGGGATTAACATTAGTAAGCTTAATACGTGTTTGAGGATCAGTTAGCTAGGACACAAAACACTTACATTTTAGGGTGGCAATGAATTACATGGTAATTTTAAACTTTCAAAATTTTAGATGGTCTGTGCTAGGATTGTTATATATGCTGAGAAAATGCTAAATCTGAAGTTTCAATCCGATCGGACAATGTTTAGGGGTGCCTCATGCAGTGGCGTGTTGCAACAAAAAGTGCATTTTTCGAAATTGTCCGATTTTGATGGGGTTTTTTTTATTTGGTACATTTTATGATATTTATTACAAAAATAAAGGAATTTAAAACAATTTCAAAAAGTGTCATACATATTTTTACACCAAGTTGTATGTATCTACTAGTGTACAACATCATTTTTCGAAACACTAAGGTAAACTATAATGAACACTGTCGAACAAAAATATAAATGTACATTGTACACAACAGAAATGTATATTTTTATTTCTTGCCCGAGCCGGACTGTCACTTCTGGTGTTCCTCGATGACTTGAAAGAGGAACTACCGTCGGTCCTCGTCTTTTGTTAGCGACAGATTGAATTGCAGCATAGTGCATAAGGGCCACTCCGCACTCCGCGCTCCGCTCGATCGTTGAATACGCTGAGCTTCGAGACACGTTGCTGAGCTGCAACGTATTGAGCATCACTGGGCCATTCCACGGGGTCAACCTCCAAAAACTTGTGGTCGATGTTCATCGCCCCGAAGAATTCCCCTTCATCCCCTCAACCCCAGTGAGGGCCTTCACCATTCTTCTCTTCGTGTCCATCGGAGTGTCATCATCGAAGAGGGCCAGGGGCACCAGATGCTCGCTCAGGTACCACAAATGGCGCCAGAAGATGGTGGTATTCGCCTTAGAGACTCCCTCGTCGGTCCCGGATTACTTATGCATTGCCTTCAAGAGGGCGAGGTTATTACCGGGCGCGGCGGCGGGAACTGGTGCCATGGACCACGCCGGGAATTAGAGGAACAGCATGAAATAGACGAATCGTTGAATTCCCTTCTGCTCCCGAGTGGTTGCATCGAATTGATGACGGAAGAGGAATATTTTGATGCTGTGCATGATTTTCGCCATCCAGCGAGCGTAATGGAGTGCATCTGGGCGCAATAAGCGAATCCCTCGCTGGGGAACTCCTCCGAGGGCGATGATGGATAACTCCTGGAGCTCCCGGTACAGGTGTAATCATCGCGGGGCTGGCCTTGATTCGGCTATAGCACACCCCAGTACCAAAACGTGCATCAAAACAACAGTAAAGTATGCTAAGATACCATAATATCATCCATATACATTATTTTGCTGATTTAGACAACTTAAATATGTACTTTTAGACTAAAATGGCATCTTCTTAACGTTCTCATCATGTTCATTGTTCAGCCTACTGTGTTCAAGTGTACAGTTAGTAACAATACTTAACTGTTACAGATTAACAACCTAGCTGTCACCTAGTGATCAAAGCACAAAACAAGAGTTCAGTGCTATCATATCCAACATATGCCACCACAACCCATCCTTTATAACCCACCCCGACTCAGAAAGGTCGATGAGGCACCACTAAATATTGTCCGATCGAACTAAAACTTCATATTTAATGCTTTCTCATCATACATGCCAATCCTACAAAAGGCCATTTAAAAATTCAAAACTTGAAATATAAGTGTTGCAATATAGCCGCTCCCTGCATGTTATATACGTAGCATATGTATTACGGACGGATTCAGCTGACTTCAGATTTATCCGGTGTTGTTCGAGTTGGATAATAAACGACGGCCATGTTTCGTTCAGTCTCATAAACGGTGTGTTTAATTAAAAGCAGCAATCATACAATGGCGACGAGAAAAAATAAGCGAACCTGCTAAGCCTACAAGTAAGCAACCGTCTACAGTACCGAATCACCATGGCTGTTCCGATCAATGTGGCCCAACTACCGCCCTTCGATGCACAAAACGAGCCTTCAACAACGGCTGAACGTTGGAAAAAGTGGATAAGAAACTTTAGTAGGATGACCAGTGCGTCAGGATGCACCGATGACAGGCGAAAACGTGATTTGCTGTTACACACCGCGGGCGAAGGCGTACAGGACATTTATGGTACATTAACAGAAACAGAAATAGGTACGTCGTCGTCGTTTCAAAAGACAAAATACTACTGACGGACTATTTTACGCCTAAATCAAACGTCCCGTACAACAGGCACATGTTTCATCGCGCTGAACAGCATGAAGGCGAAACCGTCCGGCAGATCGTAACACTGTTACGACAGCTGGCATCGTCATATGCGACTACGGGAACAATGTCGATGAGTACATCAGAGATCAAGTAATCGATCGGTGTCGCTCTGATTCGTTGCGTACCAAACTCCTGGCCGTAGAAAAGGATCTCATGCTAAACAGGGCGATCAAGATAGCGCAAACGAGAGAATCGTCAGAACGCCAGGCTAAAGACATGGCTCGTGGCACAGCAAACAACACAGTGTACGCTGCATTCAACAGGTCAGCACGCATACAACCGGAAACGCACACTCGTAAACCGGTCAACAGACATTCTAACACTCAGCAACGTCACGATCGATGTACTCGCTGTGGCTTACAGGGCCATACAAGTGACGAATGCAAGTGCACACGTGACAAAGAGTGTCACAAGTGTGGAGTGCGTGGACATTTCGCTGTCATGTGCCGAAGCAAACCAAGGCAGCAGTCACAGCGCAGCTCACAGACGTGGCAAAAGAAACGTGCACAGCCAGTCAGTCCAATACGGTACATGGCAGAATCAGTTGCCCATAGTGACAACAGCGAAAACGAGTACGCATTTACTTTGATGCCTCATTCTGGCATGATCACAACAATCATTGCATATGGACCGGTTGACATGATCATTGAGTCGGGTGCATCATGCAACATAATCAACTCTACTGTAGCCGCGCAGCTGCGAGAGCGAGGCGAGCAATTTGAAGTAAGCAAACGGACCAAACATCCGTATGGATCGCCGCCAATTGTGGCGCGTCAGCTCGTCACGTGTGACGTGCACATTGGTGACAAATCGACAATGGCAGAATTTCTTCTCGTTCATGGAGATTCGTCTTCACTTCTGGGCAAGGCTACTGCTGAGCAGCTTGGGGCCCTGAGAGTGGGAGTCAACTTTGTGTCCGACCGACAAACAGCAGACAAGGTGATTGCCAAATACCCGGGCATTGCCACGGGTATAGGCAGTCTAAAAAATGTCACTGTCAAGCTGCATATTGACACGTCCGTCACACCGGTAGCTCGCAAACACAGCCGAGTGCCATTCCATCTGCTAGACATGGTCACCAAAGAGCTTGAAAAGCTTGAACGTGCAGACGTCATTGAGAAGGTCACAGGACCTACAGAGTAGGTGTCGCGAATCGTCACGCCACCAAAGCAAAAAAGTCCAGACAAAATACGTATCTGCGTCGACATGAGAAAGGCCAACAAAGCCATATTACGCAAAATATATATCAGCAAAATAGATCTTCGGTCTAGCTACCAGCAGCTAGTCCTGGACCCTGTATGCCGTTATATAACAACCTTTTCAACACGTATGGGGTTGCATCGGTACAAACGACTGAGTTTTGGCACACAATTCAGACGGTGTTGAACGACATCAGTGGCGCCATTAACATAAGTGATGACATCATTGTGTTCGGTGCAAGCCAAGAAGATCACGGCAGGGCACTGACAGAGTGTCTCAACCGACTGCACAAGTCCGGGTTAACAGTTAACTTGCCAAAGTGTGAGTTTAACAAAGCGAAGATGCTTCTTTTGACATGTGTTCTCGAAGGAAGGAATTTCACCTGACACGCAAAAGGTGAAAGATCTACAAGAAGCTGCACAACCGCTGAACCAATCAGAAGTACGCTCATTTCTCGCCATGGCACAATAGAGTGCGAGATTCATTGCAAGATTTGCAACAATCTCGGAGTCTCTTCGAGTCCTCACACGGCAGGACCAGCCGTGGGTTTGGGAGAAGTCACAGTCGGACGCGTTTAACACAATAAAAAACGTATTGTCGGAGACGGCAACAAATGCCTACTACGATTCTCACAAACCAACCGAGATACTCGTAGATGTCAGCCCGGTTGGCGTCGCAGCGATACTTACACAATAATGCGAACCAGTTGCTTACGCAAGCCGTGCGCTCTCGGACGTGGAGAGACGCTACTCACAAACAGAGCGTGAGGCATTAGCCGTTGTGTGGGGTTGCGAACACTTCAACATGTACACGGATGGCGCTGCATGCACAATAATCACGGACATTAGGTCCCTGCTGGGCATATGGCAGAAGCCAAACCCGCCGCTACGAGTTGCGTTTAAACATTACAACATTCGTCTAGAATACAGATGTGGTCGTGACAACCCAGCAGACTGCCTGTCTAGACATTCAGCAACAAAAGTCAGTCAAGCGCAGCGTATGGCTGAGACCTTCATCAATCAAATTGCTGACAGCTCTACGTCAAATGCCATCACCCTCGACGAAATTAAGGTGCACACCAGATAAGACGCGACCTTAAACAAGGTCATCGAGGTCATCCGCACAGGTCATTGGCATGACACAGCTAACAACGAGTCAGCTGACATTGCTGCAATCCGGAAAGTGAGAGATGAACTGACAGTTGCAGAGAATGGAGACTTTCTGCTACGAGATTCTCGCATTGTCATCCCGACAGCATTTCGCAGTCGTGTCATACAGTTGGCGCATGAGGGTCATCAGGGCATCTGCAAGACCAAAGCTCTGATCAGAAGCAAAGTGTGGTTTCCAGGCATAGACAAGGACACGGAAGCAGTCGTCATGGGTTGCATTCCGTGTCTTGCAAACTCCATCCGCCGCCAGATGAAGCCACTAAACATGTCTACTCTACCGCGAGGCCCGTGGATCAATCTGAGCATTGATTTCTGCGGCCCAATACCGACAGGTGAATATTTACTCTGCGTCACAGATGAATAGTTAAGATATCCAGTCGTTCACGTGACAGAGATAGTTATCCCGATCATGGAGTCCATTTTGCCATGTTCGGAAATCCAGAAACAATAAAGTCGGACAATGGCCCACCATTCCAGAGCAATGCGTGGTCACAGTTTTTGCAGCCGTGTGGCGTCCGTCACCGCAAAATCACACCGCTATGGCCGATGGCGAACGCATAAGTGGAGAACTTCAACAAGCCGATGATGAAGGCAGTACGTACAGCCATCATTCAACATTGCAACTGGCTTCGCGAACTGCAGCAGTTTCTTCGAAACTATCGATTTACTCCGCATAGTTCTACGCTGTTCACACCTCACCAGTAGTAATAGAGGTTAAGTACGCCGGATGGTGTCGCGCCGCGGTGGAGTGGCCATGTTAGGAGATAGGGCTTTCCACCAGACTGCGCCTTTTCCACCGGTTATGATTTATGCAAATGAGGGTATCCCAGCAGCCTCTGCGCGGTCTGCGATTGACCAATCACGAGCGAGCTGGGCATTGTGGGCGTGGCTAATTATGCAAATGACCTTATATAGGCATTGTGTGCGTGACTAGTTATACAATTGACCAATCACGAGCGAGCTGGGCATTGTGTGCATGATTAGTTATACAATTGACCAATCACGAGCGAGCTGGGCCTTGTGTGCCTGCCTAGTTCCGACCCCGGGATAAAGTATAGGGAATTTTATCGCAAAGGTATCCGACCCCTTTTTGGGTTTTTATCCCATGTTAAAGCATAGGGAATTTTCACCCCATGTTAAAGTATAGGAGTTATTGTCGCAAAGGTATCCGACCACTTTTCGAATTTTTTATCCCATGTTAAAGAATAGGCCATTTTTATTGCAAAGGTATGCGACCACTTTTTGAATAAAATAAAATATACCAAACAGCATTTGAATATGTCACACACGAGATTGCTTGGCCCGTAGGCCGAGGCTCCGCCAAGGGACCGAACCCTTATTTGGTTGACTGACATGTCGAAAATGTGGTGTTATAATAAGGCGTAATGTGTAACAAAAGGGTTATAAATTCAACGGAGACCGTTTTGTCTGAAGTAATGTATACGAAATGTAGACTACATACAGGACTATGTTATATCAGGGCCTATAGCCTCGTTTTTTCGAACAGAGCGGCCATCTTGAAATTATACGTTTGGTGTATGTTACAAAACCGTACGCGAGACGTGTCTGGGCATGTTTGTTTGTTTGTTTGTTGATGTCATCAAACTGCTACGCACAGTAATTTTGTATCCGAGGTTGACTTGGTTAATCAGATAGTGCTTTGGTTAGCCATTGTTTTGAGCTTTCGTGCTTGAATATAATCCCATCATTTGATGTTATGATCATTGTCGTTATAGCGAGTGAAAAATTACCCTGTTAACTGGTATGAACTGGTATGAACTCGTAATGACTGCTCTGTGACTGTGTGTTGGAAGAACATCTCTATATTTGGCCCGTGATAAAACATACGAGATATCAGTATTTGTACTTACCAACCATCGATATCCTGTTTGTAAACTGTTTTGATGGTGTATTTCCTGTTCAAGTCTCATCTATTTAAATAAACACGCTATGCGCGATGCACAGTGTCGACTCGGTGGCCTTGACACCAAAGAGCCTATATCAATGCAAGACGGTGCAGTGCTCGCTATCTACATTGTTCGAGGAAAGTGAAGCGTCATGTTAGAACAGTACAGGTACATAATAACCTCCCAGATAAGATGTACCAGTATTATATAGTTTACCGTATTAAGGGCCAAGTGTACAAATGTCCGTTAGAACGTTTTTATCTTTTTTCGTACTATAGTATTTAAATTCGTGCTTCTTCGGTAAAACCTTCCAAACTTGCTTCTGTCGTAAAACAACTAACCTGGCATGGGTAACCGAAAACGAACTCATAGATTCAACAGTTATGTTAACCACTTATGTCTATGTGTAGTTCAGTACAGATATGTTAACCACTTATGTATCTGTGTAGTTCAGTACAGATACGTTAACAAGTTATGTCTGTGTAGTTCTGTAGAGATGATAGCCACTTATGTCTGTGTAGTTCAGTTAATGTAATCAGACCAACTAGTGGTGCAAACGAAACACTATGCTTTGACCAACACGTGTCACGAATTGAACTTAGATCAACTAGATACATCACACGAGACTATGACACGTCATACGAGAGTACCGACGAGACAAGAGACGAGACTATGACCGAGATACGTCACGAGACTACGGATGACACATCACACGAGACAACGGATGACACATCACACGAGAATACCGACGAGACACGAGTTGTACAAACGAAACACTATGCTTTGACCAAAACGTGTCACGAATTGAACTTAGACCAACTAGTGGGACAAACGAAACACTATGCTTTGACCAACACGTGTCACGAATTGAACTTAGATCAACTAGATACATCACACGAGACTATGACACGTCACACGAGAGTACCGACGAGACAAGAGACGAGACTATGACCGAGATACGTCACGAGACTACGGATGGCACATCACATGAGACAACGGATGACACATCACACGAGAGTACCGACGAGACACGAGTTGTACAAACGAAACACTATGCTTTGACCAACACGTGTCACGAATTGAACTTAGACCAACTAGTGGGACAAACGAAACACTATGCTTTGACCAACACGTGTCACGAATTGAACTTAGACCAACTAGTGGGACAAACGAAACACTAAACTTAGACCAACACGTTGCACGAACCGAACTATAGACACGAGTTGCACAAACGTAACACTAGACTTAACCGAGATATGTCACGAGACTACGGATGACACATCACACGAGACTATGACACGTCACACGAGAGTACCGACGAGACAAGAGACGAGACTATGACCGAGATATGTCACGAGACTACGGATGACACATCACACGAGACTATGGCCGAGATATGTCACGAGACTTCGGATGACATGTCACACGAGAGTACGGATGATACAGCACACGAGACTTCGGATGATACATCACACGAGAGTACCGACGAGACAAGAGACGAGACTATGACCGAGATATGTCACGAGACTACAGATGACACATCACACGAGACTATGGCCGAGATATGTCACGAGACTTCGGATGACACGTCACACGAGAGTACCGACGAGACAAGAGACGAGACTATGACCGAGATATGTCACGAGACTACGGATGACACATCACACGAGACTTCGGATGACACATCACACGAGAGTACCGACGAGACAAGAGACGAGACTATGACCGAGATATGGCACGAGACTTCGGATGACACGTCACACGAGAGTACCGACGAGACAAGAGACGAGACTATGACCGAGATACGAGACTTCGGATGACACGTCACACGAGAGTACCGACGAGACAAGAGACGAGACTATGACCGAGATATGTCACGAGACTACGGATGACACATCACACGAGACTATGGCCGAGATATGTTACGAGACTGCGGATGACACATCACACGAGACTACGGATGACACGTCACACGAGAGTACCGACGAGACAAGAGACGAGACTATGACCGAGATACGTCACGAGACTACGGATGGCACATTACACGAGACAACGGATGACACATCACACGAGAGTACCGACGAGACACGAGTTATACAAACGAAACACTATGCTTTGACCAACACACGGCACGAATTGAACTCAGACCAACTAGTTGCGCAAACGAAACAGAAACTTAACCGATTACGCCGCACAAATTGAACTCAGATCAACTAGTTGTATAAACGAAACACTATGCTTTGACCAACACGTGTCACGAATTGAACTTAGATCAACTAGACACATCACACGAGACTATGGCCGAGATATGTCACGAGACTACGGATGACACATCACACGAGACTATGACCGAGATATGTCACGAGACTACGGATGATACATCACACGAGAGTACCGACGAGACAATAGACGAGACTATGACCGAGATATGTCACGAGACTACGACGAGACAAGAGACGAGACTATGGACGAGATACACCACAATAGACGGGTTATCGCGTGAGATTCCACCACAATAGACGAGCTATCGCGTGAGATTTGCTTCAGAAGCAAAGCAAAGCAAATAGACGGGTTATCAAAGCAAAGCAAAGCAAATAGACGTGTTAGCGCGTGAGATTTGCTTCAGAAGCAAAGCAAAGCAAAGCAAATAGACGTGTTATCGCGTGAGATTTGCTTCAGAAGCAAAGCAAAGCAAATAGACGGGTTATCGCGTGAGATTTGCTTCAGAAGCAAAGCAAAGCAAAGCAAATAGACGGGTTATCGCGTGAGATTTGCTTCAGAAGCAAAGCAAAGCAAATAGACGGGTTATCGCGTGAGATTTGCTTCTGAAGCAAAGCAAAGCAAAGCAAATAGACGGGTTATCAAAGCAAAGCAAAGCAAATAGACGGGTTATCAAAGCAAAGCAAAGCAAATAGACGGGTTATCGCCAAAGCAAAGCAAATAGACGGCATCATACACACAACACACATGACGAGACAAGAGACGAGACTATGGATGAGATACGCCACGAGACTACGGATGACACATCACACGAGACTACGGATGACACATCACACGAGAGTACTGACGAGACAAGAGACGAGACTATGTCCAAGATATGTCACGAGACTATGGCCGAGATATGTCACGAGACTATGACCGAGATATGTCACGAGACTATGGCCGAGACTACGGATGACACATCACACGAGAGTACGGACGAGACAAGAGATATGCTACGAGACTACGGATGACACATCACACGAGACTACGGATGTCACATCACACGAGAGTACGGACGAGACAAGAGATACGCCACGAGACATTCAAAGAGGTGACCATCATGGTTTCCGACGCCACTCAACGGACACCAATGTAATTAGTCAGAGTATAGCCATCTATCGAACATGATAGTTCTCTATTCGTTGACACACATATTCGTTGGGAATAGCGGAAGCGTAGAGGCCGCCATGACATTCAAATAACTTCCGGTACTACGTTACTTCCGGCGTAGCGTCCCTAGTGGAGGCCGCCATGACAGTCAAGTGACTTCCGGTACCACGTCACTTCCGGCGTAGAGACCCCTAGTGGATAATAGGAGTACCACGTCACACACGACCATAGCAAGCGAATTTGAAAACTGCCACGATCGAAAACGACTATGTCAATAACATGTAAGGACAACCACCTGACAGGACTTCATTCAATGAGGTGCCAAACATCACATACCTTCATGTCAAGAGACGATCAACTGTTCGGATTCACGTCCAACGAAGCGACCATAGGACTCGTATGTGGTATCGCTTCTTTTAATGGAAAACATATGTATATGAAGCAGCCGTCTTTTCAACGTAACAATTCCGTATTTTCAAATAGTGCGAGCGACCAGATACGATACGACCTTCTCGAGAGTCGAAAAAGGAAAGACCAGAATCGTCGGAAGCACGGTATATACACTAGTTTTCGGCGTGATCTCATTTGCATAATCAATCAGACCGAACGTACATCACGTGACTTCCCTTAACACAAAAACTGTGCACGTTCATGACGTCTCTTGTCTCGTCGGTACTCTCGTGTGACGTGTCATCCGTAGTCTCGTGTGATGTGTCATCCGCAGTCTCGTAACATATCTCGGCCATAGTCTCGTGTGATGTGTCATCCGTAGTCTCGTGACATATATCGGTCATAGTCTCGTCTCTTGTCTCGTCGGTACTCTCGTGTGACGTGTCATCCGAAGTCTCGTATCTCGGTCATAGTCTCGTCTCTTGTCTCGTCGGTACTCTCGTGTGACGTGTCATCCGAAGTCTCGTGACATATCTCGGCCATAGTCTCGTGTGATGTGTCATCTGTAGTCTCGTGACATATCTCGGTCATAGTCTCGTCTCTTGTCTCGTCGGTACTCTCGTGTGATGTATCATCCGAAGTCTCGTGTGCTGTATCATCCGTACTCTCGTGTGACATGTCATCCGAAGTCTCGTGACATATCTCGGCCATAGTCTCGTGTGATGTGTCATCCGTAGTCTCGTGACATATCTCGGTCATAGTCTCGTCTCTTGTCTCGTCGGTACTCTCGTGTGACGTGTCATAGTCTCGTGTGATGTGTCATCCGTAGTCTCGTGACATATCTCGGTTAAGTATAGTGTTACGTTTGTGCAACTCGTGTCTATAGTTCGGTTCGTGCAACGTGTTGGTCTAAGTTTAGTGTTTCGTTTGTCCCACTAGTTGGTCTAAGTTCAATTCGTGACACGTGTTGGTCAAAGCATAGTGTTTCGTTTGTCCCACTAGTTGGTCTAAGTTCAATTCGTGACACGTGTTGGTCAAAGCATAGTGTTTCGTTTGTACAACTCGTGTCTCGTCGGTACTCTCGTGTGATGTGTCATCCGTTGTCTCATGTGATGTGCCATCCGTAGTCTCGTGACGTATCTCGGTCATAGTCTCGTCTCTTGTCTCGTCGGTACTCTCGTGTGACGTGTCATAGTCTCGTGTGATGTATCTAGTTGATCTAAGTTCAATTCGTGACACGTGTTGGTCAAAGCATAGTGTTTCGTTTGTCCCACTAGTTGGTCTAAGTTCAATTCGTGACACGTGTTGGTCAAAGCATAGTGTTTCGTTTGTACAACTCGTGTCTCGTCGGTATTCTCGTGTGATGTGTCATCCGTTGTCTCGTGTGATGTGCCATCCGTAGTCTCGTGACGTATCTCGGTCATAGTCTCGTCTCTTGTCTCGTCGGTACTCTCGTGTGACGTGTCATAGTCTCGTGTGATGTATCTAGTTGATCTAAGTTCAATTCGTGACACGTGTTGGTCAAAGCATAGTGTTTCGTTTGCACCACTAGTTGGTCTGATTACATTAACTGAACTACACAGACATAAGTGGCTATCATCTCTACAGAACTACACAGACATAACTTGTTAACGTATCTGTACTGAACTACACAGATACATAAGTGGTTAACATATCTGTACTGAACTACACATAGACATAAGTGGTTAACATAACTGTTGAATCTATGAGTTCGTTTTCGGTTACCCATGCCAGGTTAGTTGTTTTACGACAGAAGCAAGTTTGGAAGGTTTTACCGAAGAAGCACGAATTTAAATACTATAGTACGAAAAAAGATAAAAACGTTCTAACGGACATTTGTACACTTGGCCCTTAATACGGTAAACTATATAATACTGGTACATCTTATCTGGGAGGTTATTATGTACCTGTACTGTTCTAACATGACGCTTCACTTTCCTCGAACAATGTAGATAGCGAGCACTGCACCGTCTTGCATTGATATAGGCTCTTTGGTGTCAAGGCCACCGAGTCGACACTGTGCATCGCGCATAGCGTGTTTATTTAAATAGATGAGACTTGAACAGGAAATACACCATCAAAACAGTTTACAAACAGGATATCGATGGTTGGTAAGTACAAATACTGATATCTCGTATGTTTTATCACGGGCCAAATATAGAGATGTTCTTCCAACACACAGTCACAGAGCAGTCATTACGAGTTCATACCAGTTCATACCAGTTAACAGGGTAATTTTTCACTCGCTATAACGACAATGATCATAACATCAAATGATGGGATTATATTCAAGCACGAAAGCTCAATACAATGGCTAACCAAAGCACTATCTGATTAACCAAGTCAACCTCGGGTACAAAATTACTGTGCGTAGCAGTTTGATGACATCAACAAACAAACAAACAAACATGCCCAGACACGTCTCGCGTACGGTTTTGTAACATACACCAAACGTATAATTTCAAGATGGCCGCTCTGTTCGAAAAAACGAGGCTATAGGCCCTGATATAACATAGTCCTGTATGTAGTCTACATTTCGTATACATTACTTCAGACAAAACGGTCTCCGTTGAATTTATAACCCTTTTGTTACACATTACGCCTTATTATAACACCACATTTTCGACATGTCAGTCAACCAAATAAGGGTTCGGTCCCTTGGCGGAGCCTCGGCCTACGGGCCAAGCAATCTCGTGTGTGACATATTCAAATGCTGTTTGGTATATTTTAGTGGTCGCATACCTTTGCAATAAAAATGGCCTATTCTTTAACATGGGATAACAAATTCGAAAAGTGGTCGGATACCTTTGCGACAATAACTCCTATACTTTAATATGGGGTGAAAATTCCCTATGCTTTAACATGGGATAAAAACCCAAAAAGGGGTCGGATACCGTTGCGATAAAATTCCCTATACTTTAGCCCGGGGTCGGAACTAGGCACGCTCACAAGGCCCAGCTCGCTCGTGATTGGTCAATTGTATAACTAATCACGCACACAATGCCCAGCTCGCTCGTGATTGGTCAATTGTATAACTAGTCACGCCCACAATGCCCATATAAGGTCATTTGCATAATTAGCCACGCCCACAATGCCCAGCTCGCTCGTGATTGGTCAATCGCAGACCGCGCAGAGGCTGCTGGGATACCCTCATTTGCATAAATCATAACCGGTGGAAAAGGCGCAGTCTGGTGGAAAGCCCTATCTCCTAACATGGCCACTCCACCGCGGCGCGACACCATCCGGCGTACTTAACCTCTATTACTACTCTCACCGACTACAGTTTGGTCGAGAACCGAGAACTAAGCTACCTGAGCTGCCAACGCTTCAAAGTGTGCACCCAAAAGATGAATTCGTTCGCAGACAAGACGCTCGTGTTAAAGCGAGAATGAAAGAGTACTCAAACGAGCGTGCACACGCTTCATAGGTGAACCTACACATGGGAGAGGTTGTGCTTGTACAGCAGCCTAGAGTGAACAAACTCTCTACTCCGTTCGCACCCACACCGCTCATCGTCAGTGCAATGAAAGGACCAGTGCGTGGTGATGGGTCCACGGTGACGCGAAATGTGTCTAAGTTTCGTCGCGTGCGAGGCATGTCGCCCGATGAAATCGCACGACATCATCCCGAGGACACAGCTGCGGATGACGACCCGCCAACAGATGATGAGTCGTCTGAGACCCGTCACGATGACGAAGAGGTGCTTAAGCCACCTGCTCTGCAAGCTGTCCGTCCACAACGAGCTCGAAAGAAGCGACAGCGCTTAATCGAGCAAATCTAGAAATTGGGTGTAGGCGGATCGCTGCCCTTCATATCCGTTATCTAGTTAAGTGATCAGTTAAATAACATGTCATGTTTGTGCGTTCATCTGTTTTCACAACGAACTAGTAGGAATTCATATCACAACATTTAGTGCGGTTCAATGTTCCTTTAATTAACAAATGTAACTAAGTAATCAAGGTAGAGAGGGATGTAATATAGCCGCTCCCTGCATGTTATATACGTAGCATATGTATTACGGACGGATCCCGCTTACTTCGGATTTCTCCGGTGTTGTTCGGGTTGGATAATAAACGACGGCCATGTTTCGTTCAGTCTCATAAACGGTGTGTTTAATTAAAAGCAGCAATCTTACAAGTGCCACCCTAATGTTCAGTATATATATATGTGCATGATTAGGCGTATGTGCAACTTTGCACAGTAGAATCCCAGTCCAACGTCCAATGCGACAGTTCTTATTAGCTTTGAGAGCTTTAACAAAGTTTGTGTGGCATACTGCCAAGTCGAAGGTTTGCTGTCTCAATGCCTATACAGACTAGACTAGAGATATATTCAAATATTCAGTATATTAACACAAGTGGGCTAGTACTACAATATAAGGCCTAATTTCTTTGAATAATTGCCCTATAGTTGAACTCTGACAGCTCTCCCATAATAACAATCAAAAGGAACACGTATATTCATTTTTTGTCCTTCGTACGATGTGCTGCCATTATCTGGCGTATGCATTGGCCAGGTCCGCATAGTCGGTAGCAGAGTTGGCCAGACCCTGCTGGTAGCGATTCGGGTGGTCGTATTCCGATTTTGACGAAAAAATCGTTGCATACTGCAGTTGCATATTCTACATTTCCAATCTGGTAATAATGGTCGATGAATATAGCAGTTGTGAAGAGTTCACGAAGCTTTATCTGCGACGTTAGTCAGCACGCAGCAAGTACGCGATTAACTAGCATTAAGCATACGTCTTATACCATTCTAAAGCGATATTTCCCTAGTTACCAGAGGTCAGAAGCATATCGACATGATGGGTTAAGCACCAAAAAAATCAATTTCGTCAACGGTTGGTTGACTGCTATGTAGAAACGTAAGGTTAATGAGATGCCGATTAAACGGAGAAGTATTGTTGAAGCATTTCGTGGTATCCGTCCTCCGGAGGACTAGATGTGGAACGACGGTGATGATATCATTGAAGGTTTTTATTCCTGCAGAATCATATCAGTCACAATCTCAATACTTTATTGTCCCTTGGGGGAACATTCATTTGGAGTGTAGAGCAGCATATTAAGACAAATAAAACAAATGTACATGCAATATAAAAAATGTAAAAATAAAAAGAATAAAAGTAATACAAGTTATATCGTTTAAATAAATAAGTTAAATATGTTACAACAGTTTTTAAAAAGTTAATTAATCTCACAAATCATCTCAGGCTCACTCAGTGGCAGACTGGCAGGGAAGACTGGCAGAGATGGATGGGAACGAAGGTCAGTTATTTATTCATTAGTCTTATTGACGAGGGAACAAAAGAGTTTCGAGTGCGGTTCAATATGCAGTGAGGGAGTTGAAAGCGGCGGCCAGAAGGAAGTAGTTTATAACATGGAAACAGGGGATGTTCGGGGCCTGAGGAGACGTTCCTTCCCTTTCTCTCTGCCCGTTGCCTGTATAGATCTTCTAGAGTGGTCTGCTTTTTCCCACCACCTTGCCACTAACCCTGACTGTTCGTGCCAGAGTGTTGCGATGCACGGTACTCAGGCCGTCGTACCACATAAGAAACCCAAATGTAATAGAGCTTTCTATGTAGCATCTGTAGAAAGTTTGTAGAACATGTGTGCTGACACTGTGTGACCTGAGCTTACGGAGAACGAAATAGCAGAATGCAGAAATGCAATACTACAAATATTATCAGTTCAGGATATACAAGATACTGACAGGCCTCTTCATCCAGTAAGGTTGGCGGTACAGACGGCTCCTGGTGCGAGCTTCATGCTCTGTGTACAGTAACAAGGAGTACCCAGGGCGCCTACTACAGTTGCCATCTCATTCTGTCCAGCCACCCGTGAAACACAGGGATAATGTCTGATGGAGTGGGGAAGCTAGTTTCTACACATGTGTTGTCCCACTATGACCCAAAACACCAGAGTATCAAATTGTCAATGTCTGCCCCATCCTTGGACTTCCATCGATGGGTATCTCACCTAGAGACGGTATGGCTAGTTAAGAAGGCATCCATGTCGTGTTATGTGTTTTGTCGTTAGTGGGGCGTCTTAGTTTTGAAACTAAGAGAATACGGCATTAGGGGGTAACACTTGTCTAGATTAAACATTATTTGACACATAAGTATCAATATGTTTACTATGATGATCTCTCGATCAGAGAAAATGCGTATTATATGCGGAGTGCCACAATGGTCTGTTATTCCTATTATATATAAACGATATATGATTTATATCTAACTTAATGAAATTTATTATATTTGCGGATTATACAAATATACTTTAAACAGGTGACAGTTTAAAGGAAATGCAATATGTGTTGGTATCAGAATTAGCTAAGCTTTAATTTTGGTTTAAAGTGAATAAATGATCTGTAAATTTAGGTAAAACGAAATATATGTTATTCGGGAAGAAAAAAGTGGACAGTTTCAAATTGACAATAGATGAATTTGATATTGATCGATTGCCTTGTATTAAATTCTTATGTGTAATTATCGATGACAATTTCAAATGGAGGCAACACACTGAGAACATTAGCGTCAAGATGTCAACGAATATTTCAATACTAAACAAAGTCCGCTATATATTAAATATGAAAATCATGCATAACTTGTATTGTACGTTAGTATTACCGTATATGATGTATGCCTGTGAAATATTGATCACAACCTACCCGTCTAGATTGTATTGTATCATTTCTTTGCAAAAGAAAGCAATTAGGATAATTAGTAATGCAGGATATAGCGACCAGACTAAATTAATGATTTATTTTATAGTACCTTAAATTTTTTGATATAGTTGAGTTTAAATGTGCATCACTTATGTACAAAGTTAAGCAAAACTTATGTCCTCTGCAATTACAATAGCATTTTTAATGTTGTAGATGATATGCACGTGTACAAATATTTGAATAGATAGTACGTAAATAATAATAAATATTGTATGTACACTGTATTTTCCTTTTATATATTGCTAAAAAATGTATTGTGTATTACTAAAAACGGGTATGTTGTCTCATAAGCTAATTAGCTTCAAGCATATCCATTTTAACGTTTACATGAAAACGATTCATTATTTAAGTATGGACAAATGTATGATGAAAGTTGAAATAAACGTATTTATATTTGTAGCACACCAGCAACAATCAACGCAGTATAAATCAAAGATCCTAACCGGGTGCGGCTGACAGACAGCCAGAGTAAAATAATATGCACAACCTATGACAATGCCTACGCCAATGAGACCGTGATGCTTCCGTGACAAGATTTGATGTTACGGCCAATTCATTTGAACACGTATTGTATGATCTTAATCGCGAGGGTTCATTCAAAGCATATTTCCAAAATACTAGAAAAGGTTGTAGCATGTCGTCTAAGGTCTCACATTAGCACAAATGTCTTAACTAATGTGTCACAATCAGCATATAGACAGTTTCATTCAACATAGACTGCCCTCTTAAAGGTTCATATTGACATTAACTTGAACATTAATAATGGTAAAGTGACTGCACTTACCTAACTAGATCTCTCTGCCGCTTTTGACACGATTGATCACAGCATTCTCATTGGACGCTTATTAAAGCGGTACGGCACATCTGGCACAGCTCTAAGCTGGTTTTCTTCATATCTAACTGATAGATACAAAACTAAACAGATTGGGAACTGCTTTCCAGCTGCACTGCCGGCTTTAATTGGTGTTCCCCAGGGTTCTGTTCTTGAGCCTTTGCTTTTTATTCTTTACACCACGCCACTAAGCTCTGTTATACAAAGACATAACTTGGATCATCATCTTTATGCTGATGATACTCAGATCTACATTTCGTTGGCTACCCCGCGGATACAAATCGCTCCCTTAACCAACTTAGTGATTGCCTTCTAGATATCTTCCACTGGATGACTGACAGTAAGTTGAAATTAAATGCAAATAAAGCTGAATTGATATCATTGTTGGTACTCCAATGCAGCGTAGTCAACTGGATGGTTTTTCCCTACGCGTATTTTGAATTAGTATATCACGCTAGCAACCTCGGTGCGGAATCTAGGAGTGATCTTTGATAGCAACTTCAATTTCCGACAACACATATCTCAAACATGTCGCTGCTGTTTTTATTATATTCGTGACCTTCGCCGTATTCGCCGGTATATGTCATTTTCTGTTGCTAAAAGTACTGCAACAGCGCTTTTTAGCAGCAGACTTGACTATTGCAATTGCCTCCTTTATAATATCGCTAGCAAGGATATCACAAAACTTCAACGTGTCCAAACTTGTCTAGCAATAGTAGTTACAAGATCTCCTCGTTTTTCTCACTCTATACCACCTTTGAAGTCTTTGCATTGGCTTCTTGTACGATATCGTATACTATTTAAGATCCTTACAATTATATACCAGGCACTGTCCAGTAAGCAACCATCTTATTTGCATTCATTGCTTACTCCTGTAAGAAAACCTATCCAGCTTTGAGCATCTAGTTCTGATCTACTTTTTATTTCTAGAGTCAACACTAACATTGGAACTAGGGCTTTTTTGTTGCTGCACCAACTCTTTGGAATATGCTTAGTGTTAGATCAGTTGAAAATATATAAAAATTCCGTCGTCATTTAAAAACTTATCTTTTCAACCTTGCTTATCCACCGTAGCTCCCTAGCTCCTTGACCCATCTGTTGACAACTGGAATACTGGTTATGTATTTTGAGGTTGACTAATCCTTTTGTTTCGATTCGCCTCTGAGCATGGTTTCCAAGGAATTTGGCGCAATAGAAATTATCTTATTATTATCTACCGATAAAAACCTCAGTCTTCAGCTTGTATCTGCGCTGGCTCGGTTGGCTGGCTCGAGGTGAATTCGGAAGACGAGGGGGGGGGGTGCTTTGGAATTTGTTTTCGCATCCACGCCGCCTATTACTGAGGGGATACAAAACAACATATCTACCCTCCAATTGCACACACCTTTCACAGTCGACAAAAATACACATTAATCGTCTCGTAAAATATACAATGCCACCCGCCATTGACGCTCGCCACAAAAACAAACGTTCACGCTCACATATAATGGGGGGGGGGGCAGAACCATGTCTTAAATGTAAGGAGTAAATGGGCCATGACCTAACTATGTCTATAGACACAGTGATCAGGGTAGATTAACAATCGGATGTGTTTGGTGACGCGTGCGTACGTGTCAGACTGCACACCGACCACTAAAGTAAAACGGATATAAACGGCTTCGGTCTCTGTTGGTGTGTCTGTCATCGATCAAAACTGCAAGGCAGCAACAACCGAATAGGACACGCTGTCAAAATGGCAGCCGTCACGAAGGAAGACGCAGCTCTCGAAGAGTTGTTCTTGCAGCTAAAAAAGGAGTTTGTCAGCAAGAAAAAGGTAGACCCGAAAACGGTTCAAGCTCACTTTTTGGCGCGGGTCAAACAAGGCCAAGATTCAAAGATCGATGCGTTACGTTACAAACAGCTGGCCCTGTACGTTGTACTTCCCGTGGCACTTGCCTTCATCACTGGACTTGCTGTTTTCGGGACCACGTTGGTTGAAAGCATCCATGACCAACCATGTGTCATCAACAACAACCAGATTGTATCCGAGTTGACACGACCCGTGTTTAACTGCGAGTTGTGTCGTAACATGACCCGCATCGAGCGTATCCCGAGAATCACTCGTCAGGAGTTTCTGGAGAAGTACGCCTACACTACCATCCCCGTGGTCATAACCGGGGCGACCGACGGCTGGAAGGCCCTCGATGTCTTCAGCTACGAATACTTCAAGATGTTGTACACGTCCCTGGAAGGAGGACTGCAGAAGATTGACGAAGAATGCCAGTTCTTCAATTGGGGGTACCCCTTGGATTCGATGGAGCACGTATTCAACATGACTGATGCTCAGGCAAATCTGGAGCCAGGAGAGGATACCTGGTATGTCGGATGGTAAGTCATACATTTTTTATTCAGAGAAATCGAGCTGACCAGCTGTAGGCCCTGTCTACTAACGTGATGTGTCTTGCCATAGCACGCAAATGCCGATATGTGTGTGCATGAGTTTGGTTTCGGGGGCTTTAGGCGTAAAAAAGTTACCTTGTCTAAGTTACCTTAGAGTGTCTGCAAGCGCCCCGATCTCGACTCCCTTCCCGATCTCGATCGCTCCACGCGCTCGGTACGATTGTTGGATAGACTCTCTCTAGTATTGCGTCTTTCTCTACTCTTCAGTTAGTGTTGCACACTACACTTAGGCGTATACATAGGCGCGGGAACAGGGGGGGCAAGGGGGCAGCTCCCCCTGGAATTTCTCCGGGGGCAGACATATGGTTCTGCCCCCCACCCCCATTAAATGTGAGCGTGAATGTTTGCTTTTGTGGCGAGCGTCAATGGCGGGCGGAAATTTACATTTTATGAGACGATTAATGGGTATTTTTGTCGACTGTGAAAGGTGTGTACAATTGGAGGGCAGACATGGTTTTCTGCCCCCCTCCCAGTAATAGGCGGCGCGACATAAAAAAAAAAAAATTCAACAGCACTGCCCCCCTACCGTCCGTGTTCGGGTGTCATGAGTTCACAGCCGAGACAGCGGAGAAGCTGAGGTTATAGCGGCGCAGCGGCGAAAATTTTCCAACAGCACCCCCCCATGTGAAAATATGCGGCGGTGCTGCGGCGAAAATTGTTCAGTGATGCTGAAGCTCCGGTAGCCCCCCCAAATGAATTTCGTTCCCGCGCCACTGCGTGTATGTATAAACTTAATTAGTTACCTGTATTATTATTTCCATAATGTAAATATATTGTAACAAATTCTCAGGTTCAAGATTATTTTTGTCATAATGGCCTAACATGAGGGTACACATAGGGACATATATATATTTTAGTACTATTTTCATAACTTAAATACTACAATAATAGTTATATTTAGTGTCACTACCAGAATTACTATACCGAATGTAGATTTTTTTAAACTTTAATAAATACCAAGTTACCACTTAACTCGCACAGCCTTTGCAATATTGAAACTTGCTAAGGTTAAAATTGTGATTTCGTAAAATGCATTAACTTAAACAACATATGTCGGACCATTGTGTATAATAAAACAAAAAATAACAGTATTCATTATATTTCTTTCCCACGTGTAGGAGCAATTGTCATTCAGAGACTGCGGCTGAACTGCGCAAAAACTACGAGAGACCTTATTTCCTCCCGGAAGGATCGGAGTCCAGCACAATTGACTGGATCTTCATGGGATGGCCCGGTCCAGGGGCGTTTATACACGTAAGCAGCCGGTGGTAGAACGATTCTACACGTAGTCAACCAGTAACTGCTCGCATGTGATATTAACAGACATTAGATGTATTCAGTCTATCTACTAAATGCATCCTATTTGGTGTAATTTCTCCCACAGATTGACGCTGTTCAGCGGCCGTCGTGGCAGGCTCAGATCTCAGGCAGGAAGAAGTGGACTTTTATTCCGGTGCCGGAGTGTGCTGGGATTTGTAAAGAAGAATACGAGGTGATCGTCGAAAAAGGAGACATCAGTGAGTATATCTGTTTCTGTCTCAGTTTGCAGTTTCTGTTTTGCAGCCAATCTTGTAATCAAGACAGGGCTTCTTCTTTTTGCTTTGCAATCAATGTTATAATTTAGTCATTTCCCATATTTTGCGGGCTTTTTCTTTTCAATGGTTGCACAAAGTCATATTTTATATACAGTCGTACCTCGCTTTATGGTCGCCTTGACAATGCAGCCATCTCGCCATTAAGGCCACCCTAGTATAGCATCAAATCATTCATGTAATGTTAATATAGAGGACATTAGTCTCATTACTATGGTCACCTCGCCTTCCAGGCCACTTTTGCCCAGCTCCGAGGATGGCCTCAATAGTGAGTGAGGTGCCATTGTACGGTCAGCTTAGCACAGAGGTTTCACAGATGCGTGTGTAATACATGTAGACACTGTCCTGTAGGTAGGAAGGTGAACCGGGGGAGATTGAAGCTGCTGTCACTGATTAAAACTAACATGTGTAGAAAGTAGGTACTGTAATGTACAGAACAATATGATTGGAAATTATGATAAATATGGCGAAAGAAGCAAATAATAATTTATAAAACGCTAGCTCGTCGCTTCAATAATTTTTGTCTAAAAGAAAACAATAACTCTGTGATGTGTTTTCTTCAAATGTACAACCCTTTCTCGTTTTACCTGCCAACACTGACCAATCCATTATACGCCTTCTTGACAAAGACGTGTGTTCTACATTTACTGTTGAACTATATCCCTTTAATCTAGCATTGTTTGTACAATTACTCTAATATCATAATCCGTAAACGGACACCGCACTTAGTTTATTTGAGTTGTGTCTCTGACGTTACTTGGAAGAAGAAGGCTTATAGTATTAGCCATATCTTATAACCCGAATTTGAGTGAACTGTGTACTATTCATTCCCATTGGTTTATTTTAATGTACGTGCTCATGGAGTGAGACTGGTTTATTTACTGAATGGCTACCTATTTACTGGCTTGACCGTTACTACTTGTGATGTGTCAGTTGACAACAAGAAACTTGACATACTGATTCTACAATAACACTGTGGGATACACTATAGGGACCTGTATCTTTGTCATGTACATAAAATCTTTCACCCTCTCACAACAACAAACTCGATCATCGCCGGATTTAGGACTGTGGAGGCCCCTGGGCAGTGGATGACCGGTTTTCCTAGCATAACAGTTCTCCCTCCTCACTACCATCTACATCATGGACTTCACAACACAACACCATTTTTTTATTTCGAGCACAACTCAGCATCATATAACAATTTTATTTCAGATACGCCTTGCATAATCGCCCACTAGTTTGTTCAGTTGTCATGCGTCCACGTAGAGTCACAATTAACATTTTATTCATCGCCTGCATTTGTTTGACTCCTAAGCCGAAAGCAATGTTGTGGAGGTCGCATAACATTATTCTGTGGCGGCTCATGGGCAACTACCTCGTCTGTCCTGCTCTAAATCCGGCACTGAACTCGATCGACACCAAAACAAAAAGTGCATGTGACAAAGTGTCTTTGTTTCAGTGATTCTGGACTCCAACCAGTGGTATCACTCTACATTCGTGATGCCCGGAGAGATCAGTATCACCATCGGCTCCGAGTATGACTGACGCAACGACAACCAACTGACGTTCAGTGTTGACGATAACATTGTCATATGATGAATTATATATACTGTATACATGACGAATAGTTTAATCTGGTTCTACGTTATTCATGTTCATTTTGCTTCTACAACACGGCCAGTTATCGGTGTGTTTGGCATTAAACTGTGCGTGAAAAGAGGTTAGCTAAAGTAAGAAAGGAAACTGCCTATTTTCACTGATGTAAACCAAAACAGCGACTGTCTTTCAAACATGTGTAACTCAGTAGACCTACTCATTATAGGTCTACAGATGTAGACCTTTTTGTGCATGCGTAAAACTAGATCAAGTAATCTGCCACAACTTTAATATAAATTCAAGATGGACGGTCGACTCCTGGATTGGTATGCTCTACAACTAGTGGTAGGCTTTGAAACTCCACCGTTGTTTGTTGCGTCAGTCCCACTGTGCACTTGAGTAGTGTAGGACCTACGTACAGTTTCAACCAAAAATGAAGGCTCGCCAAAACATCAATTTGCATTCTTTTTTCTATCCTTACTTTGTCGTTTTCTCCTGTGCCTCCACTCTTGTTAATTACGCTTCCAAATTATGTGAAGGTGTCGGTTTCTTCCAGTGGTTCCCCTCCTAATATGAATGGGCTGTTATTCTTCGTGTTGGCTTTCATGATCTCTGTCTTGCTTCTGTTGATGTTGAGTCCTATACGTGTTGACACTGTGTTTAGAAGCTCTGTTTTATCCTGCATATGTTGGTGACTGTGGGACAGGAGAGCGAGGTCATCTGCAAAGTCCAGGGCTCCAAGGTGTCCTCTGGATTCCATTTCTTCTGTTTTCTGTTGTCTTTTTCATAATCCAATCTATGGCAAGCAGGAAGAGGAATGGTGACAGAAGGCACCCTTGCCCCATTCCTGTCTTCACCATAAATAAGTCTGTGAGATGTCCTGCATGATTGACCTCACATGCCATGCCTTCAAAGTTACTTTGTATCAGAGAACTAAATTTCTCTGATATCAAGTAGTAATACCAGACTCTTGCAGTTATTATTTAATTATATTGTTGCATGCAGCTGGCCTTGAATGAGATTCTTAATTATCTTTGCTCAGAGAAGGTTCATGGATGGTCGGCTGTCAATGCCTGCCACTTGCTTCAGTTCAATAAAAAGGAACACGTTGTTTAGTTTTATTCAGTGTAACTTGGTAAAATGCGGACCAGTAACTTTGCTGCCGGATCAGCAACGTTGTGAAGTTGTTGGTCCGGTTGACCGGCACCTCTTTGAAACAAGGTCGAACAGTGCGCGCGCGAACACACACACACACACAGACACACATACACGCACGCACGCACGCACGCACGCACGCACGCACACACACACACACACACACAATATTTACAATGGTTGTAATAGGAACGATACAACTTTTCTTACACGCAACGCATTAAATGATAAAACGTCACAGACGCATTACACAACAAATCTGGAAGACACCCATACAATCCTGCAGGGCTGGCAGATATGTTACAGTAGCTGCCTTTAACAAGACTTAACAACAAGATTTAACAAGATTGCCACCCAGAGAATTAACTCTAGGTGGCAGGTGGACAAGGAAGCCCTTTGGCTTATCGAGAGTCCAACCCTTTTATCTATGTGTATCCCGCCCTTCTGAGGTATGTGTCGATTTTATTTTTAAACATATTCACGCTACTAGCACCCACACAATCAGCAGATAATCTGTTCCATTCATTTACAGTCCTTTGTGAAAATGAGAACTTTCTTATATATAATCTACACTGCTCCTTTGCTAATGTAACTTCATGTCCTCTAGTCCTTCTATCTTTCTTAACTGAGAAAAACATATTTCTATCAATATTTTCATAACCATTCATTATTGTAAACACTTCTATCTGATCTCTTCTCAATCTCCTGGTCTCTACTGTTGTTAAACCACATTCTTTTAGGCGAATTTCATAACTAAGATCCCTCAATTTTGGTATCATTTTAGTCGCTCTCCTCCGTACTCTTTCTAGCATATCTATGTCCTTCCTGCGATACGGCCTCCACGCTTGTATACAATATTCTAAATGAGGCCTCACTATTGCTTTGTACAGCGGTGTTATTAGTTCGTTTTCCTTATACGCTATATTTCGCCTAACTAATCCAAGGATTTGATTTCCCTTTGAAGCTGCAATTCCGCACTGCTCTGAAACCTTCATATCAGCACTAATGGTTAACCCTAAGTATTTTTCTTTTACAGTAGGACTTAGTACAGTACTCCCCATTGCATATTATACCTCTTCGTTCCCATGTTCCCTGTGTGGAAGCATTTACATTTCCAAAAATTTAATAGCAGTTGCCACTTTTCAGACCATTTGATCAACTTGTCAAGATCATCTTGTAAATGTTATCTATCTCCATCACTTTTAATCCTTCTAAACACTTTTGTATCATCCGCAAATTTCAACACCTTGCTTGTTATTTCCTCATCCAAATCGTTGATATATATTAAGAATAATATAGGTCCTAGTACTGATCCCCGTGGTACCCCACTCAATACCGATTTCCAGTTTGAAGCCTCCCCATCAACTACTACACGTTGTCTTCTATCAATCAGCCATTTTTCTATCCAGTTTATTATACCATTTCCTACGCCATGGACCTTTAGTTTAAGCAGTAATCTTTGATGTGGTACATCATTTTCGAAAGCTTTTTGAAAATCTAAGTAGACGATATCAACTGGTGATCTCTCATCAACCCACTTAGTGATGTCTTCCAAAAAACATAACATATTTATTAAGCATGACCTCGCTTTAAAAAACCCATGTTGAGATAGGTTTATCAAGTTGCCTTACCTAAAGATGTTTGCGTCATTTTTCCTTGGAAAAATAACATACTTGGACGTTTACACACTCAATAATCGATACGTCCGACAACACTGCAAGAGTGATGTATGTAGTTCGAAATTTACGAGAGACCAGATTTGTAGAAAATGCATGTGTGACCCCGTGTAGCGTTTAGGTAGCGCAGATAGTGGCGCCTCATTGCGGATTCTAGGTAACCCAGACGCATCGAGACTGCGCAAAAACGGGCCCGTTGTGTCGCGCTTACATTTATCCGGGCGTTAAATTTTATCCGGGTGATGTTTATAATGCATGCATATGTAAGGCATAATATTTGGCATCAGTAGATCATGTAGTGATAAATAATATTTGGTAGTTAACTATGTTTCGTTTGTTGTCGTAATACGAGCGTTATAGTTAGACTACATAATTATAATTTGCTGTTTCAGATTTGTAACCAAGTATAAGAGTATATCACGTGAAGTGTGCGTGGAGAGGAAACTGTTTTACGACAGAAATTGTTTATGTCTGTGGGAAGCAAACATTTTATAATTTATGTATATATATAGACACAGACGTAAATATATATGTATACATATAAACATGCATAACGCCCGGATAAATGAAAACGCGACAGTCGTAGCTGGTGCTAAATGCATTCCCGTAGATATGCGCACGCGCAGAAACGTCACCCGGATATTATTTAACGCCCGGATAAATGTAAGCGCGACACCGTGGCCCATCATCCCTGCTCTGTTTATTATTATACGGAAATGTAAACATTGTTAATATATCAGTGTGGCGGGACGGGGTATTTTCAGACAGCAGCGTTTTTAAGCGTACGTGGAAGGTAATATGTTGAAAACGAAGTGTATGTGAATCAATTATGCACTAAACTTTTCTAAAATTAAAACTTAAACGTCTACGACATCAGTCATCACTATAAGTATAACCTTAGCCTAGGTGGTAACGCCTACTATAACCATTTAACGGTAACCGGTCTTACGAGTTACTCACTGACACTGACGCAGTCAAACACTTGCTGCGACAGCCTATATATATATATTATGTGCCTGAAAGCTGAGTAGGTCATGGCATGGCCATGGTTGGTGGTAGATAAAAGATTGACAGTCGGCTTTGTTCGGTAGCATGGCGTGCGTGTCAAAGCGCACAATCACCCAGAAAACGGATATAAATTACTTGGCTCTTGCCTTGGCCGGTAGCGGGTGTCGCAGTGTTTGTGTGGCTGACATAGAATTTCAATAAAGCACCAGGTAGTAACAAGTGTTAACCCCATTAGCTTCAGGACACGTTGACTGTCAAAATGGCCAGCGTCACGAAGGAAGACGCAGCTCTCGAAGTGTTGTTCATGCAACTTAAAAAGGAGTTTGTTAGCAAGAAAAATGTAGACGCGAAAACTGTTCAAGCTCGTTTTCTGGCGCACGTCAAACAAGGCAAGGAATCAACTTACAAACGGGTGGGCGTGTTCGTTCTGGTGCCCGTGCTGAGCATACTCGCTGTAGCTGCCGCTATCGGAGTTTCCATGTACAAAGATGACTTGGTTGAACTCGTGCAAAGCTCCCCGTGTCTCGTTGAAAACAACCTGATCGTGTCAGAATTGACACGACCCGTGTTTAACTGCGAGTTATGTCGTAATGTGGACCGCATCGAACACATAGCGAATGTCAGCAGTCAGGAGTTTCTGGAGAAGTATGCCTACACTACCATTCCCGTGGTTATAACCGGGGCGACCAACGGCTGGAAGGCTCTAGATACCTTCAACTACCAATACTTCAAGAAGTTGTACACATCCATGAAGGGAGGATTGAATGAAGTCGATGAATCATGTCAGTTCTTCAATTGGGGGTACCCCTTCGACACTTTGAGCGAAGTTTTCAACATGACGGATGCACAAGCAAAGCTGGAGCCAGGAGAAGATACCTGGTATATCGGATGGTAAGTTATACATCATATTCTTAAGAAAAATAGAGCCGACTGGCATTAATTATTTTAAAACTCAATTATTTTATTAAAGGCTCATATTTTAAAATTAATCCCAGATGCCATTGCCTCCGATAAACAAAACAGGTGGCTGGTGTTGGGTCACCAGAACTTTGTGCACACTGTTTATAAGCACTATATATTCCGGTAACAGCTGTTGACAAATATCCTCAAAGTATGAAGTTGTATCTTGATAGCCTTTAGGTTTAATTGTTGTTATGCCTTTCAAAATGTGAATGATTAAAATAAAAAAAATTAGTATTCACGAAACATATGTTTGCGAATTTGTAAAGGAGGCCTCCACTAATGAGTTTTGTTTAAACATATGATAAACTCTACTTTTGATCCCGGTCAAGGGAGTAAGGTAGGTAACTTAAATATGTATATGAACAAAAGTAAAAAAAATAAACAACAAACATCATTGGTCATGTACATAATAAACAAGTTTTTATCGTATCTTTCACATTTAGGAGCAATTGTCATTCAGAGACTGCGAATAAACTGCGCAAGAACTACGAGAGACCTTATTTCCTTCCAGAGGAATCGGAATCCAGCCGACTTGACTGGATCTTCATGGGATGGCCTGGACCTGGGGCCTTTATACACGTAAGCACACAGTGGTAAAATGATCCTACTTAAAACCTGTATTAAATGAATGTGTGTTGAACATAAAATTATATAAAGTACAGATATTGAAGGAATCAATAAATCGTTACATAGACCTTGTATTTGAAGCTGCATTTAAAACAAATATTGCTTTGATTTGAAAAAATGTACAGTACGATGCAGTATAACAAATCAAATAAATTTTATTAAACTCCAATACAGTGTATATATATGAAAATGTACTCCCTAGCGCATGCCAGAATTAATAAGAATGGTTTGTTAATCATAATATTAATGTGCAGTATTATAAACCATTCACAAAAAACAAGATCGTAGTAATTATGTCAAAGATGATACAATGTATTTGTATTTAAAAAATTAATTTTCCTAGTGAAAAATACAGAAAAAATATGTAATTGTAATATAATTGACAAATATCAATCAAAGGTCTATCTACGAGTAATCACTGGATTCTCAATAATGAAACAGTTTTAGGGGCCTTGTCCTCTTGCCACATTGATCAGGGTTTTGCTCTGAATAGCAGTCTTGTTAAATCATGTTTTAAGGCAGAGCTGTGTGTAATTTCTCCCTCAGATTGATGCTGTTACACGGCCGTCGTGGCAGGCTCAGATCTCAGGCAGGAAGAAGTGGACATTTGTCCCAGTGCCGGAGTGTGCTGGAATTTGTAGAGACAAATATGAGGTGATCGTCGAGAAAGGAGACGTTAGTGAGTATATATTTTTTTCAGTTTCCTTTAGACATGTTTGCTAAACAGGGCTGTAGTTAGGGATTTGTCCAGTGTTGTGGGTTTTTTTAGTTTGTAATGGTTGCACAAAAATATATACCAACATATTTCAGATTTGTGTCTGGTAGATATTGTCTTGGAGTAAGGTGAGCTGCAAACGTTGCAAACATAATGTGTAAAAAGACTAGCTGAAACATTATTTTAATAAAACAATTAATTATCTCTGATTGAAAAATATGTTGTTCAAATGAGATTGTTTCTGTGTTTCTTAGTTGTACAGCCTTTTCTATAGATATATCTCATTTAATCTGCCAACATTTGCCAGACTATTAGATACTTGATGAAGAAGAGTGCTTGTAAATATGACCAGGTTAGTATGTTAACAAATGAGTATGAACACACATTTGAACTAGCATTCAAATGAAGCTGTGATATTGTCATGTGTTTGTTCATGTGTAACATAAACATTTTCATACGATGCTCAAACATTTGATTTTTTAAATGTCTAAAGAAATGCATTTCAAGTGTAAACGTACTTGTCTACTGTGTTGAACGTGGGAAAAACATTGTTATGGGCTTATTAAACACAATTTGACAGGCAGTATACCTTGAACAACTAGGAACAGACTGCATCCTTTTAAAACATTTGCTTTCAAATGTGTTGACATCTATACTTGTCAACAAGCCTGATGACATGTGTGTCTGTTTCAGTCATCCTGGATTCCAACCAGTGGTACCACGCTACGTTTGTGATGCCCGGAGAGATCAGCATTACCATCGGCTCTGAGTATGACTGAAACAACTATTGGCAACTATCGCTACAAATGTTGACATTGTCAGCTAAACATCGTACATTCCAGTTTGTGGTGGTCCAATTAGTTTACAAAGTCCAAAAATTGTATATAGCATTTACATGTTGTTGGTTTGGTTTACACCATGTTTCACATGCTCCAGAGACGCTATCTAGTGAGTGAAACTGGTATTAATGCACGCTATTGTGGATATCGGAACACGGCAGGGTGCTGGGTACTATGTCACATCAGTTCAGTTTTATTAAGCAGCCCATTTTATTGTTAACAGTATCACGAATGAACCAATGTGGTATTCTTTTTATACAGGAGAATTCATTGCAGCTAGCTTCTATCACCTTAGGCCTGCCTTTTTACATGTATCCATTTCAAAATGCATACATGGAGTATGGTGATTATACTCAAACAGCATAAAAATGACAGTGTGTCATTACCTCAAGTTCCACACACAAAACGTATTGAGAGGGACACACTTGGAGGTTAGGCAGTTGTTTGAACCCGTGTTAAACATTACTTTTTTGACTTTGTGAACTGGTGAGACAACCTGTTATATCCACGATGGCTGTATGAATCTGGTAAATATGTTATCCAAGTTTATTTCGCTTCTGGGACAGGATCAGTCATCAGTGTGCTGGGTAGCTTCCTGAGGTTTGTTATTATGAAAAGTGCAAACTTCTTTCAAAATCTCTACCCTGCAACTGTGGAACATCACTGCTATTATTAAGGTAATCCCAAGACTGGATCAGAGTGACCTGAATAGTTAGGTAATCATTTTAGCAGGACTAATTTCCTATATTTTACACTTATATATATATGTTTGGACGGGCATGGTGACCTTAATTGTGAGGTGGCTGTATTACTGAGCCAACTGTAAAGCAAGGTTTGACTGTTTCTTTGAAGAAAGGTGTGTTTATGCAGGATGCTGCTTCAGATTTTATTCTTGCCTTCCAAACTGAATCTCCTTAATTACTGTATATATATATATATACATATATATATATATACATTTTACTTTTTACCAGTGTTATCTTTTTTAACAAATGTTGCAAGATGGTGTTTATGGCAAGTGTTATAGCTTAATTCTCCCAATGATAATGTGGCTACACAAATTTATTTTAAGCACACATGTTTCGCTGCTACAAACCCGATGTAATGCCCATTCCTGTTTTCATTGTTAGACACATGACAGATGTGGGTAGTTTGAACTATTCTCGCAAGCCAAGGGCGGTGACTAATAACTGACTATATACAACCCTGGCAGATATCCTATGAAAAGTGCTGAAGTTTCCCGAATTAAATTATTCTGCTGTACTTTGTCCTATAAGTATCTGTCTCTGCCGGTCTTGCTATGGGAACCATAAAAATCTCATGACGCACAAATGCCTTTGCCTCACACCAAAGAGCAGTTATGGGAAATCCCAATACAATTATTACCTGTTTGACTGTTCGCACAAGCGGCTGAGCGGTGCTATGTATTCAATGCTATATACTTCACAAACATCACATGTAACATGAGCCATGGTTGACAAACAAAAATGAGCCAAACACCCTGGCTAACGATATTATTGGCCGAGCTTACCTTCAGCATTTCACAAGGCGAGCTGCCGGGGGTACCGAGACTGATGTCATCAGCAGCGCCCCCTAGCATGCGATGATAGTTTGGATACTAGTCAATGTTTTTGTAATTAATCAATTTAGTCAACAGTTAATATTCTTGAGGTTGCAAATCAAGATTAACACAGCCCAGTGCAGCGTGAGATAGCCTGATATGCCGATGCGCTGTTATGATAATTCGTACTGTTGATGTCATTGAAGTAATCGTGCACATGTGATATTCAAGTGATTGCAAGGTTTGAAAGAATTGCTGATGGGTGTTAATAAAATTATATTCCATAACTGATGGTTTTATTGAAGTTGAACAAATATCTGTGTTTGACAACATCTTCACATAAATAGCCATTTTTAACCACCAAGGTATCACTGCCCTATCACTACAAGTGTATCAAACATAAATGGTAGAAAGATATATTTTCTAAAGTACTTTAACATGTAAGTAATTTTCCAGATTGAAAGTCGTAGGTAGGTATGTAACAGTTTTATGACACTGTACATGCGAGTCATAATAACAACCATCATAATAATGTTTACAAACATTTCTTTGCAATCACTATGATTATGGAGGTTGCATGTGACCAGCACTTTTTATAATTAATACATGGGTGCCTCTTTCCGTACACTTTGTGTGGATAGGTAATAATTGACAATGTGTCAACAATTGTGAACGATTCCTTAGCAGCTGCTCCTTTTCACCTAGACAGATGCAGACTATCAAAATGATCTTTTTCCCTATAAACTACTTCCTCTAAGAGTTTGTTCAGGAAATAGGAATGGCCTCATATGGCCAGCTGTGTTTAAATATAGACAAGGAAGACACCTTTTAGCTAATGGTGAAGTGCAGTGGCTAGAGCATACAGACTCAATCGAGAGAACCCAGGTTCGAATCCTGTGCTGCCATTTTGAACTTTGAGCAAGTTTGTTCACTCTATGTTGCTCCAGTTCACTCAGCACTCGATTGAACAGGTCTACCAGGGAGTAGTGCAAAGTGCTTTGAGCAGTTCTAAGGACTGGGTACTGCGCTACAAGAACTTAACTTTCTTTATTTGGTGCTCCATTTTAAGACTTCCAGGTAAACTGTGCTGTAATCATTCATCGTGGTATGTACAGTGTGCATGAAATATCTTGCACTACCCTTGAGCGCTTGTGACATGATATTAGATGTTCATAAAAGATAGTCAAGGTTTCTTCTTTTTACAAAGCCATCTTTATTAGGCATAAAAATACAGTTGACGCAGTGATCTTTGGCTAGACCATACTAACTAATCTGTCAGTGGATCATGTCCTTCAAACCATGCTTTTCACTACTGCACAAACCTGTAGCAACATTTTGTTGAACCTTTCGTTACATATAAACATGTAAATGTTGCCATGCCAAAAATGCGTGTAAACACCAGCTTGTTTACCGTCTTCATAAAGCAAAATACAAACCAACAGATCAGAAATCCGACTTTAAAATAACATTAACAAATAGAAATTTAAACCACAGGCACCAACTTGAGTTTTCTTAAATTTGATGGTCTTACTGGCATGGGAGATAATTCAAATGGTCTTGTGCATTCCAAACACGGATTTCTTTTTGTATTTGTATGAGACGTGGCCCATGTGTGTCAAAATGGCAAGTAAAACATGCCTAAAGAGCAACTCTCACGAATATTTTAGCTGTTGCAATCAGTTGCATCAAAATCACACAATGACCATTCAATGTTATCCAAGCTTGCACGGTGTGTTTTCAGTCTGACAGATTTCTATTTAGAGTCTTATTAGGTTGGCACCTGTGGAGTAAAACTGTCTTGGATAATGCGATGTAATGTTAATTGGAGTAACGGTGGTGATATTTGTGCTTATTAATAACTGTGTTAGTTAGCTTAGTCCATGTTTTGTAACGCAAAAGCTTTCCATAAAACCATGCATTTGTGGTGGATCTCCTAAGTGTAAATGCACACAACATTTCTTCAACAACCCCAAAATTTTAAATAAGTATAAAGGCTACATTTTTTAATTAAAGGTAGCCTGATTTGACAGCACAAATTTTACAATTTTGACAAAAGTAAACTACGTCATATGAAATATGACCTGGCAAATCTGGCAAGATGACATAGCGAAGGAGGCGTAATAACAGCGGCTGTACAAAAAAAAACACTTGAGAATCTTTTTTTCCAGGTATGTTAATAAACAATATATTAATCTATATTAAAAAATCCATTACTGACACTTGAGTGATTTTACAGCAGTTGTCTCTATTGGAACATATTTTAAGAGTCAATATACACTGGTATAACGCTGTATGTACATAACAGCAGCTTAACCATTGATTTCCATGGTGTTATTTCCAGACAAGTTGATCTTTGACGGGTCGAATGGCTGTCCTTTGAATGGAGATCCTTCGGCATCCCAAGCTTTCTTCAACATATCTTGCATTTTCTGAAACGAAATAGATTTGCACTGTAAATTTCATGCTGTTTTGTATCCAACTATGGTGGTTTAAATTTACAACAGAATATTTTTGCATATTTTCTTAATAATAATGCTGCCATGAACCAAATTCAGGCTTGCAATATTCTAGCCACAGTATATGTGGCTAATAAAGTCATGAGCCGTTTGGGAGGAAGAAAAAGTAATAAATAAAAGGTAAGTTCTTACATAGCGCAGTAACCAGTCCATAGGACTGGTCAAAGCACTTTACACTTTACTCCCTGGCAGACCTCTTTAAACGAACACCATCTCAACATCTCTGAAAAGAATTCAGCCACACTACAATTAATGCGCAAAGTCTATTCGCACAATTATCCACCATTGTCTACAGCCAGGTTCTCATGTATACAGCTGAGTGAACTGGAACAACAGAGAGTGAATGAATTTGTCTAAGGTTCAAAATGGCAGCACTGGATTTGAACCCGGGTTTTCGCGATCGAGAGTCTGATGCTTAGTGTTCTATCCACTGTGCCACTGTGCTCCACAATGATATACAAATATAATTATGTAGTAAAATTATGTTTAATCATATAGTAAAATTATGTTTTTTCTTAACTAATTTGAATAAGATTACAGAAAATATATGTTACTATATTACAACTGGTTGAAGCTACACAACAGAAAGCAACTACTGGAAGACAAGCATAAGACAACAGATTTGAAAGAGAACTGGCGCACCTGTTCGTTAGACGTTGGCAGTCCGAGTTGTTTCTGTTGTTCATTGAACATCATCTCCTGTATCTTCGCCTGAGCCTCATCGTCGAGGTCTGTCATGGGGCGACTTGGGTCGATGTTCCTCACGTTGATGGTGGGTTCTGTGACTAGGATGGCCTCCCACCAACGCTCCTGAACCTTTTCCAGGTTCACCTGGCAACAGCACACACGGAGGAAGATAAGAAGACGGAAAAGCCTGGGTTACAAAACAGAAACAGTTAACAATACTCCATGCATTATCACTAAAAAAATGTATACACATACAAAAAAACTACTGAATTAGGAATTATAAATGCCATTGTGTTGTCCATAATAGTTATATATATATATATATAATATTTTACAGTATACAACATGTAATTATATAGTTGTAGTTCTGTTTACTAACATTGAATTATGAATATTATAGCTATTTATTATTATAATTCAATTTATTATTATTAAAAGGGGGTTCCAATGTTAGCAACATGTCATGTATAAGAATATATACCTAAATTTGTTTTCTATGGTAGCAAATATGTTGTAAATATTCTAATCAACATAAATAACTCCATACATTTAGACTTGTGAGTTAATCATCAGTATTGTTACATCATAGATAAAATGATGTATAATATTTTGCTATGAAATAATAATAACAGGAAAATAAATATGAACTATAGATATAAACACAATAGTTACTAGTAGATACATGACACATAAATATCAAATAAATTACAACAGGTTATATCAATATTATAATAAATAAATAAAGATAAATGTAGAGTACTGCCTATGTCACACCATTACATGACCCGCATGATTGTGTTAGACATGTGACGTCGACTTACATGCACATGTTCCCGCGGTACAAGTGTCCACACACACTCCTCCTTGTTGATGTCCCATGTGAGGTCACCGTCGACAGTCGTCACCCACTCCCCCGACATGTCACGGTACGTCACTATCAGATGCTTCCTCTGAATGTCCACTCTCACGTCTCGACCCTTCACTGTGTGCTTTGGCACCTGGAAGGGCAATGACCTCTGTCAATGTGGAACTGTCTAAAATTGAGCTCAAAAATGGAGGTTGTCCAGCTAGCTTGGATGATGGAAATGTATGCTTAGACTGTCATCTGGCATGATTTGCATGGTAAACATACACAATTACGTTTTTGTTTATGACTTCTGGTTTATTTTTGCCATAAACGCATGAAAACCTAAATGTAGTTATAATACCAGCAGCGAAACTCCTCTCATTTTGTAATAATTAATCTTATTGGCTAATCTGTAATGGTGTCGTATATACCAGACAATGCCAGTAGATGTTGCAAAAACACAACTGGTGTAATCGGCTGCCTGGCACTGTTTTGTAAAACAGGTGGTTGGCAGGATCAGCTCTGAACTGGTTGAGAGAGATCACAAGAGAGCAAGGACAAATAGCCAAGAGCAAGAGATGATGGATGGACAAGTCATCAAGAGGGCAGAACAAATAAAGTGATGTGGCTCCCTCGCAAGGGATAAAGGGGAAGAAGACGTCTTTAGTAGCATTGTTTTTCATAGGATGTTATTCCCATGTCTGGTGCTTGACGACCATGTTTCTAGTTCTGGTTCCTTATCAACATGACCAGAGAGGGCTTACTTTAATCCTGATGTCAACGTCCGAGATGCTCTGAGACCAGCTGTAGTTGTCTCTCACTGCGCCGTTGTAGGACTCGGGGTTCGCCTGGAATGCCACCTGCTGTCTGCAACACACACACACACAGTGTACAGCCAAGCTCATTTGGACCAGTTGTCAAAGATAACCAGTACAGATGATATTGTAGTTTACACATTTCTAATATTATGGATGGTCTGCCATGTGCAAAAAGACAAATACACAGCAATTTTAGCTCACATTTACTTGTAACAGGGTTTCCATTAAACAGCATTTACTTAGTACTCAAATAACTTCCGCTGATGAAATGTGTCTTTGTGTGTTCTGACATTAAGCAGTTGTTTAAAAAAAGGAAAGTTTTTTAAAAAGGACTGTAACCTACACAATTTCAAACTGTGCTAATTATTCATACCACCGAAAAAGCAATTTCCTACTGTTTTAAGTTCACATGTTTGTAGCTCCCTTATCACTATGACCGACGGCCCTACAGTTATAATATGTGTATGCATTTGTGTATTCTTATAAGTTACGTGGAAACCATAAATTTTATCCAGTTTTGGAGACATTCACAGATGTAGTCAACAAAGCACATGCATGTTGACTTTTACGAGATTATCTGTAGGGTGTATATTATAATTACATAAAACCAATGTCTATGTTGGGTTGTACAATATACATAGTGCGTTAAAATCATCATCAAATAATCACACAAACTACAAACAAAGGTGTTTCATGCCAACATTACATGTGACATCTAGTGGACAAACATTCAATATATACGAAAACAAAAGCATCTTTAACTTTATTAAAAACAGTTGTAATATTACAATTTAACTACACCATTTAATGAGACAATTTACTTCATACAAAGGCAGCAAATTCTCACCTCTTCAGCTCCGAATCGCCATCAGAATCTTCATCTTTCTTTGAAGTGGACTTATGTTTTTCAGGTTGCGTAATGGCCCCTTCTCCCGTCTCCACGACATCTGACTGCTGCCCACTGCCAACTGACCAGTCACTCGCACCACTCGCACTGTCCCCACCTACTGCCTGACCACCGTCAGCCGGTGTCACCACGACACTGTTCTGTGTGTTACTTGTATTTGTGTCACTTGTCATTGACTTGTGTTCTGCGCAGGAACTGGTGACATCATCAGAACAATTGGCACCATGGTCAGTGCTTCCTAATGGAGTCCCTGCACTGTTGTCAACATCTGCAATAGGGAGACCAGGGCTAGGTGTAACACGGATAAGATGAAATAAAACTTGTTATTAAAGGGGGGACTTGTATGTTCCAAGAGCATGGACCAACATTTTCAATAACTCTATAGCTGTTAATGGCACATAAATATGGAACAACATGTTCAACATGACAACAGTGACACGCAACGTAATGAACATTTCAACAGAGCTTTTTTAGTTTATTTTTTAATGCTATATATTTTACCAATATTCATTGTGCATTTCTAATTTTGTAAATGTCATCTATTTAAGGTTTTTTAAATATATTGTTAGTGTCAATATACAATATACTCTTTTATGTAATTTATGTAATTAATTTGTTTAATTACCTAATTTTACCTGTTCATTATATTTAAACTCACAACACTTAGAAAGAAAAAAATTACATTTGATAAGGTTACTGTGAATAAAGAATGTTTACCATTACTATAAAAAAGTCTGTCACACATTGCCCCAAAATGACACAAACTTTTGGTCTTAGTTTCCATGTACAGTGGTGCCTCGCTATCAAGGTCATCCTCAGGACTGGGCCTTATGACCTTAATAAAGAGGTGACCATATTAACAAGACTAATTTCATTCACTTTACTGTATGGACACAATTTGGGAGTGACTGTCCTAGGGAGATCTTAATTGCGAGGTGGCTGTATTATTGAGGTGACCATAAAGTGAGGTACAACTGTATTGTCTTCAGGCCCACTGGTAGGATGGTCTCCATATCTGTTACTTTCAAAATGCAGGCAATCCTTATAATAGATAAATGCCCTTGTTCATTTCATGTTTGCCTCATGCCGTAGTCAGCTTACCAATGGAATTTGGTTTAGTTCTCCAATGACTACCTCTTGGTTGTGATTGAGTTGCTGCTGTTGCTGCTGTTGCTGCTGTCACTACTGTTGATGCGGTGGTTGCTGCAGCTTCTGTTACTGTTGATGCTGTCACTACTGTGGTTGCCACTGATGTCGCTGTTGCAGCTGCTCGTGTTGCTAGGGCTGTGGCAGCAGCTGTGGTTGTGGCAGCTGGAGCAGCTGCAGCATGCTGTTGTCTCTTCAGCTGCCTCTCAACATCAAGCTTGGCAGCTGCTTCATACTTTCTAAATGCCTGTTTGACAAGGAGCAATCAGACAGTGGGATGGACAATGTAGTTGATGTCAGAATGTACCAGAGTGAACAACAGCTGATATAAAGTCTATTGTCGTCGGGGGAGGTCATAATTCTCACAGGAGACACAATAACCACCAATGCCAACACGATCAAGCACCAAGTTGCCGAGAATCTACTCACATTCACCAATATCTTCAGTGCCTGGCCGGGAGGAAAGCCCAACTTCTCATGTTTCTCTTTCATTAGTAAATAGAAGTCGGTCCTGCAAAGAGAAGCACAGAAATATAGCAGATAGATTAATTAGTATAATAGTATCTCACAATGATTCATATATTTTTTTATCTATATAACAAGCATATTGCTGATGAAAATGATACATATATATATATACATGTATGTATAAGACAATTTTGTACAACTAGATTTCCCTCTCTGGAAGAAATCTTGTAGATCTATCTAGACAATATATTTATCACAGATATATTATCTCATTCTGGTTTTAAACGTGAAAAGTTTGTTCAATAGCAGTAAATTCTGATTATGTAGTAGGTTTTAATCTTTCCTTTGTTGTTTATTTGTAGGGAGTATTTGTATATATTTGGCTCAAAACTGACAGAGTGGTAGATGCAATAGTATAAGTGTAGAAACATTTATAAAAAAACTAGTTGTTGGACACATTTTGTTGTTTTTCTATTTAATTATACCTTCATTATTTTGAAGATGTGTGTTGTGGGAGCTTCTGCAACACGAATTTGAGACAAATATAGTAGTGTGATTTAGTGGAGTGAGAAGATGTAGACCTGTTTCATGTTTGTAGAGGGGCCGCCCGTTTGTAGACACAAAAGCCTAATCGAGTCCAGAGGTGTTGGTACGTATTGGTTAAGATATTCCTTTTTGTTTCTAATACTAGACATGGGATCAAATACATTTAAAAGTATTTAAATGCAAATGCAAATATTTTTGACATTTCAAATGCAAATTCAAATGCAAATACATTTTGTTTGTCAATTGCAAATGCAAATACTTTTCAAAAGTATTTCAAATACTTCTCTTGATGTCCTCGTGCTCAATAAATAATGACAAAAAAGAGCTATACTTGACCATTGATTATCCAGAATTAAGGGAGCTCATTGAGTCAATAGTACCATGCTATAATTGGTCACACATTGTTAAACTTTTTCCCCTGTGACAGGTTAATCCTGTTTTCCATTACCCACTGGTGTCTTCCAATAAATTAGGTTAAGCCACCCACTGTTAATTAAATGCTTGCTAACCTGACCCTGTGGCAGGCCTGCTGATACACTGATCATCCATTTGATAATGACCCAAGTTAAAGCTGAGTTAACGATCAAAGCATGCAACTGGCTGCAGTTGGTCAGCTAATAAAAGAGCTATAGGAAGGCCCGTTTTCTCTCAGTGAATGTCATGCCTCGGTGATCACATAAGTAACATGAGTGACCTGTATCAACTGCCTATACCAAGCAACAATTTAATTAAGCACAGCTGTGATAACAGTTTTCATTGACAGAATTAAATGCTATAAGTATTTGAAAAGTATTTGATTTTTCAAATACTTTTAAAATGTATTTAAATGCAAATAGTTTTGGCTCAAATTTTTTAAATGCAAGTCGCATTTAAATGCATATGCATTTGCCACCATGTCTGTCTAATACACACCAGAAATACGTCAAACTGGCGAAAGATACAGTCTGGCCCCTGTGCTAGTATAGGCCCAGCTCCAGTCCAGGCCAGAGCCGGACAAAGTTTCCATAACGTTTTCAACTTTTTTTGGAAGTGAATCAACGCAAAGAAAGGAACCAGTGAATTATCAGTATATGTATTTTATGTTATTCAAAACCAAACCACTTTCTGAAAGCAATTTTAATAACATTATAAACACACAATTCCTTCAGTTACATCTACTTTTAAACCGAGTCAAAATTTGCATGGATTACCCTATTATCGCTCAATAATAAGATTTGCACCTTATAATAAACTTATCCGCGGTTACTTACTTTCTGTAAAGGAATGAGAATATAGCATCAAGAAAATTGAAAATGGATCCTTCATGTTGTAAGATACCCAGAAACGTGCTGTCATACTGTTCTTGCATCTTTGTACCTTCTACTTGTCAACTAAATTTGTCAACAACGACCATGTGTCGCAATGAATTGTTGTCCCTTAACGTTTATGGGAAGGCCACAAATTATTATCCTGTACGTTTTGATTTACCAAAAAATGCAATGGACAACATTCATTAAACATTATATTACAAACACAATAGTTGTGTTACCTACGTTAAAAAATGTCTTAGTCGGTCATTGAAATGTTATGTTTTGAATTGTAGAACAAAACTAAAAAACTTTTGAGAGAGAGAAAGCACACGCAAGTCCTATGCACTGGTAGGCCCTGTGTCCAACCTTTATAATTACTTGCTCTGTAATCTGACCGCCATTTTGTACACAAAAGTTTTGTGTAATACTTCTGAACATTGAACATTTACTCAACCCCAAATCACCAACACTTAAATCCGGCCTACCCATAAAATGCAGGGTGAAATTCAAACAAATTGTAGATCTACTAATCACCCTAATGCCATGGGCCAGCTAGCATGCCTACAACATTTCAGCCCCATACATGCGAAACCAACAGAGATATGCTTGGACAGACAGACAATCAAACAAACAGAGACACACACAAAACAAAAATATATATTATACCATTGGATATAGACTCAATCAGTTAATTGAACCAGTTAAGTATTCTTTATATACAGTGTAGATGAAGAAAACACAGACAATGCACGATGCATGTTGCAATGACAATGTGCTTTATTTACATCAGCTGCACAAATATAACCATTCATTAAATCATACAAAACACAGTCCATCAACAGCATCCATGTTTTAAACGATGCTGGATGCACAGAGACTTGCTATTGAGATACAATGGACGCTCACTATAATAAATGGATGTTTTTTACACCCAGAGTCCTTAATTATAACAAGAGTCCACTGTGTATGTAATCAGTTGTGTACATTTCTGTTTTCTTAAAGCCACAATTAAAATAACACTTTTACAGAAACGTTTTCCACTATACAGTTTTGACAATGTAATAACTGTTTGATTTTTCAAAAAAATCTGTCATATAGACCATACACTGTTATGTTGCATAACAATGCCTTCTGCAACATAATGTTAGCAATGTGGACATGACATGTAAGAACTTGTGAATAATGGGAGGGGGGGCTGAGACCCTCTGACTGCATATCCACCCTGATGCCTAACAAAAACCTCCAACTGCACCCCCTAAGGTTCACAATTAAAAAACCTCCCACTGCATCCCAATGAAACTCACCATAAACCTCCCACTGCACCTCCCTCTGAACATCACCAAAAACCCCCCACTGCACCTCCCTCTGAACATCACCAAAAACCCCCCACTGCACCTCCCTCAGAACATCACCAAAAAGCTCCCACTGCACCTCCCTCTGAACATCACCAAAAAGCTCCCACTCCACCTCCCTCTGAACATCACCAAAAAGCTCCCACTGCACCTCCCTCTGAACATCACCAAAAAGCTCCCACTGCACCTCCCTCTGAACATCACCAACAATTTCCAACTGCCAAAATATTGGGGATAAACATATCGCCAGCTCACCACCCAAAATATTTGGGACTCCCCCCTGGTTCTGACACCTATGATATATATATGATATATATATATCAGACTTTACCTCTCCAAAATACCTGCACAGCCATGAGAGAGCATGTCGAACTATATGGAATAACGTCTTCCACATATCTTCGGATAGACATAAGCAGATTGTTAGTGTCAAATTATAATAGTGATTGTACTAATAAACCTGAGTTGGTAAGCTACACACCATATTATACCTAAGTGTATAAGTGCGTGTGCGATTGTCACATTGGGGCTATTTGTAATCTACATATTAAAATGTTACTGGTGTCCTCTAAGGCACCAAAGTCCATGCGCCTCTACCTTTGTTCAATCTTTTCCCAGGACCACTGCCTCCCGACATGACAACGTATTTTAGAAAACACAACATTAGATATTTAGAGTTACTTTCCTATATGTTTTTGATATGCTCTTTCTCCTACCTGAGAGAACCGTGTGGTGTTCAACAGATGATACAATTCAAAACAAACTGTAGACAAAATGTTGTACCGGTGATAACTGCAACCTTTGGTTTGTCGCTCCATGAATGTATATATGCTACTGTTAATTACATAATTACTTTAATTTACATTCAGTATATCTTTATTATGTAGTATATTTAATACAGCTTTGACATGTCACATGTAAAACTCAACCCTGAAAACGTGTGTGTCAATATGTTTATACCAGTGAAATTTGTTGGTTAGTTATTCTGTTTGTCCACATCTCTCACCAGTAATACTAAACAATATATTATTACTAGACAAGTCACATAACAACCATGTCACAGACTACGCCAACAGGACTCGGACTAAGTTAACATGTGTCATAAGATGCATACTCTGCAATGTAACATATCAAAGAGTTAATATCACCGTATCAAAATATTCGATCCCATTAACTCTGTATAGCTTGTAATATTTAAATTGCAGAATCAAAGTGATTCTTCCTTTACTAGAAAAATAACACAGAAACCAATTGAGTTTGCAGTTCTTTTGCTAAGTCAATTCCTGATTATTTAACAGTTCACACAATATGGTGACACAAATGTTATAGGTGCTACACAACACAATCAAACACACATCTTAATCAAATAGAATTGAGCATTTATAGCATAATCTTGCTAATAACATCTATAGCTAATTGTTCTAATTTGTACATGTACTCAGCATGTTCTGTTAAAAAACCAGTAAAGTTCATACGTGCATGATCTACAACATCTGACACCTTCATTAATTTTACAATTTCACTACAACCATAACACCAAAACGTCACGATGTGGTTGAATAATATTTGTGTGATATGTTTGCCAACAATGTGTTAATAATTACAAGCATCACATGATAATAGTGACTCTCTTGAGTAAGTTTCTGGTCCAATGTACATGTTATTCATTATTGTGCGATGTCCATGAAACACAGACACTTCACGCACGCACGCACGCACGCATGTGTATACACACAGTGGTGTTACTGAAGCTAGAAAGGTGAGTTCATTCCAAGCTTAGTGCCAAAGTCTAATCTTGCCCTTTTTTGGTATCGGACCGATGACCTGAAAAATAACAAAAACAATAACTCAGACATATATAAGATTGGTCATAGTTCTACTACAGAAAGCCATAAAACAGTTTCCTTTTTACACATTTTCATACCTTAACGAAGAAAAGATCACCAAAATGTAAACTCTTCAGAGCAAAAAATTAATAAAATAAAATATTCAGTTTATAACATAACAGGATCAGGATACTACTATAATACACTCATATATGTTTTTGAGAAGCCATCTTTTAAGTTGAAACTAAATTTAGTAAACTTGTCAAAGAACCTACAGCCTTCCCAGAAAATGAATTAAATTAACAAATACTTATATTTGAAAAGGACCATACCATGACTGTATTTCAACACCAAAAAATAATTAAATTCAAACTTGTTCAAAAACATACAGTACCCGGTACAAAATGAAATATTTTTGGAGTCCGAAAACATACAGTCAGTATGTACATTATATGTATTCATATACATAAAAATAATAGCTATCCAAAAACATACAGAACTTTAAAATATTTAAAAATAGTTTTTTAAGGTGTCTGAATTAAAAAAAAACATGATGTCTGAAAACATGGACATTATGGAAAATGTATGTAACCTGGGGGATATGTCAAATAGAAAATGTATGAGTGTTTGTGTGCATAACTTACTTTATTTCCAACCGTTTGACGAGTTCGTGGATGGAGACAAGAAGGACGGGAGAGAGGACCATGAGGACCCAGGAGAGGACAGGGATGTCTGTGACTCCCAGGCCAAATCTGTTGTCACCAGTTATCACAGCCACATCCACAGCAGAGTACAGCAGCTGCAGAACCAGTCTGAAACAAACAAGTCCACAACATTATTTTGCTCTGTCATGTCAATATAAGTTAACTGGGACAATCTTTTGTTTTCATTACGACGTTTGGTAGAGGAGATTACATCCTCATTAACCAATTGACCACCTTGTGACCTGCTGCATAGCAAAAGGTTTGTGAAGCCATGAAAAAATGAATGCCGAACACATGGTGTATTCTGTCATATATTTTGTTGAAAATCTGGGCCCAAACGTTTTTCGTTATGACAAAAACGTAAGGCAATTGTTTTAAAGTGACAACAATAGTAATGTAATTCACATATATCATCAACATTGTTGACAAAGGCACGTTTGATGGACATCACATGCATAATTTTTATTGTGATGTAGGGAAACTGCGGAATCAACTGGTGTGGTGTGGTGTGGTGTGGCCATAATTTATAAACAATCAAACAAAATTTATGTAATTTCTACTAAAGGTTAACACAGTATCAGTGTGTGTGAGAACATGTATGCAAATGTATGCACATGTGCATATGTGTACATGTGCATGTGTGTACATGTGTATGTGTGTACATGTGCATATGTGTACATGTGCATGTGTCTACATGTGTATGTGTCTACATGTATATACATGTGCATGTGTGTACATGTGTATGTGTGTACATGTGTATCCACGAAGCGAAGCCACATGAACGATGCTGTCCGTGGACTGGAAAAGCGAGTCACTGACTTGGAGCGGGCGAACGCTGATTTTAGGGATGATAGCGACGCTCAGGAACAGTACAGTCGTAGGAACTGCCTTCTACTGCACGGAGTACCCGAGGGACAGGATGACACTGACAAGGCGGTTTTGTCAGTATGCAACGACAAGTTGGGTCTGAAACTGACTAGGGATTGCATCGACCGCAGTCACCGCCTCGGTCACAGCGCGAACACCAACAGCACGAGCACGAAGCCCCGGCCGATTATCGTGAAGCTAACGTCCTACGACACAAGACGAGCGATATTCGGCACAAAAAGAAAGTTGAAAGGTACGAGACTTGTCATTACCGAGAATCTTACGAAAAGACGCACGGAACTGTTGCAGAAGGCACGCACCATTGAAGGTATTGTGGCTACATGGACACTTGATGGAAGAATCGTGTGCCTCCTTAGCAACGGGAGAAAAGTAACAATCGTGAACGAGCGTGACCTACCGAACCTCCGCGATCAGTGCAGATGATAAAGTAACAATCGTGAACGAGCGTGACCTACCGAACCTCTGCGATCAGTGCAGATGATAAAGTAACAATCGTGAACGAGCGTGACCTACCGAACCTCCGCGATCAGTGCAGATGATAAAGTAACAATCGTGAACGAGCGTGACCTACCGAACCTCCGCGATCAGTGCAGACGATAAAGTAACAATCGTGAACGAGCGTGACCTACCGAACCTCTGCGATCAGTGCAGATGATAAAGTAACAATCGTGAACGAGCGTGACCTACCGAACCTCCGCGATCAGTGCAGATGATAAAGTAACAATCGTGAACGAGCGTGACCTACTGAACCTCTGCGATCAGTGCAGATGATAAAGTAACAATCGTGAACGAGCGTGACCTACCGAACCTCCGCGATCAGTGCAGACGATAAAGTAACAATCGTGAACGAGCGTGACCTACCGAACCTCCGCGATCAGTGCAGATGATAAAGTAACAATCGTGAACGAGCGTGACCTACCGTAAATTCTGTATTTATAGCCGCGGCTTCAATTGCAATATTGTGTCACTGAAATCGGGAAGGAAATGTCAAAGTTGGGGTGCGGCTTTAAATACAGTATTTTGCCGAAAAAATGAATATTAGGTCGCTGGCTGGGTTGTTGGTACTAGCGAATAGAACGGTATGGCAATGACGATGTAAATATCAAAGAAAAACGAAGTCGGCTGTATCAAATCAATAAAACATTAAAAAGCATGCAGTGATGCAACGCGATCATACATCACCAGAGGCTGAGCTAACATGTCGATTCCAGTTCATCACTATGATCACATAGGTCCAGCTTGATCAGGTTTAAAACCCCTCAAAATCACTGTCTGCATCTCACACATTGGCTCACTGGGTTGTCAGTAGTAACGTTGATAATAACTAAGTGAAAAACCTACCGAAAAAACGAAGTCGGATGTATCAATAAAACATTGTATTACAACTGCCACTGGTGCAAAAATAATTACATAACACGCACAAACCCGTGTCCATAAAGTGTTCAGAAAGAAAGATCAAGACATGTGAAAACATTAAATTTTAAAATCCATCGTCAGCGAAATCACTTTCATCGTCACCGTTGAAGAATGCCATGCCGAAACGGCGATGTCATTCCATGTATCCGTGCCGTGTGCACTGGGCAAACATCTTCAAATAAGATGGCATCATCCATTTCACAACTAAAATCCTCCAAAGTCACTTTCATTGTTGCTATCAAAGAACGCTGCCTGGAACGGCATGGCAGCGTCATCCCGCGTATCCGTGTCTGGGCCGTCGGCAGCACGGATCGTGGCCGCGCACAAACGTTTTTGAATATGATGGCATCCGCCGTTCTTAACAACTGTCCCACACTAGCAGACATCAACTGTAACAACTGTCTGCTTTGTTAAATGCTTGCTCTTGGTATCAGGTGTTGATGTTTTAAGCCAAGTTCCAAGCACAACGTTCACACCTTAGCTTTGCTGAAGCCAGGCTTCACCTGATTGTCAACACAACACCATTACAAGTGCCCCTTAGCACTGGAGTAAATTGCACTTCCCCTGGTAAGATACAGTGTTATTATAATGCCACGTGCATGGGTCAACTGTCTGGAACTGGAAGAAGTAGACCAAACCACAAGATCACATCCGTTCTCACGGCGGCGCGGCGACGACAATTATTACATTGTAATTACTAGCTGTCAATCAAACACCTTTGAAGTCAACACAGCTGGTCCTACTGCACTAAACCAGCACTAGTCTTTTCAATGCATTTATAACATCGACTTTATACATGACTCTACATAAAATGGCATAAAAATAAAACTTCTCAAAATATTTTAATAATTCTAGCTTTACCGTATAGCTTAAATGCATGGCTACATTTCGTTCACTGGGTGTATGGACATTCAGCCACCCAGTTATTTTCTGGTAGCATGGTGAAATTTGTTTATTTTTGTTTTCCATTTTGACAACATTCACATATAGTATTATTCTTACGTTAATATAAAATGTGATGTAGTTATTATCAATGCATTACATTAAAGTCTTTTACCAATAAAATTATACCTTATTCATTCATTTATGATAATTAATAACAAAGTTATGACTTTCTTTGTGGAACCTCTTAATTTTTTCTACTTGTGTGCGCTACCGAAGTATGTCACACGCAGGGTTAAATGGTCATGGCTCAAAGTCCAGGTGCGGCTTTAAATAAGGTTTTTGCCTGTGACAAACTGCGCGGAGGAAAATCAGGGGTTAGGTCAAAAGTCGGGGTGCGGCTTTAATTAGGGATGCGGCTACAAATACAGAATTTACGGTACCGAACCTCCGCGATCAGTGCAGACGATAAAGTAACAATCGTGAACGAGCGTGACCTACTGAACCTCCGCGATCAGTGCAGACGATAAAGTAACAATCGTGAACGAGCGTGACCTACCGAACCTCCGCGATCAGTGCAGACGATAAAGTAACAATCGTGAACGAGCGTGACCTACCGAACCTCCGCGATCAGTGCAGACGATAAAGTAACAATCGTGAACGAGCGTGACCTACCGAACCTCCGCGATCAGTGCAGATGATAAAGTAACAATCGTGAACGAGCGTGACCTACCGAACCTCCGCGATCAGTGCAGACGATAAAGGAACTGGTGTAGAGGAAAACATTAGTCACTCGGATTTGAAATGGCCTACGAAAGAGACTTGTGCTATAGCATAGATGACATCATACTTGACACTGATGACCAACTAGTCAATGTACAACATTGTTTAAATGAATGTAGGTACTTTACCGATTCTGAGCTCCTTAACTTGCAAAGTAAACTAAATAGAAATAATACCCTGTCTACAATAACAGTTAATTGTAGAAGAATATCAAAAAACTTTGATAAACTGGAATATAGTTTAAAATCGCTCAATTTTAATTTTGACTGTATTGGACTAACCGAAACCTGGTTAAAGCCAATGGAAAACACTAACATTTATAATTAATATTATTTTAATTTTTATAATATTGGCATACGAAAACAGGAAAAATACACGACTATTTACAAACGTATGACAAATCCAGAAAATATTAATAAGCTAAATTCAGAGTTGCAAAATACGAACTGGGAAGAGATGTACAAGGACCCTTGCACTGCATATGACACTTTCCTAGAAATACTCAACATAAAAATTAATGAATGTTTACCAAAAAAGAAAATTAAGGTAAAGACCTATAAAACTGAGTGGCTCACTAAAGGAATACTGAAATCATGCAGACAAAAAATAACTTATTCAAAAAGTTTAAGAAAAACCCTACCACAGAAAACGAGACTATCTATAAAAATTATAAAAACAAACTGACTCATGTAATCAGACAGTCAAAGAAAAACTATTTCAAAGATAAATTTGCCCTACATAAGAAAGATGGTAGGAAAACAGTACCATAAATGAAGTTTTAAAATTAAAGAATAAAAAGACTATGATAAATGAAAAAATTATTACTTCTAATGGTACCCATTGTACAAACAAAAAAGAAATTGTAGATCAGTTCAACAATTACTTTACTAACATTGGTCATAGCCTGAATGTAAAGCTAACTAAAACAGGAAATGACCCCACACAATATGTAAAAAACAACACTGCAAGTTTCTTCTGTCGACCCACTAACCATAATGAAATAATGAATATAGTCAGATCATCAAATTCAAACAAGTCAAGTGGATATAATAATATAGATACATAAGTTGTGCAACAAATTATACCACAAATTGCAAACCAACTTGTGTACATATTCAATTCATCAATACAGACTGGCATTGTTCCAAACAAACTTAAGATAGCAAAAGTCATACCACTGTATAAAAATGAAAACCCTGAACTATTCAACAATTACAGACCAATTTCTATTCTCCCATGCTTCTCAAAAATACTAGAACGCATAATGTACAATAGGCTTTACAGTTTTTTAACAAATCAAAATATATTATCTGAAAAGTAATATGGATTCAGAAAAAAATATTCTACATACATGGCACTAATTGATTTAGTTGATAAAATATCTAGTAACATTGATAATAAAAAATACACCATAGGTGTATTCCATGACCTCTCTAAGGCTTTTGACACAATAGATATATTAATAAAACAACTTATATGCTATGGTGTAAGAGGTACTACCTGTAACTGGTTTAAAAGCTATTTTAAAAACAGAAAACAGTATGTATCATACAATAAGACTGAATCAGAATATAAGGGAATCTCATGCGGAGTTCCGCAAGGATCAATATTAGGTCCACTACTTTTCATCCTATATATAAATTATATTGAATATGTATCGGATGTTTTAAATCCTATACTTTTTGCAGATGACACTAGTCTTTTTCATGCCCATACATGCTTTGACACACTTATTGAAGAAGTAAATGTGCAATTAAAAAAAATCTCCATGTGGTTTCATACCAACAAGCTTTCATTAAACACAAAAAAGACTAATTTTATTATATTCACAGCAAACAGGAAGAAATACAGTATTGACAAAGCTAAAATAAAAATAGATGGAATCAAAATAAAACATGTCCAATTCACTAAATTTCTCGGTATAATTAAACATGAACACTTACATTGGAAGAATCATATTGATAGTATATCAAATAAAATAGCACGTAATGTAGGAATGCTAAATAAACTAAAATACTTTCTTCCTATCTCCATTATAAAAACAATTTACACTGCATTAATTTAATCACATTTACAATATTGTACTCTACTATGGGCAAATTCATATAGCACAAACCTAAGCAAACTAAAAATACTACAGAAGAAAGCTATTCGGATAATCACATTATCCCAATATATTGCACACTCCCACTGTTCGCGAAGTTAAAACTATTAAAATTGGATGATATATACAAACATCAGTTAGGTATTTTTATGTATAAAGCAACAAATAAACAACTCCCAGATAATATGTCATCAATGTTATTGCGAACTGATAATGTACATAAACACACGCTGAGAAACCATAATGCATATTACATTAGTAGTCAACCTGTATTATTTAAGTATTGTTAGTAATGTATGTGTATACATCAACTGCATCTATGAGATTATTTATTCACTTTGTTCCAGAAGAACTTACTGTCCTACTTCTATGCTTTAATTTTATGGAACAAGGAAACTACTGTTAAATTATTATTTCTGGTGGTCGTCGCTATAAGCCCCTAGGGGTTTCTAGAAGATCTCCACGGTTACAATATTTGCTTTTTCTTCTGTTTTTATAATCCATTGTACATGTGTTCACTAATCTGTACTTGTAACCGAAATAAAGTTCATTCATTCATGTGTATACATGTGTATACATGTGTATGTGTGCACATGCGATATCCGTCTCAGAAAGTGTTTATAAAAGAAGTGGATGCAATAAAAATATTACATGTATATTTGTGTTGTCTAACTGTAGAAAACTGGCTACAAACATTCTCAAGCAAACACAAACTATTGATGATGTTCACAATAATACGATACTTTCACTTTCTTTTTGGATCTACCATAAACTGAACTGACAAGAATAAACACAGACTTGTAAAACTCACATGACTGGTGTAATAATTCGCCAAAGTCTGTTGTCCGATGGAAACTTCTGCCAGAGATGATGTGATCGGTGCAGGAAACTGATGGAGGTAAAGACTGAAAGGAAAGACAACTATAACTACTACAGTGAACATGCAGCTCACAACATCAGGAGCATGGTAGACACTTTTACACACCATTTCGATTCAAAATGATTATGTGTAAAATTGTTGATTTTTTTAGTTACTTCTTGCAGCAATATTGCTAGATAGCATAAAGTAACATATCATGTTAAAATGTTGTTTTTCAAAAATATTAAATGTAAACTTAAAGGATCATAGTTTTTCATAAATACACTGTACTAGTGAGCTAACTGAGTGTAGAAAATGTAAGGAAACATATAATGTTAAAATCTTGTATCTTTAAATGTAAACTTAAAGGATCATAGTTTTTCATGAATACTGCTACTTATAAAAACACAGAACTAGTTGAGTATAGAAAGCGTAAGGTAACAAGGTAACAAGGTAACGTATAACGTTAAAATGTTCTACCTCTAAATACAATCTAAATCTACCTCTAAATACAATCTAAATGAAACTGGTTTTTCATGAATACTGATACTAACCAAAACAAAGAACTAGTTGCGTGGCGAGGAAATTCTGACTTAATCTGAGGCCAGAAGAGAACTGTGCCTTCCACCCATTCCATGTGTGGGCCAAGGCACTGCAGTGGCTGTAAAACATCACATTACACAGTTTCAGCTAAAATAAAGATAAATTCTTGTATAGCGCAGTATCCAGTCTTTAGGACAGCTCAAAGAGCTTTACACTTTACTCCCTTGCAGACTTGTTCAACCGAACACCATCTCGAATTCTCTGGGAAGTATTCGGCCATGCTGCAATTAATACACAAAGACTATTCGTACACAAATATCCACCATGGTCTATAAGGTTTTCGCTCTATGTATCGCTAATTCCATACCTTACAGTCACTGACATCACAAGAATGTGCCGGTGACATGTAATGATGTTCGCCACGAATTTTACACCTAGATAAGTAAGTACAGATAGAATATCACCCACAATTGACTTCACTACTTGCAGTTTTTGGACATTAGTTCACAACAGTCTTGCTCTCGTTTTATAGAGCATGTAAGGTAGATATCCAAGAATATTTACAACTTAGCATGATGGGGGAAACGCTAGTAATTCTACAGTAATTACCGTTTAAGAACGAGTCAACACACGCTGGTAGAAAATCACTCGGTCAAAACATGGTTGACGACTAAGAAACACACTGCGCTTAATGGGCAATATCACAACTTATAGCTGAAGCAACTGCATCACTAAGTATGAGGTAATTTAAACTTATTGGTTATATGTTAAGTGTTGCGATGCGGTTGGAGCTTCCAATTTATATGTGAAATTGTCTATTATCACTGGTCAGTGCAGTACTGGTCAATAAAACGTGGTCAATGACGTTCATCCCACACATCAGATCTCCACGTAAACCTGCACTCCATACAGTTTAGGGGCCACACTCCATGTGAAATGATGTATTTTAATTAACTGTCATATGTTAAAAACTACTTGTCCTAACTTGAACAAATTTTCAGTGTATTATGTCTACAAAAGAAAGTCAAAAATGATACTGATTATATTTTATATTATGTGAATATCATTTAATATACTATTTTAATCTGCACGTATCAGGTATTAATTACACAGTTTCTTGCCACTGTGGATTTTGGCAATGCAGATATTGACGTACTACTTCCCTTCTCTGGTGTTCTGGGAGTGCTTGGGTTGATCATTTTTTATGCTCGGAAAAACTTTACATTTAGTCAATTGCGTGTTTCTGTGGAGTGTTAGTTTATGTTTTGGAATACTTTAATGTGTTATTTATATACATCTTACTCGTAAAACGTTACATGTGTGGGGACGTTACATGTGCATGTTGTGTGTTTTGATATCTTTATTTTTAATTGATTGATTGGATGATCAACGGATGAACCTAAAGACAATTTTCTGTTTTAAAGTGTATTGTTTTAGGACAGACAATAAAGTATTTTTGATTTGATATAATAATTGATTTTCATAATTATAACCATGGAAGGGCACCATCTGGCAGAGGATAGTGCAAGACAGGCAGGTCTGGAAACGACATGCTGAGGCCTTCGCCCAACCGCAGGACACTACGGCTGCACAGTGATGAACCATGGCCAACAGTTAATTCTTAGAAATTCTTACATCCGTATAAAGAAGCAAAAATACATTCATGAGAACATAAATAGAACAGAAACCTTCAGTCACACCATCTTCTATGACTTCTCATAATGCCATGTTGACAAGTGGGCTCACGAGCTGAAGGTAACACTTACACGGACCCAAAGATGTGACAGCAAGTGACATCACTGACGCTGGTGATCTTGTGACATAGGGCTTTGAGGGTGATGGCGTGACAGAGGAGACAGATGAGGACACAAGGCAGAGACCTCATGAGGTGGTGGCCAACAAACCGCAGCAAACACTGTAACAGAAAGAGTACAGTAATAAAATAAAAAAAATTGGAAAGTGTCACTAATCCGGGACGAGGTCGTTCATAGGCACGTGTACACAATACTATATAGTACACACACTGTAAAACATATACACAAGAATAGTTTTTAAAATATTAAAATATGCCAATCATTATAATATATAATAAATTATCAATATATAATAATATATAAATAAATAAGTAAACAAATATTCAGGAAAGAGGTAAGGTCACAATCCAGTCATTAGTCAATTCCCCAACTCAATTAGGTCTTGTACAATCCAGTTCCCAAACAAGTCAGCGATCACACAGTCACAATTCTGTCCTCAGTCGGTATCATAAACAGTAAGATGTCTAGCTGTAGTAACTCATACAGCATCCCAAAATAAACAATCATGCAATTATAACGATGTCCTCAAAGTGGTATGGAACTATCTACACCATGACATTCACTGTCACTTCTTTAGAAATTCACTTTAGAGAATCAGTTGCTTAAAGAAATTCAAAAGTGATTGTGTGAAGCGAAGTCTAATGTACCCAACACTTCAGTCTTGTGTCAGTGACCTGTTAACGGTTTCACTAAGATAATTAGTTCATAACGAAAATCAATCATTAAACAGAATTGATTATCAAAATTTAGGGAGTTTTTAAAACACAAAAAGGTGCTAGCATATTATAGAGGACACTATTTTCATGACACACCGATGAAAATATCCCTGTGGCACAACTTGGTGTTGGCAATTTTCTGCATGCAACACAACTGCTAAAAGGATCCAGTCAGTTCCTCTACCTTGAAATAGCCAGCGTAGTAATCTGTAACAGGACATCTGCTGTGCTGAACGTGGGATAAATTGTTGAATATCAATCAATCAATCAATCAATCTTTATTTCAGACAAAAAAGTGCACATGTAATATGCATTTGTGTGATTCACCCTGTCAAATGCCTTGGAGGTTTATTTTTATCCTTAATAATGGAAACAATGACAGATTTTAGCATATTTCTCCGTACGTAACCGTGTGTAAGTATAGTCGACATCAATAGGGCTAATAAAACTAGCAGCTGTCGATCCGGGAATTTCATGTGCTCGCTAGTTTGATTCATTTATTGTACTACCCTCATAATATTACACAAACCATCATACGTACATCTTGCATAGTATTCTATCTCACTGGATGAGAGATTATCCCACTGTACACGCGGATTTGATTCATTTATTGTACTACCCTCATAATATTACACAAACCATCATACGTACATCTTGCATAGTATTCTATCTCACTGGATGAGAGATTATCCCACTGTACACGTGGATTTGATTAATTTATTGTACTACCCTCATAATATTACACAAACCGTCATACGTACATCTTGCATAGTATTCTATCTCACTAGTTGAGAGATTATCCCACTGTACACGCGGATTTGATTCATTTTTTGTACTACCCTCATAATATTACACAAACCATCATACGTACATCTTGCATAGTATTCTATCTCACTGGATGAGAGATTATCCCACTGTACACGTGGATTTGATTAATTTATTGTACTACCCTCATAATATTACACAAACCGTCATACGTACATCTTGCATAGTATTCTATCTCACTGGATGAGAGATTATCCCACTGTACACGCGGATTTGATTAATTTATTGTACTACCCTCATAATATTACACAAACCGTCATACGTACATCTTGCATAGTATTCTATCTCACTGGATGAGAGATTATCCCACTGTATACGCGGATTTGATTAATTTATTGTACTACCCTCATAATATTACACAAACCATCATACGTACATCTTGCATAGTATTCTATCTCACTGGATGAGAGATTATCCCACTGTACACGCGGATTTGATTCATTTATTGTACTACCCTCATAATATTACACAAACCGTCATACGTACATCTTGCATAGTATTCTATCTCACTGGATGAGAGATTATCCCACTGTACACGCGGATTTGATTCATTTATTGTACTACCCTCATAATATTACACAAACCGTCATACGTACATCTTGCATAGTATTCTATCTCACTGGATGAGAGATTATCCCACTGTACACGCGGATTTGATTCATTTATTGTACTACCCTCATAATATTACACAAACCATCATACGTACATCTTGCATAGTATTCTATCTCACTGGATGAGAGATTATCCCACTGTACACGCGGATTTGATTCATTTATTGTACTACCCTCATAATATTATACAAACCGTCATACGTACATCTTGCATAGTATTCTATCTCACTGGATGAGAGATTATCCCACTGTACACGTGGATTTGATTAATTTATTGTACTACCCTCATAATATTACACAAACCGTCATACGTACATCTTGCATAGTATTCTATCTCACTGGATGAGAGATTATCCCACTGTACACGCGGATTTGATTAATTTATTGTACTACCCTCATAATATTACACAAACCGTCATACGTACATCTTGCATAGTATTCTATCTCCCTGGATGAGAGATTATCCCACTGTATACGCGGATTTGATTAATTTATTGTACTACCCTCATAATATTACACAAACCATCATACGTACATCTTGCATAGTATTCTATCTCACTGGATGAGAGATTATCCCACTGGATGAGAGTATTATCTCACTGGATGAGAGATTATCCCACTGTACACGCGGATTTGATTCATTTATTGTACTACCCTCATAATATTACACAAACCATCATACGTACATCTTGCATAGTATTCTATCTCACTGGATGAGAGATTATCCCACTGTACACGCTGATTTGATTCATTTATTGTACTACCCTCATAATATTACACAAACCTCACTACATCTTGATAGTATTCTATCTCACTGGATGAGAGATTATCCCACAGTGTACGCTGATTTGATTCATTTATTGTACTACCCTCATAATATTACACAAACCCTCACACGTACATCTTGCATAGTATTCTATCTCACTGGATGAGAGATTATCCCACAGTGTACGCTGATTTGATTCATTTATTGCACTACCCTCATAATATTACACAAACCCTCACACGTACATCTTACATAGTATTCTATCTCACTGGATGAAAGATTATCCCACAGTGTACGCTGATTTGATTCATTTATTGCACTACCCTCATAATATTACACAAACCCTCACACGTACATCTTACATAGTATTCTATCTCATTGGATGAGAGATTATCCCACAGTGTACGCTGATTTGATTCATTTATTGTACTACCCTCATAATATTACACAAACCCTCACAAGTACATCTTACATAGTATTCTATCTCACTGGATGAGAGATTATCCCACAGTGTACGCTGATTTGATTCATTTATTGTACTACCCTCATAATATTACACAAACCCTCACACGTACATCTTGCATAGTATTCTATCTCACTGGATGAGAGATTATCCCACAGTGTACGCTGATTTGATTCATTTATTGCACTACCCTCATAATATTACACAAACCCTCACACGTACATCTTACATAGTATTCTATCTCATTGGATGAGAGATTATCCCACAGTGTACGCTGATTTGATTCATTTATTGTACTACCCTCATAATATTACACAAACCCTCACAAGTACATCTTACATAGTATTCTATCTCACTGGATGAGAGATTATCCCACAGTGTACGCTGATTTGATTCATTTATTGTACTACCCTCATAATATTACACAAACCCTCACACGTACATCTTACATAGTATTCTATCTCACTGGATGAGAGATTATCCCACAGTGTACGCTGATTTGATTCATTTATTGTACTACCCTCATAATATTACACAAACCCTCACAGGTACATCTTGCACAGTATTCTATCTCACTGGATGAGAGATTATTCCACAGTGTACGTTGATTTGATTCATTTATTGTACTACCCTCATAATATTACACAAACCCTCACAGGTACATCTTACATAGTATTCTATCTCACTGGATGAGAGATTATCCGACAGTGTACGCTGATTTGATTCATTTATTGTACTACCCTCATAATATTACACAAACCATCATACGTACATCTTGCATAGTATTCTATCTCACTGGATGAGAGATTATCCCACTGTATACGCTGATTTGATTCATTTATTGTACTACCCTCATAATATTACACAAACCATCATACGTACATCTTGCATAGTATTCTATCTCACTGGATGAGAGATTATCCCACTGTATACGCTGATTTGATTCATTTATTGTACTACCCTCATATTCAGGCAGCCCACTGAGTGTAATTGTATATGACACTGGATGTTAACTCAGTCTACTCGGCATTATTGCCAATAAATCTTGTTTTGAAACTGGATATTTTATTTAACATTTGAACATGCTCTGGGGGTGTATCTTCCAAGTTGTGAACACTGTTACAGGCTTACTATACACAAGTTGGTGGGCAACGTACCTTCAACATAGTTACCACAGTCTTAAGAACATTATACAGTAATTTATACTAATTAATTAATGAAAAACTAGGAACAGACTGCCTCCTTTTAAAGAATGAAATTGACTTTTAAGATCAACATCAGGCATAAGTACATTAGTGAGACGGTCCCTGACACTTACCATAGTGCTGATGTGGTTTAGGTTCTTGCCTTGGGCCAACTGCCCCATCCGGGGGTCCTGCGGGTTGCCCATCATTGTGAGGCTGAGCAAGGGCACAACCACCAGGGTGAGCCACAGTAGGTGGTCGGGGGCGAGACAGGGCGGCAGCAGACATCCCATCAGCTGGACGGTGGTCAGTGTCAGCTGACATGTCAGGTAGAAGACGAACGTGTTGCGCATGCTCTGACAGTGGTGACGTGCCTGACACAGTAATGTATCAATTTAGATGTGTGACACAAATTATATGACATAACGCAAATTATATGACATGACACTATGGCATGACACAATGTCATGATACAATGACATCTCATGGCACAATGCCATGACATGAACGATATGACACAAATGGCATGACATGACATAAATAATATCACGGTGTACTATCGTTTCTAACTATTGGTAGCTACATTTACTATCGATAATATCGCACAGTCATGACTATTATGATACATTGATATTTTATCTCCTTTATAATATATATTTATATATATATATCATACACTGAAATATCAACAATTATGGTAGTTGACAAAACAAATAATTTTGTGCCATTGTAATGCTTTTTCAAAAAATTGTTTCTCCACTTTATTTGGTAATTTTACTTATCGTATATTGCCAAACTTGTCCTGCTGTCACTTATAAATATTCATGCTGCTGTCACTTACAAATGACAAACTATTCCTGCTGTCACTTACAATGCTAGACTATTCCTGTTGCCACATACAAATGACAATCTATTCCTGCTGTCACTTACAGATGTCAAACTATTTCTGCCATCACTTACAAATGACAAACAAACTATTGCTGCTGTCAAATACAATGACAAACTATTGCTGCTGTCACTTACAAATGCCAAATTATTCCTGCTGTCATTTACAATTGCCAAACTGTTATGCTGTCACTTACAATTACCAAACCATTCCTGCTGTCATTTACAATTGCCAAATCATTCCTGCTGTCACTAACAAATCTCAAACCATTCCTGCTGTCATTTAGAAATGTCAAACTGTTCCTGCTGTAACTTACAAATGTCAAACTGTTCCTGCTGTAACTTACAAATGTCAAACTGTTCCTGCTGTAACTTACAAATGTCAAACTGTTCCTGCTGTAACTTACAAATGTCAAACTGTTCCTGCTGTCACTTGCAATTGCCAAACCATTCCTGCTGTCATTTACAAATGTCAAACTATATCTGTTGTAACTTACAAATGTCAAACTGTTCCTGCTGTCACTTGCAATTGCCAAACCATTCCTGCTGTCATTTACAAATGTCAAACTATTCCTGCTGTAACTTACAAAATGTCAAACTGTTCCTGCTGTCACTTACAATTGCCAAACCATTCCTGCTGTCATATATAAATGTCAAACTATTCCTACTGTAACTTACAAATGTCAAACTGTTCCTGCTGTCACTTACAATTGCCAAAGCATTCCTGCTGTCACTTACAAATGTCAAACTATTCCTGCTGTCACTTACAAATGTCAAACTGTTCCTTCTGTCACTTACAATTACCAAACCATTCCTGTTGTCATTTACAATTGCCAAACCATTCCTGCTGTCACTTACAATTGCCAAACCATTCCTGCTGTCATTTGCAATTGCCAAACCATTCCTGCTGTCATTTACAAATGTCAAACTATTCCTGCGGTCACTTACAAATGTCAAACTGTTCCTTCTGTCATTTACAAATGTCAAACTATTCCTGCTGTCACTTACAAATGTCAAACTCTTCCTTCTGTCACTTACAATTACCAAACCATTCCTGCTGTCATTTACAATTGCCAAACCATTCCTGCTGTCACTTACAATTGCCAAACCATTCCTGCTGTCATTTACAATTGCCAAACTATTCCTGCTGTCATTTACAATTGCCAAACCATTCCTGCTGTCATTTACAATTGCCAAACCATTCCTGCTGTCATTTACAATTGCCAAACCATTCCTGCTGTCATTTACAAATGTCAAACTATTCCTGCTGTCACTTACAAATGTCAAACTGTTCCTTCTGTCACTTACAATTGCCAAACCATTCCTGCTGTCATTTACAATTGCCAAACCATTCCTGCTGTCACTTACAATTGCCAAACCATTCCTGCTGTCATTTACAAATGTCAAACTATTCCTGCTGTCACTTACAAATGTCAAACTGTTCCTTCTGTCACTTACAATTGCCAAACCATTCCTGCTGTCATTTACAATTGCCAAACCATTCCTGCTGTCACTTACAATTGCCAAACCATTCCTGCTGTCATTTACAAATGTCAAACTATTCCTGCTGTCACTTACAAATGTCAAACTGTTCCTTCTGTCACTTACAATTACCAAACCATTCCTGCTGTCATTTACAATTGCCAAACCATTCCTGCTGTCACTTACAATTGCCAAACCATTCCTGCTGTCATTTACAAATGTCAAACTATTCCTGCTGTCACTTACAAATGTCAAACTGTTCCTTCTGTCACTTACAATTGCTAAACCATTCCTGCTGTCATTTACAATTGCTAAACCATTTCTGCTGTCATTTACAAATGTCAAACTATTCCTGCTGTCACTTACAAATGTCAAACTGTTCCTTCTGTCACTTACAATTACCAAACCATTCCTGCTGTCATTTACAATTGCCAAACCATTCCTGCTGTCACTTACAATTGCCAAACCATTCCTGCTGTCATTTACAAATGTCAAACTATTCCTGCTGTCACTTACAAATGTCAAACTGTTCCTTCTGTCACTTACAATTACCAAACCATTCCTGCTGTCATTTACAATTGCCAAACCATTCCTGCTGTCACTTACAATTGCCAAACCATTCCTGCTGTCATTTACAAATGTCAAACTATTCCTGCTGTCACTTACAAATGTCAAACTGTTCCTTCTGTCACTTACAATTGCCAAACCATTCCTGCTGTCATTTACAATTGCTAAACCATTCCTGCTGTCACTTACAATTGCCAAACCATTCCTGCTGTCATTTACAAATGTCAAACTATTCCTGCTGTAACTTACAAATGTCAAACTGTTCCTGCTGTCACTTACAATTGCAAAACCATTCCTGCTGTCATTTACAAATGTCAAACTATTCCTGCTGTCACTTACAAATGTCAAACCATTCCTTCTGTCACCTACAATTGCCAAAAACATTCCTACTGTCACTTACAAATGCCAAACTATCTCTGCATCACTTACAATGACAATGAGGTGGATGATGTTGATGGGGTAGTCGCGTTCGTAGGCGAGGGAGGATGGGATGCTGTTGAGCCGGGCACTCAGCTGCATGGGAGAGAGGGAAGATATGTCCCTGGACCTCTGCAGCACCAGGTGCTTGGCACAGATGGGAGGGTAGAGCGGCTCCACGGCAATACTACAACAAGCAACATTGGTCTGTGATACACGTCTGGCACAGACAGGATGGTAGAGTGGCTCTAACAATTCTTTCTCAGAACTGTTCTGCTTTTTATAGCTGCTACCTGAAGGTGCCATTCTGTGATAAACTATTTTAATCACAAAAGCCTTTAGTTTGTATTATAAATCAGTGGAACACATATACTTTTAAACCATTAAAATATGCATATATAATTTATTATATACAGTATAAATAATTGTCAATATACCATATAAAATAAAGATTAAAATATGTTTTGCTAGCTACTGCTTTCCTGTCAGTGTTTGTCCGTTATATTCGGTTGGCTGATGAGCATCCCCTGTAATAATAATAAGCTGTTTTCATAAAAATCTGAAGATAATTTATAGTTGCAAAACAGACCCATATTGTAACTTCCTACCATTTATTTATTACACGTTATGCAAACAAATTGTTAGACAAGTTGGTTTTAGTGAAATACTTGCAAATTGTGGGCAAAAAATCACCGCATTAAGCATCTGAGCAGTTATTAACCAATGAAATACAGCTGAAGACTGCCTTGGAAGTCACTCATTCTCATAAGTCATTCAGGGATGTTGTCGTATTTAGCGGCGAGATCTAGCAAGTTTCTGGGGACACATCATTAACCTGTTCGGAGATCGCCAATGTTTGCGACTGGGCATGTGCGGGGAGAATTTTGTTCAAAATGTAAACATAAACAGAGGAACATATAGCAAGATTTTTTGTCTGCATTGTGATTGGACTGCCGATTTATTTAAACTAACTGTGCGTTGCCTGTGCTACAACAAACTCACTTCGACCGCAGGCGTCACAGTTGTTCTTGTCACTGTTTCGTTAAATTGAATTTCATGCAGATGGACACAATTTAACATTACAAAATACATTACGTGGAGCCAAAATGAACCGATCTCCGAACAGGTAAATGGAAATGGATGAATAATGACCTGCAGACCATACTTCTTCCCTGTTATGTATCGTTGCAAGCCAGGGTGAGACTACGTACACTACCCTGGGCAGGTCTCCTATGCATTGTATGGAAGATAGCTGAATCAAACTTGTAATTGACTTCACCAATCACAACTGTACTGCCCATAAGAACAGTGCAGACACCCATCCGATCCCCACTCCAATTCCAAGATGAAGCCATCAACACCCAATAATCCTAATATAATTAGTTACGCCTTTGACCATTCTCACGAGCTGCTTAGCGGTATTGCGTATTCAAATAACTACATCTACTTCCCAAACATTCCACGAGCAGTGTGTGCCTAAATTGAAGAACTTGTTGGCAAGTGATAGTATTGGCTGAGCTTATCTTTGGAGTTTTGCAAGGGGATCTGCCAGGGGGTACTGAGACAGATGTAATCTGCCAGGGGGCACTGAGACTGATGTGATCTGCCAGGGGGCACAGAGACTGACGTGATCTGCAAGGGGGTATTGAGACTGATGTGATCTGCCAGGGGCACTGAGACTGAAGTGATCTGCCAGGGGGTACTGAGACTGATGATTTATTGATTTAGTCCATATAAAAACGTAAATGTGTAAATACATAAAATATCAATACAGATATAAGGATGACACAAGAAAGTACAAGCACTTGTTTTTATTGTTGTCCTTTGAGAGACACAGACAAATACATGACACAGTTATTAATAAAATATGACAATCACAGCACCCGTAGTATGCGAGGGTCCTGTAGTGTTGTGTCTTACCACCCACCTGCAGTCAGCCCGTAGTATGCGAGGGTGCTGTAGTGTTGTGTCCTACCACCCACCTGCAGTCAGCCTGTAGCATGCGAGGGTGCTGTAGTGTTGTGTCTTACCACCCACCTGCAGTCAGCCTGTAGCATGCAAGGGTGCTGTAGTGTTGTGTCCTACCACCCACCTGCAGTCAGCCTGTAGCATGCGAGGGTGCTGTAGTGTTGTGTCCTAACACCCACCTGCAGTCAGCCTGTAGCATGCGAGGGTGCTGTAGTGTTGTGTCTTATCACCCACCTGCAGTCAGCCTGTAGCATGCGAGGGTGCTGTAGTGTTGTGTCCTACCACCCACCTGCAGTCAGCCTGTAGCATGCAAGGGTGCTGTAGTGTTGTGTCCTACCACCCACCTGCAGTCAGCCTGTAGCATGCAAGGGTGCTGTAGTGTTGTGTCCTACCACCCACCTGCAGTCAGCCTGTAGCATGCGAGGGTGCTGTAGTGTTGTGTCCTACCACCCACCTGCAGTCAGCCTGTAGCATGCAAGGGTGCTGTAGTGTTGTGTCCTACCACCCACCTGCAGTCAGCCTGTAGCATGCGAGGGTGCTGAAGTGTTGTGTCCTACCACCCACCTGCAGTCAGCCTGAAGCATGCGAGGGTGCTGTAGTGTTGTGTCCTACCACCCACCTGCAGTCAGCCTGTAGCATGCAAGGGTGCTGTAGTGTTGTGTCCTACCACCCACCTGCAGTCAGCCTGTAGCATGCAAGGGTGCTGTAGTGTCGTGTCCTACCACCCACCTGCAGTCAGCCTGTAGTATGCGAGGGTGCTGTAGTGTTGTGTCCTACCACCCACCTGCAGTCAGCCCGTAGTATGCAAGGGTGCTGTAGTGTCGTGTCCTACCACCCACCTGCAGTCAGCCTGTAGTATGCGAGGGTGCTGTAGTGTCGTGTCCTACCACCCACCTGCAGTCCGCCTGTAGCATGCAAGGGTGCTGTAGTGTTGTGTCCTACCACCCACCTGCAGTCAGCCTGTAGCATGCAAGGGTGCTGTAGTGTTGTGTCCTACCACCCACCTGCAGTCAGCCTGTAGCATGCAAGGGTGCTGTAGTGTTGTGTCCTACCACCCACCTGCAGTCAGCCTGTAGCATGCGAGGGTGCTGTAGTGTTGTGTCCTAACACCCACCTGCAGTCAGCCTGTAGCATGCGAGGGTGCTGTAGTGTTGTGTCTTATCACCCACCTGCAGTCAGCCTGTAGCATGCGAGGGTGCTGTAGTGTTGTGTCCTACCACCCACCTGCAGTCAGCCTGTAGCATGCAAGGGTGCTGTAGTGTTGTGTCCTACCACCCACCTGCAGTCAGCCTGTAGCATGCAAGGGTGCTGTAGTGTTGTGTCCTACCACCCACCTGCAGTCAGCCTGTAACATGCGAGGGTGCTGTAGTGTTGTGTCCGACCACCCACCTGCAGTCAGCCTGTAGCATGCGAGGGTGCTGAAGTGTTGTGTCCTACCACCCACCTGCAGTCAGCCTGAAGCATGCGAGGGTGCTGTAGTGTTGTGTCCTACCACCCACCTGCAGTCACCCTGTAGCATGCAAGGGTGCTGTAGTGTTGTGTCCTACCACCCACCTGCAGTCAGCCTGTAGCATGCAAGGGTGCTGTAGTGTCGTGTCCTACCACCCACCTGCAGTCAGCCTGTAGTATGCGAGGGTGCTGTAGTGTTGTGTCCTACCACCCACCTGCAGTCAGCCCGTAGTATGCAAGGGTGCTGTAGTGTTGTGTCCTACCACCCACCTGCAGTCCGCCTGTAGCATGCAAGGGTGCTGTAGTGTTGTGTCCTACCACCCACCTGCAGTCAGCCTGTAGCATGCAAGGGTGCTGTAGTGTTGTGTCCTACCACCCACCTGCAGTCAGCCTGTAGCATGCAAGGGTGCTGTAGTGTTGTGTCCTACCACCCACCTGCAGTCACCCTGTAGGAAGAGTCCCGTGTTGCCACTGCTGGCTGAGCTGCCGAAGCAACACACCACCTCACCCCACTCTTGTAAGATCTTCAACATCTCCAGAGTCGCTGAACACAACACAACACCACACGAGTACATGTTATGGTTACTACACAACTGTTCCACTTTAATTATATTCCCGCAATCAAACACTGTCAAAAATTCAAGAGTACAAATCATTCGAGAGTATCTTTCAGAAGAGACATTAAGAGTGCTGGCCTCTTCTACCTGGTCTATGCAAAGGCAGATTGACCATATGTATTCATACACCCTAACGACCCACAAAAAGAATTAATTAATACACTGCATGATTTTGGACACCTATTCTTTTTATATGTCCAAACATACAGTCCGTAATGTTTTCGAACACCCAAAATTTTGATTTTCTGTACTCTATGTTTTTTGGACAGTTGAGAATTTTATTATTTTAGGTGACAAAATACATTACAGTAAATGGTCTCATGTAAGGAAATAAAAAAAACCTGTCATGGACTTGCAGAGCCTGTCGAACTGCAAAAACAGCTGCATTAGCTGCTGTTGGGAAAACATGTTCTGATAATACAGTAAACGGTAAACCCCATGAGTGCCTTGACTAGTGATATTTAACTGTTTAGACCGAATACCATTTTAATGAAATGCACTTCGAGTTCCCACAGTGGTTGCACAAAATCGGGTGCACCAAGTTTTTTACATTTAACTTTTTTATACTTTATTTCCTAACATTGCAAGTTGTGCTTATGTTAAAGATAATTGAATTATGCACATGACAGTTCTAAATATACTAATAAATTTTAAATTGAATGTGTAAAAAGCAATGCAATGCATCTGGGTGGGTTTGCCTAGAATGCTATGTAAATCTACAAATTATTTAGTAGCTGATATTTTCAAACAGCGTCCATTCAAAACCTTCCAATACAGAATCATATGACAAATACCCTTAGTGCACAGCAGATACACTAAAGAATCTAATGACACACATTGCATAACTATCCAGAAGGTGACGTCACTTCCATGTGTTGTGACAGATTAGGGAAGCGGGCGCATTGGACATTTGTGGCCGGTTGGGATCTGAAGGTATAAAGATGGATACCAGTGCTATACATGTGACGGTTTTTAACCATGTTATGATGCTGTCACTGTGAAGCAATGCAACTGGAATAACTCACTCTCGGAAGTGCAGTCAGTAAAGAGGGACACCAGCAGTGGTACGTTGTCAATGTTCTCCAGGTGAGGACGGATGTTCTCTATTCCCTTTGGTAGATTTGCCTGCAAGTACATCGTAGATCAGTTATCTATTGTTTGGTTAGATAATCCCTTCAACATTTCTGTATACAATTCTGCCAAGAAATTGTTTCAAATGAACTTGCCTGTGTAGTAAAATCATGTATGTAAAATTCAGTCATTTAATTACTATGTACATGTTCTGTCACAAAAAGATTAACAATGTGTGTGTGCATGTGTGTGTGCGTGCGTGTGTGTGCGTGCGTGTGTGCATGTGTGCGTGTGTGCGTGTGCATGTGTGTGCGTGTGTGTGCATGTGTGTGCGTGAGTATGCAAGTGGGTCCTATAAAAAATCAGTGAAGAATTGAAAAAAAGGCTAAGGTTGTTCTTACTTCATCAGTGACGTAATCTGATCATCAATGTTAATTCTTTCTGAATATAATTTTACCATCTTTTATTAAACCATTAGCACGTTATTTAAAATATTCACTCACAACATATTTGAATATCCGCTGTAGCGGGCTAAACAAATTGAGACGATAAGTCTGGGCAGATATTAATAATGTCCAGTTTTTGTAAATTAGATAGGGTAATAGATATTTCTACTGACCGTATTAGCCAGCCCGAGACCGCCGATGACACTATCCGAGTAGTCTGTCGTGTAGATGGACTCCGCCTCTGACTGTGTGTCACTGTCCCCACCACCACTACACCCGTGAACTTTCAACTCCGGGTTCAATGACTCTGACAACAAACTTCGCGCCGGCGAAACACCGGCACTATGACCGACAACCAAAAAATTATCACTGCCAACATTTACGTCATCATTTCTGTCACCAGCAGAAAGGAGCGGGTCAGCAAACGTGTCATCGATATTGTCCTCGCATATGACACAAGCATCTGTGTCATAGGAGATTGACATGGGAGATCGGGCAGTGTCTTTGGGAAAGTTGATGAGGTTTACAATACCCGGAGCGCTGCGCCGGCGGTGCTGATTTCTTGCCTCGTCAAGAACGCGCAGATGTAACATGATACTGCGTCGGTGGGTGTGGTGCACGGGGCCGGGATTGCCTGAGTGGCACGATGTTCGACTCGTGTTTGATGACATGTCACTACGACCTGGTGATACTTTGTCATTGAGTAGGGAGATGTGACAGTTCCAACCAGCCTCTAATCCCATCTTCTCAGAGAACACCTGAGGAAGGAGGGAAATAACTAAGCTTAACATCGGCAAACACGCTTTCCATGTAGCTGCACCCACAGTCTGGAATCAACTCCCTAACACTTAGAATCATCCGAGCTACCTTTTATAAAAAACCGAAGACTTTATTTATTTGAAATTGCATTCCCACCCTAACCTTCGATGGTCCCTTGCTCTAATGACGACTCTTGCTCATCCCTGTTCACGATTCTGTCTAATTATTCTTGCATGTTGCGCCTCTGAGCTTATGTTAATAACTGTTATATAGGTGAATTGCATTACAACTGCTGCATGAGATCTCATAAGGCAAACATTCCTGCATACAGTTGTCACTTTAGAAACTTTGCCTTATGTTTTTGTCAAAAAGAAACATTTTCATGGCCCAAATTTAAACAAAATATACAACGGAATCCTACAAACACATGAATGCACCAGCATCCATTTTTTATAGCTTGACAGAGCGTTTGATAGGTAACAAAATAGCTTGAACTCAGTCACATCCCTAACCAAAAATAGGGCATGTGATGGATAGGTCAACTGCTTAAACTTACCCGACTCCGAAGCTCATTTTCTTGTGAGAAATGCACAAAACGAATACAGGCCGACTCCAAATCCTCTATCAATTTGACAATGTCCTACAAACATCGCAAACACATCACTTTATTGTGTGCAACAAAACGCCTCAGTAACATAAACAGATTATCACATTATTGTTTGTAACAAAAAGCCTCAGTAACATAAACAGATTATCACTTTATTGTGTGCAACAAAACGCCTCAGTAACATAAACAGATTATCACTTTAATGTGTGCAACAAAAAGCCTCAGTAACATAAACAGATTATCACTTTATTGTGTGCAACAAAACGCCTCAGTAACACAAACAGATTATCACATTATTGTTTGTAACAAAAAGCCTCAGTAACATAAACAGATTATCACTTTATTGTGTGCAACAAAAAGCCTCAGTAACACAAACAGATTATCTCATTAGTAATTTTACATTCACAAGTAATTGTTTAAAATAAATTTATCAATATTTGTGTGGTACTTGCCAAAATATGGCTGGAACAATAAAGCCATTTTTATTACATTTTTATATGGTGTGTTTTATATAAGAGCAACTTATACGCACTTCACATTCAGTGTTTAATGACAGCTAAATGATTACAACAAATACTAGGCGTAATGTTATTTTATGCAAGCAACAACACAAGTTCAGTTTAGAGATTAAAATAGCCCAAATGATGTTTATTTATTAGGAGGATTACGTTTAAGAGAGAAAGGTGGACTCCACTACCCAAAGTCCGGATGTGACTGAGTTGAAGCTAGTCTCCTGTACCTCTGGCTGATAGAACTCATATTTCAACATATAAAGTAGTATTCTAGAAATGATAAACGAAACAGTGGCTTTACTAATGTCAACTCAGTAGATACCGGTAACAGAAATATCATGCATAGTGCAGTACTAATAAAGCACACCATTCATACAAACCGTGCATTAGTGACATGTTATTTGTTACAGCCTCGGAATAGAATACAATACTACACACTGAAGAAGTATATCTACCCCGGTAATCTAGAATAACAATACAAGATATTTTATTGAATTTCTCAAAAGAGAACTTTGTCTTGTGGTCTGGTAATACATAAAAAAGTACATAAAACATAAAAAGCAGTCACAGCAAATAAATATAACTCATATTCCACACATTCATCCCCTTACCCGTACACTGATAATGGCAGTAGTGACAAGGAGGATACACATTTTTTACATTTCATAACCTGGCACAGATATAAAATAAATATCAATTTAAAAAATACTGTGTTATCACAGTCAGTATCTATCTCAGTCATGTACAGTACAGCACAATATTCTAAAATTATAAACCCACTAAAATCATAAAATGGCTCAGTTAGAAATAACGTTTAGGATTTGTTGATAATGTTGATTGACATAGGAACAAAGCTGCTCAATGTCTTCGCCTTCTTTGCAGTGAGAGCTCTAAGTCTCCTGCCTGATGGCAGGGCATCATAGTACTGTGACAGGATGTGACACAAGTCACTCATGATTTGTAAACCCTTTCACATAGCTCTTGTCTCATACAGCTGATACAGTTCAGACTGTCTCACTCCCACAACCTTATTTCCCCTATTAACAATACTGTTCAACCTGCCTCTATTTTTCACACACAAAGTGCCAAACCAGCAGACAAAAGAAGTCGTCAAAACAGATTCAATAAAACTGCGATAGAACATCTGCAGAGTCTCAGGACTCACACCAAAGGATCTCAGTCTGAACATGCAGAACATTCTCTGATGGCATTTCTTTTTAATGCAGTTGGTGTTGGATTCAAAAGTTAGTTTATTATCCAAAACAGTGCCTAGATATTTATACTCATTTACTCTCTCCACAGTCGCACCCTCAATAACAACCCCCTCACACACCCCTGTCTTCTAAAGCCTACTGCCATCTCCCTGGTCTTCTACCCATTCAAGTCTAAGTAGTTGTTCTTACACCATATTGTCACTTCAGTGACCTACTGCTTAAAATGACTGTCTGAATTTAAGAAATAAAGACGGGGCCCATTTCTCCACCGGACACCATTCTCTCAGCAGCATCTGACCACCACAGCATATTCATATATTACCATATATATATTAGAAAACATAAAACCCTACGCAACAGTTTGTATATTTGTGACCTGCCACAGCAAACTGCGTATTAAGTGGCACAGGCTTATTCTGCATGAGAGCCAAAAATAGCTGTCCCAGTCATGTCCCATAAATTTTTTAATTTTGGCAGAAATAAATTCCTTATAACCTCATCTTTCAAAGTCCGGTTGACTTTCCTCGATAAATAACCCAAAAGTAATACAATACTATCGTATGCTGTGGACTTTGATTTTTACATAGCCCAATTTTTTATTTTTTTTATCAACATGTAATTTGTTAAAAAAATTCCATTTTTAGCAATAAATCAAAAACTACAGAAGATATTTCAACAAATGATTATCATTTTAATAGCTATTATCAGTGGAATTAAAAAAGGTACTAAACCCCATTTCACAAATTTGCAACTTGATACCCACTTAACTGAGGCAGGTCACATTTGTCGGCTGTGCTGATACACTTGCCTGCTTTGCCTGATACTGCATTGTTATCATGCCAATGAAGATCTGGTTGCACTGCGCCCTGAAGCAGGTGTCAATGTCGCTGGTGGAGCTACTGACATCAGCCGTCACGAGGGAGTCCACGCTGTAGTGGTTCTTGAGGCGAGGAACCACGTCACCCGCCTGGTGCCTCTCACCCAACCTGGACAGACAGACAAACAGGTAGACAGGCGGCCAGACATGTGGACAGACGGACGGACGGATGGACAGACAGACATGTGGATAGACAGACAGACAGACATTTGGAACGGGTGGGCAGACAGAGAGACAGGGCTTACACCACCAGACATGTATTGTCTCAAAAACATATGTTGTTACAACAATTTATATACTGCCATACATTTGGGATAAGCCCATACAGTACAGATGGTGCGAGAAACATGCAATCATCAAAATCATACAATTTTTGTTTTAATTAAATAATTATATATAAAATTATTTTAAGAATAATAAATAAATAAACACTATAATAAATAACCTGGTGTGTACACTGGATGTATGTGTGTCCGCACGTGTGTGCGTGTGCTTGTGTGTGTGTGCGCGTACGCGTGTGTGTGTGTGTGTGAGGATGCGTGTATGCTCATCCATGCATGGGTGCTCATCCATGCATGGGTGTGCATGCATGTGCATCACTCAATTCCTGCATGCATCTACCTCTACTCCTAACTCCGTCCTATATTTCCTTCCTTCCCTGCATCCCCCCATCTTCAATCAATCCCTCCATCCACACATTCAAATACCCAGCCTTTACACCGTCCTTCCCCCCCCTCCTTTTCTTAAACACCATCCCCTCCCCTCCTGCACCCTCTGACCTGAGTTGACTCACCGGTGTGGACTGGGACTCTTGAGGTGTTGGAAGACGTCTTGAGAGTTGGACGGCACCTCAATGAACACATTGCTGAAGGTGTTAACGACCACCTGCGGCAGGGGTCTGTAGGCGAAGGCCGTACAATAGGAGGACATACTGGTACGTTGGAAGAAGTCTGCGATCTTCTTCCTGCAAACACAACACACCTGTAGCAGTGAGAACTCATTCCTTTTCTTAATGTTTGTGTTAATCTCGCAGTCTACCGCCAAGTGCCAAAACCTACCGCCAGATAGTTCATGGTGTAATGTTTTTGTCGATTTTAAATCTTCACAAACTTGGTGAGTTTCAATGTTAAAAATTATTATTACTTTTGAATCTAACTATACTGCCTAACCTACATTTCACATGAAAAATGCACCAAAATAAGAAAATGTGCCCTAAAATTTACAAATTATCTGGTGATGGAGCAGTATGCTCCCCTCATGATTGCAGCGTGAGGCTTGTGGTGCCAGTTCCTCATCTACCGCCATCACATTATGAAAAGTGGTAGATCTACAGCTTTTTCTGCAATATGACTCGTCTCCCCTGAATTAGTCTTTGTGCATTATATATGCAGTGTACACAATTATGCAATGTTTGTCAAATATCAATATGCTAACTAAGGAGTATTGTACGTGGATCTACTCTGACGTGTCGAGGCCCACTCGTCTCTTTCTACGGTCATTGTCAGAAAACGCAAAGACAGTTATTTAGCGTTATTTATTTGTGTTTTTCTAGGACTATCTCACACTTGAGGTGATGATCTTTAGATATCTAGTAGTAGTAACTGAAGTCCTTTGTTTGTTGCTTTATGGATGGATGTAGGCTGCTTTATATTACTCACCTAAGATGAATATGAAATAATGCTAGGGAATATTGCAATGCCACAGTCGGTACATACCACTCTGTCAGCCCTAGCCGTTACATACCACTCTGTCAGCCCTAGCCTTTACATACCACTCGTCAGCCCTAGCCGTTACATACCACTCTGTCAGCCCTAGCCGTTACATACCACTCTGTCAGCCCTAGCCGTTACATACCACTCTGTCAGCCCTAGCCGTTACATACATACCACTAGCCTAGCCGTTACATACCACTCTGTCAGCCCTAGCCGTTACATACCACTCTGTCAGCCCTAGCTGTTACATACCACTCTGTCAGCCCTAGCTGTTACATACCACTCTGTCAGCCCTAGCTGTTACATACCACTCTGTCAGCCCTAGCTGTCAGCCCTAGCTGTTACATACCACTCTGTCAGCCCTAGCTGTTACATACCACTCTGTCAGCCCTAGCTGTTACATACCACTCTGTCAGCTCTAGCTGTTACATACCACTCTGTCAGCCCTAGCTGTTACATACCACTCTGTCAGCTCTAGCTGTTACATACCACTCTAGCTGTTACATACCACTCTGTCAGCCCTAGCTGTTACATACCACTCTGTCAGCCCTAGCTGTTACATACCACTCTGTCAGCCTAGCTGTTACATACCACTCTGTCAGCCCTAGCTGTTACATACCACTCTGTCAGCTCTAGCTGTTACATACCACTCTGTCAGCCCTAGCTGTTACCACTACCACTCTGTCAGCCCTAGCTGTTACATACCACTCTGTCAGCCCTAGCCAATACATACCACTCGTCAGACCTAGCCGTTACATACCACTCTGTCAGCCCTAGCCGTTACATACCACTCTGTCAGCCCTAGCCAATACATACCACTCTGTCAGCTCTAGCTGTTACATACCACTCTATCAGCCCTAGCTGTTACATACCACTCTGTCAGCTCTAGCTGTTACATACCACTCTGTCAGCCCTAGCCAATACATACCACTCTGTCAGCACTAGCTGTTACATACCACTCTGTCAGCCCTAGCTGTTACATACCACTCTGTCAGCCCTAGCTGTTACATACCACTCTGTCAGCCCTAGCCAATACATACCACTCGTCAGACCTAGCCATCTAGCTGTTACATACCACTCTGTCAGCCCTAGCTGTTACATACCACTCTGTCAGCCCTAGCCGTTACATACCACTCTGTCAGCCCTAGCCGTTACATACCACTCTGTCAGCCCTAGCTGTTACATACCACTCTGTCAGCCCTAGCTGTTACATACCACTCTGTCAGCCCTAGCTTATTGCATACCACTCTGTCAACCTTAGCTGTTACATACCACTCTGTCAGCTCTAGCTGTTACATACCACTCTGTCAGCTCTAGCTGTTACATACCACTCTGTCAGCCCTAGCTGTAACATTCCACTCTGTCAGCCCTAGCTTATTGCATACCACTCTGTCAACCTTAGCTGGTACATACCACTCTGTCAGCTCTAGCTGTTGCATACCACTCTGTCAGCCCTAGCTGTTGCATACCACTCTGTCAGCCCTAGCTGTTACATACCACTCTGTCAGCCCTAGCTGTTACCTACCATTCTGTCAACCCTAGCTGTTACATACCACTATGTCAGCCCTAGTTGTTACATACCACTCTGTCAGCCCTAGCTGTTACATACCACTCTGTCAACCCTAGCTGTCACATACCACTCTGTCAGCCCTAGCTGTTACATACCACTCTGTCAACCCTAGCTGTTACATACCACTTTGGCAACCCTAGCTTATTACATACCACTCTGTCAGCCCTAGCTGTTATATGCCACTCTGTCAGCTCTAGCTGTTACATACCACTCTGTCAGCCCTAGCTGTTACATACCACTCTGTCAGCTCTAGCTGTTACATACCACTCTGTCAGCTCTAGCTGTTACATACCACTCTGTCAACCCTAGCTGTTACATACCACTCTGTCAGCTCTAGCTGTTACATACCACTCTGTCAGCCCTAGCTGTTACTTAACACTCTGTCAGCCCTAGCTGTTACATACCACTCTGTCAGCCCTAGTTTATTACATACCACTCTGTCAGCTCTAGCTGTTACATACCACTCTGTCAGCCCTAGCTGTTACATACCACTCTGTCAGCTCTAGCTGTTACATACCACTCTGTCAGCTCTAGCTGTTACATACCACTCTGTCAACCCTAGCTGTTACATACCACTCTGTCAGCCCTAGCTGTTACATACCACTCTGTCAGTCTTAGCTGTTACATACCACTCTGTCAGCCCTAGCTGTTACATACCACTCTGTCAGCCCTAGCTGTTACATACCACTCTGTCAACCCTAACTGTTACATACCACTCTGTCAGCCCTAGCTGTTACATACCACTCTGTCAGCTCTAGCTGTTACATACCACTCTGTCAGCTCTAGCTGTTACATACCACTCTGTCAGCCTTAGCTGTTACATACCACTCTGTCAGCTCTAGCTGTTACATACCACTCTGTCAGCCCTAGCTGTTACATACCACTCTGTCAGCTCTAGCTGTTACATACCACTCTGTCAGCTCTAGCTGTTACATACCACTCTGTCAGCCCTAGCTGTTACATACCACTCTGTCAGCTCTAGCTGTTACATACCACTCTGACAGCCCTAGCTGTTACATACCACTCTGTCAGCTCTAGCTGTTACATACCACTCTGACAGCCCTAGCTGTTACATACCACTCTGTCAGCCCTAGTCAGTACATACCGCTCTGTGTCGTTGAGCACACGCAGGTCGTTGCCGTCCCAGTAGTCTGTGCATGCGTCCAGCAGCAGGTCAGCCGTGCCCTGTGAGAACAACTGCAGCATACCTGCACACAGTGGACAGTGGTCAGTGGTGTAGCGGTCAGTGTCATTATGGTCAGTGTCACGGCCATCATTGTCACAATTTCATTTGACTGTAATATGTAGAGTCTTAAAAGATATTGTGCTGTTGTTTTTCTATGAGTAACCAAATTCTTCCTGTAGTTCATGTTCTGCTCTACCATCAGCAGCCACTCGGTGACGTGAATACTTTGATGAATTCTTTGCGTGACACACTGGCATAGCTATTTTTAGTTTACAATGTTACCTTTTTTTAAACTCACTAATATTGTCACTTTTGATCAGTGTTTGAGCATGTATTTAGGAAACGTATCTTGTAACCATGATGACAATAACTAGTCATGGGATAAGAATAGTGAATTGCAGATGCTATGCTGGTAAAACAATCCTTTCAAAGCTACAGCCGAATGTTGCTTTGTGATCACCTTTGTAATATGGCCACCTCACAATTAGCCATTTCAGTACGACAGGCCGCACTGTCTGTGACGCTTCAGTACGACAGGCCGTACTATCTATGACGCTTCAGTACGACAGGCCGCATTGTCTGTGATGCTTCAGTACGACA